>QEPC01009983.1:2570720-2611330 GCA_003113815.1 Sphenodon punctatus
GACTAGCTCAGAAGGTGTTGGGAAGGGGGGAGGCAGATAGTTTCGTTTCTTGCAAGCCTCTCCACCCCTGGTGCCTGGAAGTCTGCTCCTCAGCTGACTACCCCTCCCTGTCATGTTTGACCTTCCAGTGACACTTTTTTGCCACCCGAACTCACCCGAACACGATCCGAACTGACCGAACTGTTCGGTTATTTTGATGTTCGGAATTGAGTTCGGTTCGGTCAGTTCGTGTTCAGATTCGGGTTCGGTCATCCGAACAGGCCGAGTTCGGGCCGAACTCCGAACCGCATTCGCCCATCCCTAATACACACTGCACTTGCAGAGACAGCATTTGCAGCCTCTAGTATAGTTTACACTTCTTGTAGGCCTTCAGCTGCTCTCCACTCCCTCTAGTGGGCTCAAAGACACGCTCTGGTCTTTGGACTATAGGGCATCCTGTTTATACCTACTAGAGCAGGGGTGGCCGGACTTGGGATGCATGTGATCGACTTGATCCAGGCATCATTCTCAGGTGATCAACCAGGACCACCCCTCTTCTTCCCAACCGCTCCAGGCCCCTAGCTCCAGGTCTCAGAACTGGAGTGGAGAAGAGAATCCCCCCTTTAGAGAGAACCTTCCTCACCACACCAGAGAAGCTCTTGTAACCTGAGGTGCTGGTCCTCTCTCCTCCGCACAGGCAGTCTCTGAGGGTCTGATCCTCCTCCCCACAGCATGATCTTCTGAAGAGGAGCTTGGGATCTACCAGTAGATCATGATCTACCTCTTGGCCACCCCTATACTAAAGGTTGCTCTGTAGATATTGTAATCTGGACATGTAGCAGTGGTTACTGTGATGATAAAAGCTATTTGAAACACTCCCGAGTTAAACAGATAATAGCTCCGGAGGAGTTATGCCCTGGTGTACCTCTGGCCCTCCTCGACTCAGGCAATGTCTAAGGCTTGTTACCCTTTGTGCTCCACACAAGGGGGTTTATGCACTTCAAAAGGCAATGATTCTCTGCACCAACAATTGGGTAGAACACCACTTCCACTTCCCCAGCAGGTTTCTGACCTTGCAGAGGAATAATTGAACCTTCTGGTGTTTTAAAAACTATTTCTATCTTTCTTTGGAAAGAGGATTGTCACTTCAACTTTATGTAATACCTTTTTATTTGTAAAATCTGTGGGGCTTCCACTAACTTTTTTTGTTTAGGCATCCTTCCCATGCCGTACCACACCCAGTTAGTTCACATCTCATTATATCTCTTGCGCTGGTGAGGGAGTATGTGATCCACATGAAATTACACAAGGACATTACTCATCAGCACATTTGTGTTTATTCAGAATTCATAGAAGAGCAAATGCAATGTTTCACGGAACATATAGCTGAATGTCACCAAGAATGTATGTTCTTCTGAAAAGCTGGAGAAGTGACAGTCAGGAGGGAAGATAATAAGTCTTAAAGCATTTTAGCTGCTTAATGCCTAGCTATCATTGCATTATGGATAGCTGATAATATACCTCAACATGGATTTGCAGGAAACTTAGGAAAGAATTAGAATCATTTGCAGAGTGACAATTTTTATACAAGCTTGACATTGGTATGTCTCTACATGAAGTTATGTTCCAAAATACAAGTTGCTTTGCTCACACTGAGGGAACCATCTAGAAAAGAAACTAGAATTGTTAGGCCCTTTTTACACAAGACGGGCCCACTCATTCCCATGCAGATCTGCTGTGTGGGCATGAGTAGGTGCCGCCCGTGTGAATTAGGGCTGAAGTGGCAACTCCTTTTTCTGTGCTGATATTTCATTCCACCATTTCGGAATTGCCCATGACTTTCCACAGCTTTTCTGCCAGCAATCCATTAATTCCACATCCTTTGCTTTGCGACATCAGAATGATTGGAATTTATTTATTTTAGTCACATTTATATCCTGCTTTTCTGCCACAGCACTCAAAGCAGCTTACAAAATAAAACATCTATGAAAGCCAAAATTCCATTTTTAAAACTTATACATTAACAATACAAAAATATTCTATTATATAAACAAATTCAGCAGCATAAAACCAGTCCCAGGCAGGAACAATAACCAATCTCCCCCCTCCCTACCCATCCTCTCTGCCAAAACCCTGGCACTTTTAAGCCAGGTCTTACACTTACAAAGAAAAGTCAGGAGATCTGAATTATTAGAAAGTGTCTGAAAGCGCTGGAACTAATCTCGGAAAGTTTCAGAAGTGTCAGTGGAAATTGCAGAAGATTGCACACAAAAGTAGTGTAATGAATGTCTCTATCGCACCATGCTGCTCATTGCAGAAGAGCTCTTTCCACTGGAAACAGCAACCATGGCAGCTTGCCGTTCAGCTGCCCTAGTGTGAATAACATGGTGGGTGGGTGTGCATGTATGTGCACTCCTGGAAAACACGCATGCACACCCACCTCCACCCATCACCCACTCACGGAGCAATTGTCCAAAACAGCGATTGCTCCATGAGTGGGGATGCGAGGGGAATTGGTGTGCACCTGTGTACACTGCCTGCACCGCTCATGCTGCCGTGTGCACATTGATCCCCACTGCACCCATGGCCCATTTAAAACGTTTTAGCCAGACTCCTTCATAGTGATGTCCCAGTCACAGGAAATACACCATGTGGTTCTGAAGGGTCTGGAATGTCCCACAGAGTGGTAAATCATCATCTGGCTTTCAGAAGAGCCACATTTTCTTGAACTGTCTCCTCAACAACTGTTCATTCAACGCAAGTAATACTTAGTTGTACTGTGGACTCTGGATTGTGCTGTGTCCAGAGTACTGCTGTGTCCAGAGTCTAGACCACAGAATGGTACTATGGACTCAGAATGTCAGAATGAATGAAAGAGCAGCACTCAGTGGTAGGGATATATCTGATTATTATTATTATTATTATAAGCATTTGTATAGCGCCAGCTGTGTTCCTGGCGCTTTACAGAACAATAAGATAGACGCAGTCACTGCCTACAGCTTACAATCTAATAGACACGGAGGGGGGAGAAAAGGAGAAGGAACCTAGGGAGAGACAAGGGATAAATAACATTCAAGCGGATGCGAAGTCTCAGGTACAAGTGCTTGGCTTGGTTGCGGTTAGGTAGGAGTCTGCGGGGAGGGCAGACAGTAAATATTGAAAGGAAAGTTCTAACAGGCATCAGGAAAAGCAGCGAGCAAGAGGTGGGTTTTGAGAAGGGATTTGAAGGTTCAGAGGGAGGGGGCAAGGTGGATGTGGGCAGGGAGGGACTTCCAGGCATGGGGGGCTGCAAGGGAGAAGGGGCAAAAGCAGTTAGGGGAGCAGGGGAGACGAGGGAGAGGGCAGAGGAGGAGCAGAGAGTGCATGTAGGAGTGTGTAAGGAGACTAGGGCGAAGAGGTAAGCAGGAGCCAGGTTGTGAAGGTATTTGTAAGTGAACACCAGGAGTTTGTGAAGGATGCGTTCGGGAAGGGGGAGTCAGTGAAACGAGGAGAGGAGGAGAGGCTGCACATGGTTGAAGTGACAGGCTGAGTGGATGACCCTAGCAGCGAAGTTTTGGATGGAGATAAGGGTGGACAGATGAGAGCAGGGAAGGCCAGTAAGGAGGAGGTTGTAGTAGCCAAGGTGAGAGATGACCATGGTGTGAACAAGGGGTTTGACTGACGAGACAGAGAGAAAGGGGCGAATCTGAGCAATGTTGTGGAGGGCGAAGCAACAGGATTGGCAACAGAGTTGATGTAAGATTTAAAGGAAAAAAGGTGAGTATCGAAGACGAAGCCCAAGCTATGGGGTTGGGGAACGGGGTGGACGGTGACCCAATCAATAAGGATGGACAGGGAAGAGGGAGAGGAAGGGTAGAGAGGAAAGATAAGGAGTTCAGTGTTAGCCATGTTGAGCTTGAGCTGATGTTGGGACATCTAGGCAGAGATGTCAGAGAGACAGTTGATGAGGCGAGCTTGGACAGAAGGGGAGAGAGGGGGTGGAGAGATAGAGTTGAGTGTCATCAGCATAAAGGTGATATTGGAAGCCATTGGAGGCAACGAGTTTGCCAAGGAACAGGGTGTAGACAGAGAAGAGGAGAGGGCCCAGGACAGAGCCTTGGGGAACCCCAACCAAGAGGGGGAGGGAGGAGGAGTTGGAATTGGGAAGAGACACATTAAAGGAGCAGTCAGCAGAAACTGTTCTGCTCATTTCAACATCTGGTCTGATGTTCATTCTCAGAGCCAAAAGCAGTTGTCAGCCCCTGACTCTCACGGGGATCTGTGAGTTAATCATCTGTTTCCCCCACTTAAAATAAACTGCTTTAAAAATGCAAAGTTCAAGATCGGGGATTTTAAGTAAAGAAAAAGGCCATGTAACTCCCCACTTGCACCATGTGCAATTTGTGAGGGTGGGTGGGTGGTGAAGCAGATGCCTATAAAAGAACCAGCACAACCCAAACCCAGAGCTTTTTCCAAAACTTTGATTAACTCTTTCAATGTTCTTGATAGTGATATGACATCACAATACTGATTGTGTTAGTCCTTCTGGCACTCTACTAGCAGGCATGTCTCAACATGGACAAAAGCACTGGGTCGGACTAATGATCCCCCTAGCCCAATGTCCTGTCTTTGACAGTTGCTGGTACCAAGCCCTTCAAAAGAAGTGTACCAAAACAGGGTATAGAAAGTGGTCTATCTGCTCTCATTCACTTCCGGTTTCTGGCAATCAGAAGTTTAAGAACACCCTGTGGAGCAGATGAGCAACTTGACAGATCTGTCCTCCATGAATTTATCTAACCCTCTTTTTGAATCCAGTAACTCATGGCAAATGAGATCCACAGATTAACTATGCTAGCACTGGGTGGATAAAGTACTTCCTTTTATTTATTTAAAACCTGCTGCCTGAACATTTCATCAGGTGTCTCCTACTTCTAATATTATGAATACTAAATAACCATACCCTTGCCAGTTTTCCCCAAACCATTTATGATTTTACAGACTTCTATGCTATCGACTCTTATCAGTGTTCTAAGCAGAACAGCCCTAATCCTTTCACAGTCTCTCCTCATAAGGAAGACATTCCACCCCTTTGAGCATATTTGGTGCCATTTCCAGTTCTATTCTATTGTTTTGGTGGTGGAGAACAAGAACTGCACACAACGTTTCTGGGGCAGGTGTACCCTGGAGATAGGTATTATATACAGTGGGTAGGATACTTTGTGCTTTGTTTTCTATCTCTCTCCTAACAGTTCCCGACATTTAGTTTGTTGGAAAAATTCTTTTACCAAAAAGCAACAACTCTAACTCTTGTTTAATCTATTGGCCACTAGGAACAATAGACATAGTTAGCCAGTGGTAAGGGATTCTCCTTTCTTCTGTCCTTTTCTTCTGTGCTATCTTTCTCTGTAATGCATGTTCCTAATTGGTCAGACTGATATTCTCAGGACTCTTCATCACTTCCTTTTCCTGCTTCTTGTTCCCACAATTCCTCCTTTTTCTCCATACTTGCACACTCACATGTGCTCATCCTCCCTGCAATGGAGGATGCCTTCAGACTGCATGAGAAACACGCAGTCTGTCTTTCTCAGTAAGTGGTAGTTAGCTAGATTCTGATTCTACAGGCTTTCCTATTCTGAATGTTACTTCCCAATAAAGCTTTGTTTACTTGTTTAAACAAATCACCCAGTTCTCTCTCCTTTTTAATTTAGCCTTCCGCTGTGTTACTTTGCATTAACTTACAACATAGTTTGCCTTTCAGCATTGAGCCCATGCTTCCAGAGAGATCTATCAGTAATTACCTCAAAGGCCTATGAAGATGCCCAGGAAGACACCTTTTCCTGCAAGCAGACACCCTCTCCAAAGAAATTCCTGCAAGAAACAGTATTTGGTGTTTTTACGAGAGACAACCCCATGCAAGGACACTCACCATCCATATGGGGGATGTCTTGTTTGAATACGGTATGTGGGGAAGGGGAGCGCTCCCGTGACCAACGCACCCTCCACCCAGTCCGTGCATGGAGCACTCAAAAAAACCAGAGTACCCCATGCATGGAATGTGTGGGTGGTATATGGATGGGTGGCCATGCGTGGGGCCACTCATATGACGCACCCCCTCATGCATGGTGCCCACACACCCACCCCATGTGCCGACCGTGGGCCCCACATCCCATTTTATTTCAAAACACCTTCTGAAAGAATATTGCAACCAGACAAAAAAAGAGAAATCTTTAAAAACAGAACCTAAGCCCCTACCATGTGAAAACATATAATGTGCAATCTCATTAACTAGCAGACATTATGACATGCTAGCTTTTCAAAATCATATCCTTTGATCTTTCCTATTTGACAGTACTTGTGCAATTCTGTAAAAAAAATGCACTTGCACTGTCACTATGGGAACACTGGGATGAGAGACATGTTTCAGGGGCCTGAACATCCTGTTAGTTTTGCTTGCACTAATCCTATTGACTTCATGGGGAGCTGCAAAAGTGACAGGATAACTGGGCACCAGGATTTTTGAGTTCTATTGCCAGGAGTTTTTCAGAATTCTATTGTTGCTGTAGTTGCCATTCTGACAGAAACACCACAGGTGTGACATGCGATCCTATTACATATCAAGCAATATTTCTGAAGTGTGAGATTGCCAAGAGAGGAATCCAGCTTTTTTTTAAAAAAAGCATCAAATACAGTGAGACAGCAATACACTTGTCAGTGTTCAGATCTTAATGAATTTTATGTTTAAAGTGTCATGGTGTTTTGGGGATGACACTGAAATGACAGCTTATTAAGCAGAACAATTCACCAAGCCACATGAAACAAAGGAAAGATTACACTAAATGGTTACTACATTGGAACAAAATCTTTTTTTGCTTCAAAATACTGCATACCTCTATCTTAACTTTAGAGTAATTGCTTTAATTTGGACACAGTTTTAACCGAATAATAAGTGACTTTTGATATGCCCAAGTTGGTAAAAATTAGAATAGAAAGTGAAACTCTAAAGAACTTTTGCATATGACAAAGGGTTTGAAAACTAAACAAGATTTGATGCAATCAATTTGATATTCTGTTCAGCTTTAAATTCCCCTCTTTTGTAGGCATGAAAGCAGAAAGCAAGGAGGTTTTTCCACAACAGTATTCTAGCCACTGCTTTTGTAGCTAGACATAAGTTAATTGCTTGAAGGATCCCAGAACTGTTTTGTTCAAAAGAATATTTTAAATCTTCTGGAACAAAAAGCACAAGGACAAAATGTGTGTGTTTAAACTCCCAAGGTGACTGGAGATATTTTTCTCCTCTAGTTGATATGTGCAAACATATATTAAATATCAAACAAACAATGAAGCTTGTCCAAATGTTTGCAATACCATGCTTTAGAGGTGTAAAAGCAAAGATTTGGAGATCAATAATAATGACAAAGAATGTATGATACGTATATGAAATTAATACACTTAGATAACAATTAACTAGGGATCAAGGTATTGATTGCAATGTTGGTTAAGGACATGCTACCATTCTATTGCGGTAACTTGTAAAAATGGAAGTGACCTATCGGGATTAAAGTTGAGTGTAAGTGAATTCAGCATGGATTAATAGTGGGAAAATCTTCCATTAAAATTCATGCACTATACTTAAACATATTGATATAGTTCCAGATGTGTTTGCACTCTAAAGGGTATAAACGGTGCCTATTTTGCTACTAAACATTAAGGCTCTGCTTTCCAGCCTTACACCTTGGAGTATGCTCTTGTTAGATAATACAAAGTAAGCATGGCTGAGCTTGGTCAGAATGGAAAGCACCATTCCAGTGCTACAGGATAGAAAGCTGATGCGGTAGCTGGCACTCTTCCCTATGAGTCAGTGGGTGTTAACAGGGGAGATGTTGTCCCACTTTTGCCCCAGCTACCTACTCATATGAAGTGTAGCTGACAGGTGTTCACCCTGCATTGCGTCAATGCAGAAAATGTGGAGCACGTCGTGTGGGGCAACCAAGCCCAACCCGGGGCAATAGGAGCCCACAGGGCCAGGTCTTGTTTATTAGGTTCCCCGCAGCTCTGGGTCTGCCAGCACCATAGAGGCACAGCTAGCATGGCCCTCTCAGCTGACAGCTGGATGAGAGAGGGTTGCATAGATCATGCTGTCCCTGGGTGTTGCCTGACAGCTGGGTGTGGCACCGGTGATCTCACTGTCTCTGTGTGTGTGTGTGTGTGTGTGTGTGTGTGTGTGTGTGTGAGTGTGAGTGAGAGACCTGACAGCTGGGAAGGGGGGGGGCGACACTGGCGATTTCTCTGTCCCGAGGCCACAAAAGGACAGAGAGATTTTGGAGTGGCTGCCCAGCTGTCAGGTGGCCCCTGGGGGGTGGGGAGTGTGCTAGCATTATCTGTGGTGGCTGGTGCAAACTAATGAACTGCGGGCAGGGGGATGTCTGTTTGAAGGGATCCCAGCGCTGCCCAAGGGGGTGGCAGTTGCGTGGGGACTCTCCGGATCCAACATTGGTTCCAGCTTCTTCTGTTCCCATATATTAACACCCAATATGGTAGATGGGTAGTGGGGAGTTTATGGTGCAGTGGCTACAAAGCCATATTGTGCCAAACACAAGTTAAAATCAGCACTGGAGAAATGTCAAAGCAGATAGGGTGTTAGAGGGAGGCATGACCTGGAGTTGTCACCTTTTGGATGAGGTATCGGAGGCAAAGTTCTGTGGTTGTTATAGGGCGTCTTTAGACATAACAGAGATTGGCAGTCAAAACCCCTAAGCAAGTGTTTGACCATTGTGTGTAAGCACCATAAGAATCCCAACACCAATTTGGCCACCCGTTGAACACATGATGTGACCACCATTGCATCAGAAGGACAATTTGCATGTTCCGGCTGAACACATGGCCAACATTGTGTCTAATGATATCACATATCAGGTATAACATGGGGAACGAGGGGGCAGCACTTGCGTGCTGAGACTGGGTGGCGAGACAAACACTGATTTGCCCCAAGATGGGCTGTGTGTCTAAGCAGCGTCACATGGTGAACACAGGGCCCTCATCTCAAGCTCAAAACACACATTCAGACACCTGTTGACATTATGTCTAAAGACACCCATAGATAACAAAGCACTTTCACAAAAGCTTGCCTCAGTTCCAATTAGGTTAATGGGATCCTGGCTAAAGAAACTAGCATTTTCTCTGGAATTTCCTTGAAAGATAGTGTTCTTAATTTCACATACCAATCTAGTATATGATATTGAACTGTATTGTTAAATAACTAGAATCATAGGGATTGCCATACTGGATCTGGTCCATCTATTCCAGTATCCTATTCCCAATAGCAGCCAGTACCTGTTTCTTCAAAGAAAAACTGCCGTGGAATGATATGTTTTCAGATATCGAGGGAAAGCTAAAACGCTCTAACCCAGACATGGATGTACAGTATTTCACTGGTGAACGGCACTCTATTTATGTACATATGGTTAATCATGATTAAGTGCAATTTGCCGAAGTATAACAGAGGCTTAAACCATATCTGAATTTGATCCAAATTATCTGTAAAATATCCTGGACTGAAAAATGTGTTATACTGTAAATTTAAGTACAAACTATATTTAATGATTATAGTATTACAGTGCAACCTCTTTAGAATGATGTATTTGGGAGCCATGCATCACAGTGTGTTTTAACTGAATATGTGCTATGACACATGTTGTATTGGTGTTGCACTAATAAAAACAACATTAAGTATGGTACTTCATTGGCATGCAGATGATTGCTGGCAGCATCTTATAAAACAGCATTAAAACTGTTGCTGTCTGGAAGCAAGCTGGACTGCATTTCCCAGCATGCTCCCAGAGAGCTTTAGACTGAGCATGCTCAAGCAAACTGCATTCAAATGCACAGTGGCAGAGGCCAAGGCAGTGTAGCATGTCCTGCTCCGGCAGCTTTTCGGTGAGTTTGCTGCCCCCCTTTCCTGCCCCAGGCTTGCCCTGTTACCTGCCCCTGTTGCCCATCTGCCCCACTTCCTGCCCTCAAATCAAGAAATTACCAAGGAACCGAGTACCGTGGGCATTACTTAGTTCCTTGGTACCCGGTAAAATCAAGCCGAGCAGGGCAATCCTCGATAAATTCCAAAGAAAACCGAGGACTGAGTTTCAGCCCTACCAGATTCTATAAACTGCTTAAAACAATTCTTTGTATTCTAGAAGAGCTCTCTGCAATTGCTAAATACTATATTACAATAGCATGTACAAGGTAGGAACAGCAAAGTAGAAACTGTTGTTTTAAAGTAGAGAGGTCTGGATTTCTTCAGAGAGACTGGAAACTGCATATGGAGTCCTGCATCTCTGGCCTTACTAGCAAATGAGTACTGCTAGCATCACATGAATTTTGCTTGGGGGCCCAGGAGAAATGTATTGACAGTCTTATTTTAATTCTCACCCAGAGAGCAAGTTTTGCTATCGGAAAAGCCACAGACACAACTGGCATTACCTGACACAACAGTCAGCACGTTAACTGGCATGCAGTCTCTGCAAGGGCGCCAAAGACTTAATAGATCATGCAGACTGAATTACTTGCACACTCTTGATAATTCTCCAGCTCAGGTTGAAGGTACATTAGAGGAGAAAACTGCAGTTTTGTGACTTGTGCTTGCATCTGTTTTGTTTTTGGATTAAACAGGGAACTACAATTGCCAAAGCAGTCCAATTCACACAAAAAATTTACTTCCCTCTGAAAATGAAAAGGCTGCACATGATGCGAGTGGACTAAGGTGGACTCTGTGCCAGCAGCAGACAGATAACAATGGGACTTGAGCATGGGTGTAAACATAGGGAGGGTATATAAAGGGTATCCCCTCAACATTCACAAAGTGGATGAATACCTACATCCCTTCCAATGTTTGTGTATTCAAAAAGCTTTTAAAACCTCAGTGCTTCAGGGAGAGTTTAGTAGGAGAAAAGGGAAGTGGGCATGGAAGCAAAGGCATCTGAAAAACACAACAATTCTTTAATGGGATAATTGAATTTTGTCTCATTCACCTCAATCAATTTAATTTGCAGAACAAAATGTTTTGGGGCCAAGGAAGGCTCTCTTCCTCGGACTTCAGGAAGGAAGAGAGAAAGCATAACATCAGGACAGATCAAGCTGGGATGTTTCTCCCTGCTGAGAGAGACAAGGGAAAATTTGCCTTTCTAAGAACAGGATATTGAGGTGTCTATGCTGTATCCTTCACTTTTCCTGCACCAGACTTTCTTGCATAAATGGTCTTGCAAGACAACTGTGTGAGTCCCAGCTGCTTATTTAAAATTTTAAACAACTTGGGAGTGACTTAACGGAGTGGGGAACTGAGCCATGCTTCGGGGGCATCTTAGGGAAAAGAAACATTGCAAGGTGAAAGCAGAAGTCAAGAGGAGAGGAAGCTAATTCTTGGTTGGCCATCAAGCACAAATTTGGAGTCTGTGTGCCATTCATTTGATCCATAAATGGAATCATTTGATCTGTGAATGGAAAAGACAGGGAACATGCAAATTCTGGAATAATAAACCCCTTCATAGCAATAAACATCTCCGAGCTTAGTTTCCAAATGATTTCACTGTTGTTGGAGGCATAGGCATTGAGGAGTGGGGCACCTGTGCACAAGGGTGAGGCTTCTCTGGATCAGGATCTAGCATCACCTTCTGCCCACAATATTTAGCCAAAGATACACCACTGGATCAGACAGTATAGTGGTACTTGGATAACCTGGCAATAAGCATTGTACACTAGGGATGTGCGAACACGGTTCGGATGTTTGGAGTTCGGTTCGAACTCGGCCTGTTTGTACGACCAAACCAAACGTCTGAACCAAACATTCGAACGGCCGAACAGTTTGGAAAAGTTCAGATGAGTTCGGGGGCGGGGGAAACGTGTCTGGAAGGGGGAGGCAGCTGAGGAGCAGACTTCCTGGTACCAGGGGTGGAGACCAGGGGAGGTTTCAGGGCCAAATAATACTGATACCCAAAAAAATATTCTATTTCGGTATTGGTAGCGCTATTTTCAGATGTTCAGCCGAACCGAACTCCACCAAACCAAACAACCGAACCCGAACTTGGGTGTCACACGGAATGACCGAACGTCCGAACATCCGAACCATGTTCTGTTTGCACATCCCTATTGTACACACTCCTAGGCAGACAGATGAGCTCCATGAGAACTAGACCCAAAACAAAACATTTCAGTGAGTGCTATTCCGTTGGAAGCAGGGCAGTCACTGAAAGTTGCGCAACATGTAAATTTACAGGTTTTCCTGTCATTTTCTCCGTTTCCCGATATTTTTTTACACATTGAACGGGCTGGTCCCAAGCTCTGTGTGTGCCCCGTGTGCACCCCTGGGGGCTGTGGAGATGAAAATGTGCTGGCTAAGCACCGGGGAATTGCTGGAAATTGTCAAAAGTACTATAAATCTGCTGTAAAACTGTCATAAAATTCATGGAAAGTGACAAAAATGTTCCAGAAAGTGATAAAAAGTCCTGGAAAATGACAAACGTGCTGAAAAGTCCCAGAAAGTGACCAAGCTGATCAAAAAAAATGGCAGATGCACAAAATCCATGGAAATGGATTGAGTACCGATGGACACTAATAAAATAAGTACTCTCAAAAGGTCAGTATTTCCATTTGGAATGGGACAACTTGCTCTCATTTCAGCCCTAACCAGAACCATAATTACACACCTAATTGGCCCTAACATCCCGCACAAACAGCATGCGTGTATCAGCAGATGAACTTGTTTTCAGTGCAGTTCGCTGGTCTCAGGTTGGAAGGGTTGATTTTGCCCCACGATCCCCATACTCTTTGCCACAGACAGTCTCCAGCTACAGTAGAAAGAAACCCCTTTTGGGGATTGGGGAACATACTCTTTTTTTGGTCTGGAGTAGTAAGGTCTCCTGATTGGGGAAGGTAGGATTTCTGCTGTAACAGTAATGCAATGTATTTGAGAGATCCCAAGGAACATAAGACATGTCTGGAATAAGGAAGGATACAGTTTAGAGAGGTCTGAATAAAGCGGTTTCTACCTACCATCTTCATGTTTTATGCAGAGGAAGTTAATTTCAACCAAAGGGAACAGTATTCCTGGACAGGATTTACAAAGGCCAGATTTGTAACACTACTACAGCTTGTAGGAGCCTTATCCAAGTCTCCCTGAACTCAATGGAATACTCTCGGTGAGCCCGATTCCAAATGCTGCAGATCCTGGAGGCTTGCACGGGCACGGGATCCGCGGGGCTCAATGTGCCCACAATAGAAATCCGTGTGGCTTGCACATGGCTCCGCACGCATGGGGCTCTGCGCGCGATCTGCAGCATTTGGGATCGGGCTCATTGGCTTTGGCATGAGATGGACTGGGCTCCAGACACTATAAAACAATTCACAGCTCATCCAGTATGCTAAGAAAAACAGTGCATTCCACAAGAGGCTTCATCCCATTGTTTCTACTGACTTCCTAAAGGCAATGGAGCCCCACTGGCTGTTGTCTAAAATGCAGAGCAGGACCTAACTAATTGACAATTAAGCAGAATTTTACTGCTTTCTTGATAATGTCAAATAGTGCCCTTTCTGAGACAGGCTGTCTCTTCGTGTCAAGATAAAAATTATGGAAGTGAAATACTTCTTTTAGCATGTTTTTCTTTTTTGAGGACCTGGCTACTGCAGCTGAATTTAAGTTTTCCAAATAATCCTTCTAGCTTATATTCATTCCACTGTTCACAGCAGAGTTCTAGCTTGTGACATTCACTACAATAATACATTGCATTTCTAAGGCTGTTCTCATCCAAGGGGACTGCTGCACAGACGTTCATGTAGTCTTACAGCATCCTAAGGTGCAAATTATTATCACCCCCATTTATTATTATCCCTATTTTACACGTGGAGCAAATGTGGCAAAGAGAGATTAAGTGACATGATGAAGAAAGTTTATAGTGGTCCTGGCTGGTGAAATTCTGAGGAGCATCTGTGATTCAGCTGCTGAGACTTGGGTGTAATAATGAGGTAAGACTCAGGACCATTAAGACAGTGGTGGCCTGTGGTGGCCTGGTACTGTTCCTTGTCAAGTGCCACAATTGAACTACCCCAGAGCCACATTTTGTCCACCCCTGATTTAGCATTACCTGATTCTCAGCACTGGGGCATAACCCAAAACATCTTTCTTCACTATGTAATGTGAGGGGACAGATCCTCTGGTCCAGCTGAGCTATGTATATAATAAAGGTGGCTCAGAGGCTCTTTTACTATCCCCTCAAGCCTTAGGAAAGATAGAGTTGGCCAAGCGCCTGCCATAAATTACAGCAGGCTAGAAGTGGCAGTGACTGTCCTTCAGTTTTGGGGCAGCTGCACGGATCTATTGGCAGTCTCGCCTACTGGCACTCAGTTGCTTTGCTCAGTGCTCTCTCTACTGCCCATCATATACCAGGCAGGGCAAGAGAAAGGCTGTACGCATTCCTAGAGCTTCACATGCTTACGTCTGAAGAACCATGGGTTATGTTTCCCTGACTGAACAAGGAAAAGTAGCATACTGGCTTCTGGGAAGGGAGTAACTTAACTTCCCTGGTGAGCTTTAGAGCATCAAATACTGATTTTACATGGCATGCCCTTGAAAAGTTGCTAGGTTCCATATAAATGTGAGACACAAACATGCTACTAATGCTAGAGTGGTTTTCTTACTGCTGCAGCATTTTGCATTTGGAACTGCATTATGTGCTTTTTTCTGGCTTCTCATTAGTATAGAGAGTTTAATGGGAAGCATTTGAAAATGTGCTTCTTTCAGTGCACCAGGGTTTGATGTCTTCACAGTGACAGCAACAGAACTGTGCTTTTGAAGTCCTTAGATTCCGGACTGAAAATCTACTCCACTATCAGCCTCATTAATTAGCTTCTTTTCCATCAGTCCAATGCTGCTAGTGTGGAACTCTGCATGTCACTGGAGAAACTGAGTATAACTGTACAGTGGATTTCAAACAATATGCATGCATGGTTACAAGACAGCTACTGCTAACCTTACAGTTCAGCATGACCTCACCCTATCCGTCCAAATAAACAAATGCTACAGTACAGTAAATAGGTCAATACGTTCAATGCCAGTATAGCTTTGGCTGTTCTCACAGAAAACTGTATGTGCTAAGAAAGCTTATCAGAGCAATAATGTTCGAACAGTAAGAGACAAAATTCTGCCTTCAAGTACACATGGTTCACACTGACTTCAGTGGGAGCCAAACATATGCATCCAAAGAAAAAATCTGCCGTATGTTATTGCCACACAAGAGGTTCCTATATTGTTAATAGCATCTTAAAGTCTTATGTGAAGTAGCTTTAGAAAGAGCAAAGGAAACATAAAATTGGAACAAAGGGTCTCAGACTATTTGTCTATTATATATCTGATATCCTATTCCTAAAACCCCCGAGCCCATTCCGCAAAAAAAAAAGTAGCTCTTATGCTGCCTCTGGAAAATGGTCAGTGCTTTGGTGAACCTCCAGGGGAAGAGAGTTCCAAAGTTGCGGAGCAGTCAGAGTGGTACGGTAAATTACTTCCTAAACATTTACATCCTGAAATACAAGACTAACATCCCCTAAATTATCACACAAAGTTGATTTAGGGTTTGACTAGATTTACACACACCTTAAAGTTCTGGATTTTTCAGTCTTCTGGGTTTACAAGTCCACAAGTAATTTCCAGATACATTTTTCTCACACACACACACACTGTCCTGAGGCAGTTCCTGGATGCATTTTACACACACACACACAAACACACACACTACCCTGAGGCAGCCTAAAGTAACCACAGTTGTAGAAGTGACAGGCTGCCATGGAAACCAAGTGACCCCAGCTGCCTGGAGCAAAGCAGTTTACCAGGAGAACTTTTTACACACAAATGTTCTGGGAGAAGTTCTACGCAGAAGCTCAAAGAGCCAGATGTTTAAGATCTGAGTGAGTGATTTAGACACACAGAAAGTTCTGGATGTAACAGCAAACATGCAGGAGAAATGTGTGTGTAAAAACACTCAATGTGGTGCTAAATTAGGAGTCAAGCTGATGATCTTCCATTACTGAAGGCTTCACTTGCGGCTCTTCTGCCCTGGAAGGAGTTTAGAATAGGAGAATGAACTGAGAGTAGAGATATGTTCAAAATCAAATTCAACATGGTATCTCATAGAATTGTTTTAATAAGATCACTTGACACTTAAGGCTTAAATCCAGCATCAGCTCTGGGTTTACAAGCACTGCAAGTACTCTAGGGAAGAATCACTTAATATTGGCTGATTTATAAGACTTTAAATGCACTATCCTGATGGTGGGGCTTTATGCATTAGAGTAGAATTACTTTTAATAGTTACCAGTGAGTAACAACCACCTCATAGTGGGAGGACAGTTTTGGTCCCTTGTTCTCCTAAAGCCTGAAACTGTGGGCCAAAATTTAGATGGGGACTATTCCCTGTTCCCTAAACTCAGGTCTTCCTTGTTTTTTTGTCCCTATTAGTTGTCAAACTTTATTTTCTAATCTGTTTTAAATTGGGTCTTTTAACACAACAGCCTGCTTTTACTGCCTATGTTCTTAAAATAGTAAGCCTTAGAAAGATATCGCAAAGATGTGAGAGAAAGTGAGAGGATCACACATTAGGTACCAAGTATTTATCCTCACTAATACACCACTACTTCCTCAAAGCCAAATTCCCACACTATTTATACAAAGTGTGATTAAAAGAAATCTAAACAAATTAACAGTAACAGACATATGAAACCACAGAGCCCACGCTTTGTTCTGCCCCAAACACTTGACAAGTAGAGCTGCAGCAGGTAGTACATTTGCTACCCATGGGTAATACCCATGTTTTTGGGCACCCCTAGTGGGCACCTGACAGGGTACCCAGCCCCCTGGGTACCAGGCTGCTGCTCCTCTGAGTCTTGTCACCTCTCCCAGCTCCTCCCTGGCCTGCGTGCTGCTCAGCTGAGCTGGGGACTTCCCCACTCCGCTTCTTGTGTGTGTGTGGGAAGTGAGAAGGCCTCTTCTCACCTGCATGCACCCCCATAATGGGTCCCCTGTTCCCAGTGGGGCCCATATTGGGGGTGCATGAGGGTCCTGTGAGCACCCCCATTTTGGGTCTCCTTGGCAACGGGGGGCCCACTAGGGGAGTGCACACAGGTGGAAAGAGGCCTTCTCACTCCCCTTCCCCTCCCCCCCAGAAAAAGCTGAGTGGGTAGTCCCCTGCTTAGTAGGCTGGGGAGGACTAGCGAGCAGCGGCCAGACCAGCGAAGCAACAGCCCGGTGATGAGGTGAGTCATCCCAGGGAGTCAGGTAGCCCGTCGTGTTGCGTTCACTTACTATGGTACCCAAATGCAAGCAAGGCGAGTTGGGCACCTCAGATTCAGCAAGCTGCCTGACTTGCGTGGTACCCGGTTATCGCTCTAGACAAAAGAAAACAACATATGTATCAAAGTCTGTAGAAGTATGGGAAACACTGATCACAGTCAATTTCACTTATTTTTGGTTGAATATTCAGAATAAACTATAAACAGCAACAAATCTGTATAGTTACTTTGATTTTAAAAAGAGCCAAAAGAACAAAAAGGAATAATTATGATCTGAATTTTCTCAAAAACTTTAACAGCTGATCATTAAGATAATTCCTTCTCTAAATAACTATGAACAAGCACTGACAGACCTGTTTTCTTATTTGTCCTTTAATATTTTATTTTATTTTTTTATTTAGACAAGCTGGAAGCTATTAATAATAAACTGAACATGTTGTTAATGCCTTTGGGGAAATTGCTGTTAACAAGTAGTCTGGTCCAATGCCCAGTTTTACTTCATCATTAAGTAAATGATGAGACAGGAAGCAGGTTCATTATTTTAACTTGTCCAATGTAGGCTTGCTGCATTGTGGAGACCCAAGACTGATTTCTCAGACTGCTGGAAGCTTTAGAAACAATCCACTGGATAAGCCCAGAGTCCAGAGATAGTGGAAAAGGTCTCTTTGCATTTTGATCAGTTATTTAGATGGTGATTCAATATTGCAATTACACCTGCCACCACAGAGTTTGCCAATGTGGCTTTATTCCTGCAGTGCTGCTGCCATTATCCCTTCAGTACTAAAGCCCCAGTCCCACAAGCCATTTAAATCAGGACTAGCACAGAAATCGGAGGAAAAGAGGATCTGCAGCAACATCTGGACATATTCAAAAGTGGAAGTTCTGTATTCTAATCATACACATTGCTCCTATTTATGCTGGCTGAAAAAGCCCTCCAAAAAGTATGAGCTTTACACATGTAAAATTCTACTGCTAGATCATCCTCCTCTCTTACCATATTAATTATCTCTCTTTCCTTCTGCTACTTCCTCATATTCTCCTCATCTATAAGCCACTGAACAGTTCTTCCAACACTTCCTCCATCGAAGCTCCTCCCATTCTGTATCACAGTACACCCGGATTCCTTTTCCCTCTTGCTCCATCTCATTTTATTTTATTTATTTAGTCATTAAATGTTTATCCCGCTTTTCCCAAAGGCTGTAGGTGGCTAGCAATATTAAGACACAAAATGCATCAAAATAAATTAAAATCCTTTTAAAAACCCTACCCTTACCCCTAAACACACTCACCCCAACCCTATCCCTGCCTGTCAAACACTTTGCTAAGAAGAAAGTTTTTCCCTGCTTCTGGAATAGGCTCGGACTCTGATGGACCTGTGGGGGAAGGGAATTCCACAGTATTGGGCAGCAACTGAGAACACCTCTCTGCAGGCCCTTGTTGTATGAACAAGTTTGGATGGTGAAACCCTCAAGAGCGTGTTCCTGGCCGACCGCAAGGGTCGCAGTGCAGCATGGAAGGAAAGGTGGTTCTTCAGATATGTGGGGCTCAGGCTATTTATTTATTAGCATTTACCTGCCTTTCCCCGAAGGCTCAGGGTGGCTCACAAAGGCTTAGGGCTTTAAAGGTCAAAACCAGCACCTTGAAAGGGCTGCAGCCTCCTCACCAGATGAAGCTGGTAAGCACTCCTGGCCATCATCACAACCTGATGTTCCAGGTAAAGCAGTTGGTCCAGAAACACTCCAAGACTAGGAACCTGAGTAACCAGAGGGGGCCTGATCCCATCAATGACAGGAATCCCATCCCCCAAACACAAGGTTAAGCAACCATCATCACTTCAGTCTTGTCTGGATTCATCTTCATTTGGCTCACCCTCATCCAGTCCTCAACAGCAGCCAGGCATTGGGCAAGCACTGAGACTGCAGGACCTGGGTGGGATGAAAAAGAGAGGCAGTACTGGGTGCCATCAGCATACTGATGGTACCTCACTCCAAATCTCCAAATTATCTCAACCAGTGGCCTCAGATACACATTGAACAAGAGGAGAGACAAAATGGAACCCTGCGGAACACCACAGGAAAGGTCCCGAGGGGAAGATGAACAATCTCCCATCACCATCCATTGTGTCCTCCCTGACAGGAACGACCACTCAAGAGCAGTCCTGTGCACCCCTGCCAGGTACTGCAGTCATGTCAGTAACACCTCATGATTAACTTTATCAAAGGCTGCTGAAAGGTCTAACAAGACCAACAGGGCACAGTTCCCTTTGTCAATCTCCAAGCGTAGATCATCAACCAAGGCCACAAATGCAGACCCCGTGCTATACCCTGCAAGAAAACCTGACTGAAATGGGTCCAGGAATCTGATAGCATGAAGATGACCCTGAAGCTGCTGGGCAACCACCCATTCAATAACCTTTCCTAAATAGGGAATGTTAGAGACAGGGCAATAGCTGGCCAGAAAGTCAGTGTCCAAAGATGCTTTATTGAGTAGGGGCCGGACCACCACTGTTCTGGATGTCCAACAGCAAAGCCTCCTGAAGGAAAGCATTGATAACCCCAACCAGCAATGGCCCCCATGTCTCCCAGCTGGATTTCACCAGCCAGCACAAGCAAGGATCTAATTCACAACTGGTTTCTCATGATGCTCCAAGCACATCCTCTGCATCAGTGGATGACACTAATTGAAAATGATCCAAACAAACAGGACAGGGCTGAGCTTCCACAACCCAAACTCTGGCTTTGCAAATGAAGTAGCAATGCCTAAGTTGTGGTGAATACGAGCAATTCTGTCTACAATGTTCATTCATAAAAATGAAAGTGCAGTGTTTGATGGGGAGAGAAGGGAGGGAGGATCCATGCCTCTCCACCTGGGTAGCAGTGCTTGGCAAAGGGGCTTGTCTGGGTGCCACTTCCCTAAGGGGGTCCCTGACGGGGTAGGGTGAGACTGGGGTATGAGTCCCCAACCTCCCCCTACCAGGGAACTCCCAAGTGTCCCCACTCCCCACCTGGTGTTCATTATTTTTAATAATGGATCCAAATCAAAGATTAAATTAACATGGGCATGCAGTCATACTGTTATAACCCTTACCTTTTATCATGAAAAAAATTATACTCAAGTTATCGTGGGGTGGATTTCTACCCCAAGCTGATTTTGGCCTGGGGATTGAAAGTGTGCAATAAAATGTAACTTTTTTTACAGTAGTCACACAGTCTATTCCCAGCACACACAGAGAGACATTATAGAGTCTGTTTTATGAGAAATACCTGCTCCCTACATTAATAAATAAGCAACACTACTCGTTTTTCTTTGCAAAAACATTATTTTTTATTCAAACTACAGAATATGGGTTTTATGAACTTTAACTATCTATATAAAGAAAACCCTGAAAAGCATTGTTAAACCCTGAAAAACATTGTTAAACCCTCTCACACACACACACACGGCATAATGTAATCCAACAGATTGCCCTACAAACATTCGTCACAACTCGCCAAGAGGTTGAGTTTTGCACAAAAATTTGCTACACTCATCCCATTTCTTGGTATATTTTTGGTCTAATTTTCTAGGGCGGTAGAAGCACCATCCAGCAGTGGCCCCTGACTGTGGTTCTGGAGCACGGCAAGTTCTATAGCCAAGCATGACCAATGCTTGTTTGGTAGGCATAGGCAGATGATGGGGATTTTGCAGTCTTCGGCTAATATGTCTCTCGATAAGCTGCTCCGCCAGCTGGCAAAGGAACAACTGCCATCTCACTTTAGGCTGTGCCATGTTCCAGTTCTCATTGTTCCTTATCCATAATACAAAACTAGCAATTGCAGCCACATCCAACATGTTATAAAACAAAGCCATTGGCCACCTATTGGTTTTTCTTTTACAACTATAGATGGTGACTAGATGATCCAAGTTGTCCACTCCACTTCTGGTACTGTTGTAGTGCAGGATGGCTTGAGGCACATATGACACTTTCTTTGAATGTGTCCTGCACTGGCCCTGACCGCTCCCTAATTATGTCCGCAATGGAGTGGCGGTGGACAGGTTCTGGGTGGGTGGCCCAAATCCTGCCATTCCTGCCCTTCATGCGAGTCGCAGGCTCAGTGTCCCCCCTGGCAGCTGGCTGTTGTTTAACAGGCTCTGCAGTGTCATTGCTCTCGGTTGACTGTGGTGCCTCTGGCTGAACAATGTCATGTGTCTGAGCTGTTGATGCTTTTCCACGGCCATGGGGGGGCGGGGGGGAACCTCCTGGAAGTACCTCTGGGGCTGCTGCCTCAGGCTGCTCCTCTGTGGCGGGCTGTTCCTCTGTGGCAGGCTGTTCTTCCTCGGAGGTTTCGCTGGCACTCTCTACTGACAAGTTATCTTCGTCCTCTGAGGCGCTCCTATTGCCAGGTATATTCACTGTCACTGCCGACTGACGACACTGTGCCAGTGGATTCCTTGCTTTCCGAGTTCTATATCAGCAGCCTCAAAGTCTCCAAAGCGCTCATATGGTTGTGCTTTCTTGCCATTCCAGACTGTGAAAACACAAACAAAACAGCCTTGATTACTGGGGGTAGTGCACACAGCAAGGTGAAAACCAAACCCTCACCTGCTGGATCAAACCACCCATCCTCAAGCGGATCCCGGAGAGGGACAATCAAATCCACTGCTTGCTGCTACCTGAAGCTCTGCTGCTGGGAGATAAAGAGCCCTCTTACTGGGGCCCCATCCACTTTCTCCCTCTGGGTTCCATTCGGTCCAAATCCTCCATAGCAGTGAAAATTTCCCTGCCATCCCCCCATGCAAGCTCTTCCAGCCAGCCCCTCAGTGCCTCCACTCACCCCTGTGCCCCAGTGCCCCCCCAGAGATAGCCCCTCCCACTGCCTCAGTGCTATCCCCCCGTGCAAGCTCTTCCAGCCAGCCCCTCAGTGCCTCCACTCAACCCTGCCATCCCTCATTCCCCTCCTGCAAGCCTCCAGCCAGTGACCACACCACACAAAATCTCTAGGGAGGAAGAATGGCCACTTTGCCCCCGGACTTGAGGATGTGGGGGAAGATCAGATACTTACTGTGGAAGGTTGATCGATTGCTGCATTGCAATGTGATATGTCTAGATGGCTGGATGCCTGCCTGCAGGAAGGTGCTGTTCTCCAGAAGAATCTGTGTCTTGAAGTGCTGGCTTTCTGCATCCTGCTCTGCACTTTTATAGCAAGTTAGCTCTGTTTCCTGGATCTCACCTAGGGTACTTTCAGACATGACGCTAACCACCCTTTAACCACCCTTGGTGGTTATTTATGCATGTTTCAGGGCTGTATTGGTGCCCTATGTAGCCCTGCAACATGCATAAGTAACCACCAAGGGTGGTTAAAGGGTGGTTAGCGTCATGTCTGAAAGTACCCCTAATAGGGGCTCTAAAAGGTGTTTGGTTTTAATTCTCTGAGCAGGTGCAGTTTTCTGGTAATTACCTGGTAATGGCTCTAAAGATTGTTTTTTTTCATTGCTCTGGGAGATTACAGTACCCAGGTAATCACCTGCTAATGGCCCAAAAGGTGTTTTGTTTAATTTCTATGGTCAGTTTGTGAGGACAATAAGGGCACTTCTGGCTTGCTAGAGAAATGGAACCTAAGGGAAGGGCGATGGAACCTCAGAGGCTGGGTGGGAAATGAAACCTATCAAATAGACTAACAGACTGAAACCTAGGAGGTTGGGTGAGAAAGGAAGCTTTGCAGATGAAGTGAGCAAATTAAAAATCTTTTATGGCTACATTTTTCTATTAGATACTAGTGGAAACACTGAGAGATGTTCGTGGCAGTGAAGGGGTTACTGGGGTGGAATTCCACCCCAATAGGAAAACTCCATTGACACTGGGGTGATTTTTCACCCCAGGACTTTTTTGAGTTGTTTTTATTATAGGAGACAAACAGTAAGCGATATCTGGATGAAATTTGAGTATGTAATGCCCAGAGGTGCCAGTGACAATGTCCTAAAATCTCAAACTTGTAGAGTCACGAATTACCATATTTTTTCATGTTTTTTTCCACCTGGGGTGGAAAACAACCCGATGATGCTAGGTAAGGAATAAAATCTCACATTAGTTCTGTTTTCACTTGAGACTGAAAACTCAAACGTGAGCAAGCAGCCTTAGGGAGGTGCTAAGTGCCCTCTATTCTATTTGGCGTCAGGGGAAGCTGACTGCCTTTAAAAACCAGCCTTTTAAATGTTGGTTGCTATATAAAGTTCTACATCCAAAAGATCACATTCTGATCATCTAGAGACTGCAGTAATCATAGTTATAATTGCAGAGAACATCTGGATGCTAAATTAACAGCTAAGAAATTGGTTCAGTCTTTATTTCTAGAATATTTTTCATCGTCTTCTAAGGAACATTTCCTTGTACCAAAGGAAAAAGAAGGGAGAAGATAGCTCTGCAATGCAGCCCTTCTGTTGTTGTTGTTACTATTAATTATTATTAATAATAATAATAATAATAATAATAATAATAATAATAATAATAATAAATAACAAACATTTATATAGCACCAGCAGTGTACCTGGAACTTTACAAAGTAATGAAATAGACACGGTCCCTGCCCCTACCGCATACAATCTGAGAGACAGGAGCTGGGGGAGAGACATAGGAAGGGGAACAGAGGGAGAGACAAAGGGTCTAACATTCATGAAGATGCGAGGTCTCAAGTGCACGTACTTGGCTTGGTTACGATGAGAATGACAGCAGGCAGGTCCATGTTGCAAGGATAAGGGTAAACCGATCGTAGGTATAGGAATAGTGGCTCAGCAGGATAAAGAGTCAGACAGAGCAGAGCGAAAGAGGTGAGTTTTAAGGAGAGATTTGAAGGTATGAAGGGAGGGGGCAAGGCGGATGTGGACAGGGAGGGAGTTCCAGGCATGGGGGGCAGCAAGTGAGAAGGGACGAAGGCGCTTAGGGGAGCAGGGAAGGCGTGGAAGGGTGAGAGAAGGGACAGAGGAGGAGCGAAGTGCACGGGCTGGAGTATGGAGGGCGATAAGTGCAGAGAGGTAGGGGGGAGCAAGGTTGTGAAGAGCTTTATAGGTGAAGACTAGGAGCTTGTGCAGGATTCGTTCAGGAAGGGGAAGCCAGTGAAGCGAAGAGAGGAGGGGCTGCACATGGTCGAAGCGACTGGCGAGGTAGATGACCCTGGCAGCAGAGTTTTGGACAGAGATGAGGGGAGAAAGGTGAGACCGGGGAAGGCCAGTGAGAAGGAGGTTACAGTAATCGAGGCGAGAGATGACCAGAGCATGAACAAGAGTTTTGGCAGACGAGACAGAGAGAAAAGGGCGAATCTTAGCAATGTTATGGAGGGAGAAGCGACAGGATTTAGCAACAGAGTCAATGTAGGGTTTAAAAGAAAGGGGTGAGTCAAAGATGAAGCCTAGGCTACGGGCTTGGGGGACAGGCAGGATGGTGACTCCATCAATAGTTATTGACAGTGAGGAAGGAGAGGAAGGATGAGGGGGGAAGATAAGGAGTTCAGTTTTAGCCATGTTGAGTTTGAGTTGACGTTGAGACATCCAGGTAGAGATGTCAGAGAGACAGTTGATGAGACGAGCTTGAACAGAGGGAGAGAGAGAAGGAGTAGAGAGATAGAGTTGAGTGTCATCAGCATAGAGGTGGTATTGGAAGCCATGGGAGGCAATGAGTTTGCCTAAGGATGAGGTATAGATCGAGAAGAGGAGAGGGCCAAGAACAGAGCCTTGAGGAACACCAACTGAAAGGGGGAAGGAGGAGGAGGTGGAGTTGGAGAGAGTGGTCAGAGAGGTAGGAGGGTGGCAGGGTGCTCCTCTGTAGCACGGTGCTGTAAGTTAAGCCCCCAAAGAAGCCAGGCCTTAGTGGAATTGTATCTGAAACCGCTTTTAAACGAGGGGCACTGAAGTGCCTCCTGAATGCCGCGTTAAAGCAAAGCCGCCGGAAGTGATGTTCTCCCCGTTGTCAGCGGCAGCTGGCAACACGGGGCTTAGGAGCGGCGCGTTCTGAAAGCCTGAAAATTGAAGTCTTAAGAATGCGCCGCTCCAAAGCCCCGTGTCGCCAGCCGCCGCCGGCAACAGGGAGAACGTCCCTTCCGGCGGCTTTGCTTTAACGCAGCGTTCAGGAGGCGCTTCAGTGCCCCTCGTTTAAAAGCGCCCGTAGCCACACAGGGTCTGGACCCTGATTGGTCTCACTGAGCCAGGTGGAGGAGAAGTCTTTATAAAGCTGAACTTTAGGTTCAGCTGACAGAACGTTAGTGAAGGCTCCACTAGGGAAGGCTTTGGCAGGGAGCCCAGAAAGGACATTTGCTTCAGGAAAGGGACTTTCCAGAGGGAGAGAGAGAAGTCCAGATGAGGAAGAGCCAGGACTGTAGGTATCACCACACACAACACTACGCATGCATTTGCCTCCTAATACTTTACATTGTGTGTAAGATGTATTTGTGCAAACACATGCTTCACTATGGGAGAGACATATGCTGAAGGGTCCTCAAAACACTTCCTCGAACCATCAACACACAACTTGCCAGACAGATGGCCTATGTTATCTGTAAATAAGGCTTTGTAAAATTGACTGGGGTCCCCCAGCTCTCCTTGGTCAATTTAACCAAGCCTCTGAGTCATTAATTGCCAACTGAGTACTTACTCCCTGACTGACAGCTGATCAGCAGGGAACCCCATCTGCAACCCCTACAGATGGATTCCCTTTGCCTCACTGGTCAGCTGTCAGGCGAGGGGCAGGGAGCACAACCTACATATATCCCAGTCTGCCAGCAGCAGCTCAGTATAATAGATTTGGGTTTAATGCAAGATGTAGATTTTTGGCACATGGTGAAAGGAATAAACATGACTGGGGAACAAAACTCTCTGGACTGTAGAGTTGTGTGTATTTTTACCTAAAAACAGGGAGGTTATTGGCCTAACTCTGTAAACACTTACCCTTGAGGGGTACTCTGTCACAGTCTGCAGTGATTACTAACTGATTGATTCCTTGTTTTCTTTGTATAATATTATCTTGAAAAGCAGAGATCTGGGTTAATATCAGTATTTCAGCTACCAGCATTCCACACCTCCTGTATTCAGGTTGTTTTTTTAAAAATCCAGTTACAGTCTAGTAACATGATTACTTAAAAACAAGATGAATTGGAATATGTGTGAGACACTTGGAAAAAGGCTATCTTTTGGAAATTCATAACTTCCAACGTATGCCATACACAGACTGTGACAACCTGTTGAGCGGTTGCACCATGCACGTAGTAGCTGCAGTCCTCAAAACTGCTTCCTGTGGAGAAGTCCTCTTGATTCTCATCCAGGATTTAAATGGGATTGTTCTGGAGTCTGAGGACTGGAGCTGATTAAATTTCTATCTTTGGGTAAAAACAAATGTGACGTGGGCCTGCTATTTCCCGCCTGCACTGGGGACTCACCCAGGGCGGGTAGGCGGTTGGCTCGGGTTGTGCCCTGGGTTTGATCCTGGGCACCCATCCTGGGTCAAGGGCCTCAGTGAGTCAACACATTTGATTGGCCCTATCATCCCCACCATGTGGTGGGGGCTGCTATGGTCATATGCCATGGCTGGTTGCCATGGCTGCCTTTCATGGCGTGGGGTTGGGAGTGGGGCAGGGGTGGAGCTGGTCACCTGCACCTTTGGTGAGTTCCCCCACCCTACCCACGATAAGAGGGCGATGGGGCAGCTCTCCAGCCTTCAGGGGTCACAGGCACATCTGTACTGTGCTGCCCGCCAACCCGGACATGGTTTTCCACCCCAGCGTGGGGAGTCACCCCTGTCTGCATGTTTGTTTTTACCCTTTGTTCAGAGCATTCACAATACCAGAATGCCAGTAAATAAAAGTGGCTGACGACTGGAACAATGAAGAGCTGATATGTCCTTCAAAAATCCTAAGTATCAACAAAACAAATGATGATCTATGGAGATACAGCAAAACCACAGTTATGGTACTGTACTTGACTATGTCTTGAAAATATCAGGTTCAGACAGGTGATCTACCCAGACTGGCTACCTGTCACAAACAATGACAAGAAGCTACTCTAAAGCACGGTATAAACTGCTGTGGAATAACTAGTCCACAAAGAAACTGTCTTCTTAACCATTAGAGCCTGGTTTATAAACTGAATCATGAGTATTATAAGACTTGCCATCCATACATATCTGAGGGGATAAAGATTTCTAATGACATAGCAAAGTTTTTGTACCAAGCATGGCAAGGCAACATAAAAGTAACTTCTGTTCCCCGCCCTCCCCGGAGGAGCTGGATTCCCATCACTAGGGCTGAAACTCATTCTTGAGTTTTTCTCGGTTGTCATCAAGAATCACAGTTCTTGACTCATTTTAAGCAAGAAACAAAAATAGAATAAATGCTGATTCTTGACATTTCTCAGTTGAGAAAGTTTTCTTGAAATACCGTTTACCGTAATTTACCGTTTACCGTATACCAATTTACTGTGTACTGTGTACCACATTCATCCCGGTAATGTGCATGCACAAAGTGGCATTTTGCACATGCGTATTACTGGGATGAGGGCTGTACCCGGTAAGTGGTACATGGTAAATTGGTATACAGTAAATGATAAATTGTGGTAAACGATAACAGTAAATAGTATTTTGAGAAAAAAAACTTAACTGAGATCTCAGTCTGTTATCAAGATTGTACTGAGATCTCAGTGACAATTCTTGATTACCGCAATAATTTCATGAGAAAAAAAGGACTTCTCATTTCAGTCCTGCCCATCACTCCACTTCCAGAGTGTCCTGCAGCAGGGAGGACATAACCTGCTATGTAGGGGGTCATGTCACCTACATAGGAGGACCAGACCCTGACTCCTACATAGCGGGTGTGGCTGCCAGCCTGGAAGTGTTTGTGGCTTTCTGGCTGCCGGTAGGCCTGAAGCATTTGCTGTTTTGCTGTTTGCTGTTGACATTTTGACAGTCTTGTTGCCACTCTGGCATTTGCCATCAATTTGCAGCACTATCCGACATTTTGTGACAGTTCCAGCTATTCTGTGGCACTTAAGATAATAATGACAATTTCTGGCAGTTCTGAAAGTTATTCCAACATTTCCAACACTTTTTTGACATTTCTGACAGTTATTCTGACACTTTAGTGACACTTTCTGACACTTTGCGGCAATTTCTGACACTTGATGGGATTTGCGAGTTTCCAACAATTTCTCCACTGCTAAGAAATAGTGACATGCGGTAGCGGAAAGCGGTAGCAAGCATTGGAACAAGTATGGGGCTGCCGTGTCCATGCTGTGTCAGGAAAATGGCGAAGCGTGGGAGGTTTCCAACAGAATTTTCAGACACTGCTGCGTGTTGGTTCAGGCCTAGCTGCCGGCAGGCTGTGGAGAGTAGCAGCCAGGACACAGTGAATAAGAACATGGGAAATTTTGGGGATCATTTGGCAGCCAGCTGCAAAAGGGTCAGAGTATACACCCCTGAAGTATAGCATGGAATGTTAGGGCTGGAAGAGATATTTACTCCTCAACCTGCCCTTAGGAAGGACTGACTATACCTCACTGTCCTCAAAGGGTGTGTACCTAACCTATTTTTAAAGTCTTCCAGTGATGCGGATTATCTCATGATTTAAGCCTCTCCCCTGATTTTCGGAGGACTGATTCATGACTTTGGAACATGCTTTAAGATTTGAAAGCTTGCACTGAAGCAACATACACCAGTGATTTACAATCAATGCCTGTCGGCGTAAAAGCTAATCATAACGTCCCATGACAGGATTAATAAGCAACGTTTATAAGAAGAAATTAGAGGAGGGCGAGGCTTTAAATAAACAATGCTAAAACAATACAGAACTATCATGAATGACAATATAATCCTTTAAATCTAAATAATGAAGTCAGGTGTCCACCGATGTAGTTCGTTGCTTCTGTAACATCTGGTGCCATGTACACAGCAGAAACCGGAAATAAATAAACATTAACCTCTTATGGGTACAGCAGCCGAGTAGTTTAACAGCCATGTGCTTACGGCAATAGGTAATAATGATATAGTGCAGAATACACAATTAGAGAAAATGGGTTAAGGAATGATTACATTATAATCTATTGGGATTATCTGACGTCACATCACCCCTATTGAGTCTGCACAAAATTCATCTGCTAAAAGCAGTATTTCTGCTTGTTCTGGCTGCAATCCTGAAACCACTTACTCTGGAGTAACTCTATTAATTTCAATGAGCTCACTTCAGGGTAAGTAGGAATCATGACAATCAATTCGATCAATGTGGATTGAAGTCTATGATGGCTATACCACCTCCCTCTTTAAATGGCCTCTACTGGCTCCTCTTCTTGACTATCAAATCCAAACAGCTTTTCCCCACCTTCATTGTCCTTCAAAACCCTGTCCTCCTTTTCTTATCCATGCTTGACTGTTATTGAGATTCCCCCTTCACTCCACCAGTAACACCAGATTTCATCACCCACCTTTCTCTTCTTTATGCAGTTCTCCTTCCCCTCCATGCACCTGTGTGTGGGAGGAGTCTTGTCCCTGTACACTTTTGAGAAGGAAGGTGACACAGGGCAAGTATGACCATGTTCCCTGGTAGGGAAGGGGTTAAGGCACAGCACCTGGTTTGAATCTAGGGACTGTTGACCCATCCGGGGCTTCTGGGGGGAGGTTCAGTGTGCCCCCCCTTTCCTTCCCTGCTTAAAGAGTGAAGCAGAGGGTGTGATGGGCAGACGCAGTTTGGCGGGGAAGCCAGAGTACCCACCTAGTCTCTTAGACCGGCATTAGGGGCATTGCTGGTCACCGGTTTTCAGGCCAGGAAGGATTCCCCCCCCATCCCAACCAGGTCAATTAGCATGGCCTTCCAGAAGGGGCTTTACACCTTCCCTCTAGTGCCATCTGTGGTGAAACGCCAGTAGGGGATGCTATACAGCTGAGCCACCCACCTTACTGTGTTTCTCCAAATCTCTGACCGGGGTTCCCACAGCTGGCAAACCCCCCAAAACCCTTAGTATTCCGCTGCCACCACTTGAGTGTAATTCAGAGGGTGTTCACACCACTCAAGACATGTGAACCCCACAAGGTATAAACCCCACAGCTTCCCAAGAGCTCTCCTTGTTCCCAGCACTCTTTTCCCAGGGTTCCCTCCCTGCGTTGGAGGCCAAACCCCAGAGTCACCCTAGGAAGGCTTCTCTTCAAAGCTGCTGACTTCTAGCCAAATGGGGAGTTTTCCCCTCTCTCCTTGCCTTAGTAGCGAGGCTTGGCCATCCGGCCCAAAGGAGGCATTTAATGGTCAGACACACACACACACACACACACACACACACACACACACCCAGTAGGGTAAAAAGAAAATTTAGACTTTACTGATACATATAAAAAGGAATAAAAGCATAGAAATAAGGGGTGATAACCCTTTGAGCAATCAGAGTCATTCCTGTGGACACAGTAGCCCGTTTGGAAAGCGTCTTCTTATAACTGTAGCTGAGGTAGCTAGCAAGGTACTCACACTGGTTCTGATCAGGTAGGGGATCCATCCATAGGGATGGTTTTCCTATAGGGTCCAAGTTCTTCTTTTGGCAAAGGCCAGAGTTACTGTTAAGCCATATAGTCCATGAGTGCCTCCAGGCAGGGAGGTCACCAGCCTATCAGCATCTGCTAGAGATCTGAGTCAGTGAGTCCAGAGAGAGAGCAAGTCAAAATGCCTGTGCTGGTCCTTTTAAAGCATCCTTGACCTTCTTTCTGATTTGTCCAGGAGGGTCAGCTGGCTGCAGTCCAGCAGCCCCTCTCCTTCTATGATTCGATCATCCCACGTCACCTGTCTTAGGTGTAGAGTCCCCCCTCCTTAGGAATTCCAGGAATGGGGAAGTCCTGAACAGGTGCTTGTTGAGGTCTGGGCTTTGGCTGAGCCAGGTTTTCAGTTTCTGTCACATTACACCATGTGCTTGAAATGCTCTGCCTGAATTACCATCTCCTCAGTCAAAATACTTTTCCATACTTATTTTATCATGATTCCTACAAGAAGACAACTGACATATGAGGGCTAAAATGGGAAGTAGCTGAAATAAAAATGACTCTTGCTTGCATACAGTTACATACAAAATAAATAGTAATCATACATGGCTATGTGAAAATGGATATTTAAGGGTTTGTATCCCTCTACTGTACCTTTAGAAGACTGTTTGGTTCTTGTTTTGGACTGTACGCACTTAAAAAGCAGTACCTGCCCTGTCTCTCTCTTTGTATACCTCACAGTGCATCAGGCCCTGTGATAGTGCATAGCCATAGTAATAGTGCATAGTTATAGTGCATTTTGGCTAGAGGTACTGGAGGCTACCAATATTAACTAATCACAACAGTAATTTGGACATTCTCTTTCTAGCCCACTATATAGCTTTGGATATTTGAACTGATCTATTTTATTCACAGTAGAGGTAGAAAGGCAAGGGGAAATGTGCTTCAGGAGTAGAGCTCGGCAAACTGTGGGGATATATATATTTAACATATTTGCTAAATGCACCTCACAATCATCCTAGGTCATGCTTACACCAGTCTAGGCTTCAGGCACTGCTCCTCCTCTATTCTGGAATAGGAACCATGCCATCTGATTTAGATGACCAATCACACATAGCACATATACAATACTTGGAGGAGTAATAATTGTAAAAAAACCACAGGCCCAAGAATAATTGTAAAGATTATGAATAATCAACATAATCCTGAAAATCACAGATAATTTGTAAAAGAGAGAGAAAAAAGGAGGAGGTAATGCTCTTAATAGAATATTCATATGGAGAAGCTATGTAAAAAAGCCCTCGTCCAAAAACAGTATAAGCAAGAAAGCTCCCCACCACTGAAAGAATTCGAAATGGTGTGAAATTAATTTGTTAATGCCTGCACAGAGCTTTTAATGCTATATAAGGACTTTCAGTGTGATCCTCAGGAATTGTAAGCTCTTGGGCAGGGACCGTGTCTATCTTATTTTTTGTAAAGCGCCAGGTACATCGCTGGTGCTATATAAATGCTAATAATATTAAGTAATAATAATAATAATTAATAGTTAGCATTGGCAATATTCTAGCACAAATCACTTCAACAAGACTCATTTAGGTACAGAGTGGTACAGGTACGGAGTAATCATAGGTACAGAGTCGTATTTTCTGTGGCACTGGTAACTGTCTTGTTGATCTTGCTGCAAATATTGTTATTCTTTTAACAGGGAGAAAAGATACGGTACAAGGTGTAATGAAGTGAATGCTAGATTTTAAAGCAGTCTCAACTGTGAAACACAAAGGTTTAGTGGATGGTGCGTGTTTTACTGGTATTTTTTTTGTTAGAAATACATTTTGTTCCTTTCTTTTATCTTCTCACCCCATTTATTAATGATGTTGGTAGGGTAGGGTAACTATCGAAGAAATGCCGAAGAAAGAAAAATAATTCAGGTCAATTTAATTTTTTTGGTATCAGTGCCACAGACTCACTTGCATATGGTGTAGGACTCTCCCAATATCTTTAATTTGGTGACAATTTACCTCTTCCTCCAAAAAATCTTTAGAGTAAGAAGATAACATTGCATCAGTGCTTGAGGAGATTAAAATTGGTTGAAGTAAAGGTTGCAGAGCTCTCTGGATTCTAACTATGAACAGATGGCATCCTATGTTAATAACCTGGATGGCAGGACTGGCACATCAGAGTGCCATACATTTTAATGATGGACTCTCCACTGAAGGTGTGTGGGAGCAGGGAGGAAACCGACATGCTCCCACTGAACTCAAAGTCAAAACTACCATTGCATTCATGGAAGAAGGATCACACTTTTGGTATTTTTAAACAAGATGCTACCATGCATGGTCACTCAGTAACCACTCATACAACTGCCCATCTGAAGGTGGAGCAGGGGGATGTGCACTTCCGTGAGTCATATAGAGCCCACTCATGGCCACTCACAGGCCACTGCCAAAAAGTCCGGAATGCCCTATGTGAGGAAAGCCAAAAAAGTGCGTGGCAATGGGCGCCCATGCATCCTCAGCCTGTATGAACTGGGGCAGCCACCTACACCAGCCTACAGGTCCCCCACTCAAAGACCGGACCAGGCCCAGAGTACCCCCTCCCCCTCCCCATGGTCTGTGGCAGGGGAGTGTGAGGCAGCTGCTGAGCTGTGCCACTGAGCGGCCACAGACGCATGCCCCACTAAGCCTCGCTCAGTTAAAAACACCCTTAGATTGTGGCACATCCAAGGAGTAAGAGCCATGTCTTAAAACATCATTGAGGGCACATTCCTCTACCATTAAATCAACGGGAGTTTTGTCAGTGGAAGATTGTGTCCTGATTTGGAAAAATCCATATTGCATCATTGGGTTGGAAAAATCAAGAGTAGGTTAATATTCCGTGCTGCTTGGATGGTAAATAAATGTCAGTCATAAAAAAGAATCTTAATTTACACTTCTTTCCAAAGTTCTTTACAGATTACTAACAGTGCTGGACAGTATTGAAAATACATGTATTTGAAATTCATATTTCAAATACAATTTAAGTAACTGTATTTTATTTTTGAAATATTTTATTTTTCTGCTGTATTTTGTATTTCACGAGAAAGTTAAGAAATACATTCTTGATGAAGAAAACAAGCCCCTCTTCTTACAAGGCAGCCTGCACAGTGCACACTCTTCCACCTCAGTGACTCTTCACTACCACGTGTGTGTATGTGTGTGTGTGTGTGTGTGTGTGTGTGTGAATTGGAGGATCCAGCTCTTGCTGTGGAGAACAGAGGTGAGAGCAGCAACAGCCTGGTAGTCTGCGTGCAGCCCTGTCCTACAGTGACTCTTCTTCACCACCAATGGTGGAACAGAATAGGGTTGCCACCTGGGGTGGGTTGTTTTCTTTAACCTGACACTTCCATAGGCCAAAATGGAAGTGTCCGGTAAAAAACGACCCTTTGGTCTCCACCAAAGTTGCGAGTCCAGCCTTTGATGCCAAAGGTCACTTTTACACAAGGTGCTTAAAAGCGCCTCTGGGGTCCCGCACTAAGTTACTTTCCCCATAAGTGATCATTAAATTTTTTTTATAAATATGCCTTATTCCTGTTAGGTATTCCTGTTAGCTTTAGGTCCTCGTAAAGCTACAAATAAAGCCAAGGATGAATTACACATACATACATAAGTCATTACAGCATTAGTAAAAGTCATTACTGAATGAATGTCTTTTGTATTTTGCAAACCCATTATCGATTTATGTGAATAGATTTGTATTTAATATTTAAAATATTTTTTCAATTAAATGATTTGTATTTTGTATTTGAATTACTCAAATGTATGTATTTTGCCCTGCTCTGATTGCTAAACAATCTACATAGTACCTGGGAAGGAACCAGTTTCTCTACCAATGTGGTATGGAAAAGCCATTCCTGGGGAGAAATGCTTTATCTTGTGATCTCTGATGAGTTAAAGTGATCAGGACCCTGATTTTAACTGTATCCTGAAAATCAGCACCATCTGCAACTAGGGTTGTCACCTATGTATATTTTTCCACTGCAACATGTATTTTTCATAAGTGGTCTAGAAAAATATACATAGGTGGCAACCCTATTTGCTACACAGGGGGCATTGTAGCATGACGTGGGGGTGGGGGTCAAAAGTTAGGGTTGCCACCTTCCAGGCACCAATGCAGGCCCTGCAACATGTATTTTTCATAAGTGGCCTGGAAAAACATACATAGGTGGCAACCCTAGGTCTAGTGGGCTGGTGCACTAGCTCCCGTGGCTTATAGCACACAAAAAGTGGTGTGGTCAGCACCCCAAAAAACTGTTTTCAGCTTCTACAAAGGTACTAATTTACAGTTGGGTTGAACTGGGGTGTCTATCCAGTAAGAGGCCCAATGGGACTAGAGCCCACAATCTTCATGAATGTACTTGGGTGTCTTTACCACTCAGCCATCACACCTCTAAAATGTGGGGGTCGGTATTGGTTTAGTATTGATCCGGAAAGAAGAATGCTGCCCATTCAGTCATCATCACCACTTCTTGCAACACCAAAGCCTTCCTTGAGGGTCTCCTATTTGAGTACCAACCCTGCTTAGCTTGTGAAACCTGATAACATCACCACAGTGGGGTCCCCTTGTATAGTTACATTGTGACTTGCTTACATAGCAAGATGGCAGGCACACGTATGTTTGCTTTCAGTTCATGTATGTAAGGATTTGTTAACCAACATTTTAACTGGAATGAAACAGATTTCATTCTCTTTTCTTCCTGAACACATCAAGTTCTGCTCCAGTTCTCAGCCTTCAATGACAAATACTAATCCTTTAATACCTCATTGGATTGCTGAGCACAAACAACACATTTTGCAGTGCAGAAAAATGATGTGCTGGCTACAATAATCCAGGGTTCTTTTGAACATGTTTTACATGGCCACAGAGATGAGAGTATTGCTCTTTATTATTCTCAGCAAAATGCAACACTGCTTTGTTTGATCTCAGTTTAACACATTATGATTTGCTCTTTCATTGCCGTATGAATTCCTTCAACAAGTCAGAAAACCTTACAAGCAGCTATGGTTGAATTTCACATTCTGTGCTTTAAAGCCAGTATCTGAACTGCTGCCCTGGCCACATTTGTGTTTTATAAATCACCCCCAGAGTGATTTATGAAGCTCTAATTAGAAAACAGACTATACTTTGCAAGTTATCTAATAACATTTGTAGGTCAGTGGCTCAAAACACTACTATACAGCCAATTAATTTGAAACAGCTTGCTATGGGGTGGAGAGGGGGGGGGCGAGCGAGCCTACAATCATTATTATGTCTATAGCAAATGTTATATAAGAAAGACAAAATAGCAGCTTGTGAAAGTATGTGTTCACCATCCATGTGCTGATGATGATGCTCTGCATTCTTAGCCAGTTCCTTTAAAGATGTATTCCAACTCTTGAAGACTTTGGGTGTTTTCAGACGTTACGCGGTCCCAAATCACCACAGTGGATCCCCAGTGGTGGCGAGCCGATCAACCACCCCCCGTGGTCCAGGAAGGCCCCGAACAGACGTGACGGGACCAGGACCACGGCAGGGAATTGGACCAACAGACCACGACCCGGGGCAGCACAACAGATGTGACGTCGATTCTGGGCCATGGTCAAAACACCCAGAAGGCACCGGGGAGGGGCAGGAGGCAGACATGGCCGACTGAGGGCAAAGGAAGCCAAAAGCGTCAAATGGAAATGCCCACACAAGGGAAATGGGAAGGGAGGGGGAGGAGGGAGAAGAACGACCAAGGCAGCACACACAATGGGCACAGGGAAGACAAGGCCACAGTGGAACACACAGCACAAACACACACCCAGGTGCATACACACCTGTACAGGAAAGGAAGGGAAGGGGGAACACAGTGGGACGGCCAACACACATGGCACAACGGGCAAAGGGGGGTGTGCCCAGGGCCATGGCGGGGGAAACCAGCCTGGGGGCAGACCAGGACATGGGGAACGGCACCCGGAACCCCCACAGCAACCCAGGAAGCCCAGGCATGGGGGGACCCCACAGGGGCAGAGCACAGGCACAGGGGGAGGGCGCATGGACAGGGAATGGTCCTGGAGCAGCCCAGGAACGGTCCAGGAGGCAGCAAGGGACCAGCACCACCACCCACCAACAGCAAGGGTGTGCTGAATGGGATGGAGGTGAGCCGGAGCTGAAGCGCTGAGCAGGTGATCGAACCCCACCCTCCAGGAGGATGCAGGGAGGTGCAGTCCGTGGACCCCAGACCCCCACAGTCACTGAGTCACCTGGGGGGGCATGGGCACAGGTGGGCTTGCGGCTGGACGAGGACGGACAACAGCTCCTGGGGAGATGGGGGCTGGCTCAGAGAGCAGGAGACAGCCACAGGAGAATGCAGCCACAGAGGGGAACACCAGTTGCAGAGGAGGATTGGGGGGGCATGGAAGGGGCCCAGAGGCAAAGGCAGGGGCAGTGGAACCCCTGGAACCAGCCTGCACAGCAGAGAGACCGGGACATCATGGAGGGAGAGGGCAGAGACCCACAGCATCAGGGCGGAGGTGGGAGCTCACAGCAGGGCCAGCACCCAGGGCCCGGAAGGCATAGGGGGCCTCACAGTCAGCTGCAGGGGGTCACGAAGGGGTCCGGGGCCAGGAGGCCCATCAGGTGCACGTAGTGCGGCCAATGAAGCATGCCCCGATGGTAGCCCAGCACAGACATGTGGTGGACGACAAGGTAGTACGCCTCGAAGGGATCCTGCACGGCAAGCCCCACCTGGACATCGAATCGGGACCACACACCAGCCAGCGCCACCAGCTCAGCTTCTGTGGGCTCTGACAAGCCATAGTCAGCAGCAGTGGGCCACAGAAGGTGACCGAGCTCCAACACGTGGTGATACGCCACACCACGTGACCTCTGGTAACCACAGGCCCCGTGGACACAGCCAAAGAAGGGAACCACCAGGGCAGGACCCCCTCCGCCAGACAGGCCATGTAGGCAGCCAGGCTGCACACAGAGAGAGCAGACACGGTCTCCACCGCGGACCACCCCACATGCGAGCACCTCATCTCCGGGATGCGCCCATTGGGAAAGGGACGCAGGCCCAGCATCTCCACATGCAGCCGGCAATCATAAGCGCGCGCCTCATAGCCAAAGTAGCGCAGCCCAGAACTCAGACTCACATAGGCACCAGAGAGGCTGCCTGGGCAGCTCAGGAGCAATTGCACGGCCGGGGAATGTCACAGGTCACACAGGGCCATGGTCTCGCAGAAGGTCCAGCTATGGGGGGTGCCGGGCATGGTGGGGCCCACAAACCCTGGGGAAGCGCTGCCAGCCATGGTCCAGCAAGCGGCAGCTAATGACTGAAAGGAATGAGGGGCCCCACAATCCCAGGAGGGATGGGACGGGAAGCAGGGGAGCTCCAAGGCCAAGCGATAATGGTACAGGCTGCAACATGGCACGGCAAATGAGCAGGACATGGGGCGAAGACCCAGCACAGCAGCTGGAACTGAGCACACAGACAGGACAGACTACACAGAGATCAAGATGATGAGGACAACAGGCAGTCAACACAGATAGGTGGGAGGTGATGACAGCAGGAATGCAGCTGCTGCCCGCACGCCCGAGCACAGGCAGGTCCATGTGCTAGGCCCCATGCTGGGACTGCAAGTGCACTTGATGGGCCGCTCCCTACCGCCGCACCCCGGCTGTCCTGCAGCAAGCCGGGCCAGCTGAGTGAGGGGGCCGGGCAGAGGGGCCCTGGGGCCCCCCGCACAGGTGCCAGGTCACAGATAGGGGGTGGGTCTAGGCTGGTGCCAGCCTATAATGGGTGCAACTGCACCCCACCTGGGACACCGACCACAATGGATATGGGATGACTGGGCGCCTGCGGGATGCACCTAGCCATCTGCGCAGAGTGGTAACGCTAGCATACGGACACCATGCGCATCCAGACCGTGGAGGTGCACCTGGCTGCCCGGCTGTGGGTGTGCATGGTCTGGAGCACACCTAGAGTCAGGCGAGCCCAATATGGGTGCAGGCGCTCCCTGGCCCGGCTCAGGGCCCAGCGGGTGTCCAGGCTGGCCTGACAGGCCCTCAGCTGTGCCTGGGAGTGGGCAGCGATGCTCCACGAGGCGGCTGGACGGATCCACTGGCGGAGGGAGAACATGGGGCATGGTGCTCTGCTCGCTATGCCCACTGCCCATCAGATATGGGTCATGGAGCGGGCACAGGGGTGGTGGGCCCAGACTCTGGCTGACTGGGACAAGGCCACCTGGAGAGCGCACTTTCGGATGGACAGGCGCAGCCTCCTGCGACTGGCAGAGCTGTTGACGCCCTGGCTGGAGCAGCAGCACACTCCCATGCAGGCCCCCATTCCCATGGTCCAGCACGTGGCCATCGGGGTCTGGGCCCTGGAAACACCCAACTCCTGCGGGTCCGTGTCGCAGCACTTCGGCGTTGGGGTGAGCACCGTCACTGGGATCCTGCGAGACAACTGCGAGGCAGTGGAGGGCGTGCTCCTGGACCAAGCGATCCAGCTGGTGGACCAGGGGGCCGTAATGGCCAACATTGCGGCTGGAGGCTTCTCCAACTGCCTGGGTGCCATGGACGGCACCCACATTGAGATCCTCTGTCCATCCAATGGGGAGGCCTCGGAATATGTCAACCGACATGGGTACCACTCCCTGCTGCTGCAGGCGGTCATGGACCACTGGGGCTGGTTCACTGACATCTACACTGGCCACTCCGGATGCAGCCACAATGCCCAGATCCTGACCATCTATCCCTTCTATTCCCGGATGTACCGCAGGGACTTTGCAAACATGGGGATGTCCCGGATCGAAGGGGTGCTGATGCCCCCCTGCATCCTGGGGGACCCAGCCTATCCCCTCACCTGGTGTCTGATGAAGGCATACCCATTCGCCAGGAACCCTGTGGAGACGCTCTACAATACCCGCCTGTGTGCCTGCCGGACTGTGGTCGAGAGGGCCTTCGGGGCCCTCAAGCAGCGCTGGAGGTGCCTCGAGGGCCGGCTGGACTACACGGTGAAGACCTCCGCCCTGGTGTGTGCTGCACAATGTGTGTGAGACCAATGGGGCCGCCCTCGACTATCCCGTGCCCCGGCGCCCACCCGGCCCCATGCCTCTGTACGTGAATGCTGAGAACCCGAGGGAGTACCGATACGCAAAGTGCATCTGAGCTGCCCTGGTGAGGCGGACCAGCTGGGAAGCTGCAGCGTGAGGCCACACACCACTGTCACCACCATCCCGGGGCTGCCACCGGCACCCAGGCCATGCCCCTGGATACCCATCCACCCCCATCCCCGGGGCCGTGTCACGCAGCTGAGGCTGCTATTGTGGTGCCCATGCATATAATGTGCTTACACCCTACATTTTATTATTATTATTATTATTATTATTATTATTATTAATAATAATAACAACAACAACAAACATTTATATAGCACCAGCAGTGTACCTGGCATTTTACAAAGTAATAAAATAGACATGGTCCCTGCCCTTAGGGCTTACAATCTGAGAGACAGGAGCTAGGGGAGAGACATAGGAAGGAGGACAGAGGGAGAGACAAGGGATCTAACATTCATGAAGATGCGAGGTCTCAGGTGCACGTACTTGACTTGGTTATGATGAGAATGACAGCAGGCAGGTCCATGTGGCAAGGATAAGGGTAAACAGACCGTAGGTACAGGAAATAGTGGCTCAGCAGGGTAAAGAGTCAGACAGAGCAGAGCAAAAGAGGTGAGTTTTAAGGAGAGATTTGAAGGCATGAAGGGAGGGGGCAAGGCGGATGTGGACAGGGAGGGAGTTCCAGGCATGGGGGGCAGCAAGTGAGAAGGGACGAAGGCGCTTAGGGGAGCAGGGAAGGCGTGGAA
>QEPC01009983.1:2625666-2693894 GCA_003113815.1 Sphenodon punctatus
TTTTTTTACATTGCAGCCATTTAAAAATGGCTGCAATGTAAAAAAAATTTAAAGCCCCAGCCAAAAAGTTTTTTAAAAAAAACCCCTCCCCGAGTCCAGGCTGCGCGGGTGGAAGGGGGGACACCCCCCACCCACCCTGCCCAGCCTGGCTTTTTGTTTAACAAAAGAGTAAGCGACCCCCGAGGCGAGGCGAGGCCCCCCCCCAGCACCAGCGGCCGCGGCGTCCCCGCAGCCGCTGGTGCTGCTGCGGGGACGTTCACCGGAAGTTCACCGGAAGGCCTACAGCGTCCTGACGCCGGCAGCCACAGCCGGCGCTGAGGCCGCCGGACCGCCCGCCGCCGCCGGAGCTCCCAAAGGTAAGTGAAGCGGTGCACTGAGCCTTTAGTAGGGGTGATCCCTGGAGGGGTGTGTGTTAAACACACGCACACACACCCCAGGGATCGGGTCAGGGTCATACTTACCGGCGGCTGCGGGGATGCCGCGGCCGCTGGTGCTGGGGGGGGGGCCTCGCCTCGCCTCGGGGGTCGCTTACTCTTTTGTTAAACAAAAAGCCAGGCTGGGCAGGGTGGGTGGGGGGTGTCCCCCCTTCCACCCGCGCAGCCTGGACTCGGGGAGGGTTTTTTTTTAAAAAACTTTTTGGCTGGGGCTTTAAATTTTTTTTACATTGCAGCCATTTTTAAATGGCTGCAATGTAAAAAAAACCGGTACCCAGAAATCCGGTACTGGGCCCGGATTACCGGGCCGAATCCGATAATGCCGGTACGCCCGATACCGGCATTATCGGATACCGGATTCTGCCGGTTTCCCACCCCTACCGAATAGAGTGAAATTTCTGCTGACTTGGAAACAATGGGTATTTTCAGACGTTACGAGATCACAGTGAACCACGGTGAATACCCGCCTGTGGTCACTGTGTCTCGAACGTCTGTTTGACGGCCGCCAGATGTTTGCCACGGTGAATCCCCACATGGGGTCAGTTTGAACCACGCTTCCCGGGCTAGCCGGGGGAATGTCCCAGGAAGCGTGGTCAAAAAGATCCCCAATGGGGACAAAAAAAAAGTAACGTCTGGCCAGTTGCCACGGCCCAGGATCCCCCATGGGATCCCGGGCCACGGCGCATCTGGCCCAATGCGGCGGCCGCATTGGCCCCGCCGCCCGCCTGTCTCCCCGGAGGGCGAGCGGTGGGATACGTGGAGGGGGCGGGGCCATGTGGCCGCACAGCCCCGCCCCGCCCCCTTCCAGATTCCCTGCCGGGATCCCCCCGGCACGTCTGATATGGCATGACGGGGTGACCCCGGCGGGGAATGAATGGGTTGTTTTCGGTATGGGGCCAAGCGGCCCCGTAACGTCTGAAAACACCCAATGTTTCCATTAATGCAGCCGAAAGCTGCATTAACCTTTTTGCAGTCACATCACATGGCTGACTCATGTTCAGTCTGTGATCAACCACAATCCTAGATCCTTTTTACATGTGCTGCTGATAAATAATAATGATAAATAATAATTTTTGAAACAAGTAACATGTTGTACATTTTGTTAAAAAATTATGCACTGTTAATAAAAGCTTTCACTACTCACATTCTTCAAGTTTAATGTGATTTGGGGAATGAGCGGTTTAATACTCTGCATACCACTAAGATATCAGCAGCTGCTTATTATTATTATTATACATATAAAATAATTGTGAGTGTAGGAGAAACATTACTATCTCAGATACCTTTGTGTGTTAGCTGTTGGCAAAGGATCACTTTTTAGTTGCTGCAACCCTTCTTTTATAAATGAGATCCTCAAATTCATTCATATTAATTCAGGGCCTGGAAGGATAAAAGACTATACTCTTAAAAAAAAAAAAGATTTGGATGTGTACTTGGGGCCCATAATATTAATTATTATTAATTATTATTAAGCATTTATATAGCGCAAGCAGTGTATCTGGTGCTTTACAAAGTAATGGAATAGACATGCTCCCTGCCCTAGGGCTTACAATCTGAGAGACAGAGGAAGGAGGCAGAGGAAGGGGAACAGAGGGAGAGACAAGGAGTGTAACATTCACGAAGATACGAGGTCTCAGGTGCACGCGCTTGGCTTGGTTACATCAAGAATGATGGCTGGCTAGTCCATGTGGTGAGGATATGAGTACACAGACCTCAGATAACAGATTGTGCTGGATGAAGGGTATCAGCACGAGTTAGGAGATGCGACTGAGGAGTCGGGGAGGGCAAAGCAGAAGAGGTGGGTCTTGAGGAGGAATTTGAAGGTACAAAGGGAGGGGGCGAGGAGGATGTGGGCAAAGAGGGAGTTCCAGGCATGGGGGGCAGCTAGGGAGAAGGGACAAAGGTGGTTAGGGGAGCAGGGGAGGCATGGGAGGGCAAGAGAGGGGACAGAGGAGGAGCAGAGTTCACGGACTGGAGTGCGGAGGGAAATTAGCACAGAGAGGTGGGGGGAGCAAGGTTGTGAAGAGCTTTATAGGTGAAGACTAGGAGTCGTGCAGGATTTGTTCAAGAAGGGGAGCCAGTGAAGAGAGAAGAGGAGGGGCTGCACGTGGTCGAAGCGGCGAGTGAGGTGGATGACCCTGGCAGTGGAGTTTTGGACTGAGATAAGGGGAAAAAGGTGAGAGTGGGGGAGGCCAGTGAGAAGGAGGTTACAGTAATCGAGTCGAGAGATGACCAGGGCATGAACAAGGGTTTTGGCAGAGGAGACAGAGAGAAAAGAGCAAATCTTAGCAATGTTATGGAGGGAGAAGTGACAGGATTTGACAACAGAGTTGATGTAGGGTTTAAAAGAAAGGGGTGAGTCAAAGATGAAGCCTAAGATATGGGCTTGAGGGGCGGGAAGGATGGTGACACCATCGATAAGGATAGACAGGGAGAGGAAGGGGGGGGGGAGAAAAGGAGTTCAGTTTTAACTACGTTGAGTTTGAGTTGATGTTGAGACATGTATTTATTTAAATGTATTATTTCTTTAAAACACTTTGTACCATGCCCCTCCTGCCACAGGCTCACCCCCAGTATCTGCCACCTCTGCTCCTGTACCCGTGCTGCTGAAAGCCTCTGGTGCAAATCCCCTCTCATGCTGACATCCAGGTAGAGATATCAGAGAGACAGCTGATGAGGCAAGCTTGAACAGATGGAGAGAGAGAGCGAGTATTTATTTATTTATTTATTTTACCATATTTGTATGGCGAGAGAGAGTTGAGTGTCATCAGCGTAGAGGTGATATTGGAAGTCATGGGAGGTAATGAGTTTGCCTAGGGATAGGGTGCAGATAGAGTAGAGGAGAGGGCCAAGGACAGAGCCTTGGGGAACACCAACTGAGAGGGGAAAGGAGGAGGAAATGGAATTGGCAAGAGACTCATTGAAAGAGCAGTCAGAGAGGTAGGAGAAGAAGCAGTCAAGGATGGAGCCACGGAAGCTAAGGGAGTGAAGTGAGTGCAGCAAGAGTGAGTGGTCAACAGTATCGAAGGCAGCAAAGAGGTCAAGGAGGACAAGAATGGAGAAAAGGCGATTAGATTTAGCCACAAGAGCAGTTTCAGTAGAGTGAAGGGGCGGAAGCCAGATTGGAAGGGGTCAAGCGAGGAGCTGGCATAGAGGAAGTCAAGGTAGCAGGAGTAGACCACACGTTCAAAAAGCTTGGAAGCAAAAGGAAGGAGTGAGACAGGACGGTAGCTAGAAGGGTCAGAGGAGTCAAGAGTGGACTTTTTTTGGATAGGAAAGTAGCAAGCTTGAAGGCAGAGGGGAAGGAGCCAGTAGAGAGGGAGAGGTTGATGATGTACAGGAGGGAAGGGGCAACAGTAGAAGCAATGGAGGGCAGGAGGAGATGGTGTCAAGGGGGCAAGTGGAAGGGTTGGAGGAGGAGAGCAGGGAGGAGATTTCCTCAAGGGAGGTGGTAGGGAAGGAGGACAGGAGAGAAGGAGGGAGAGGAGAGGAAGTAGGAAATGGAGAGGAGCGGGAAGCGATGTCGAGGCAGATCTTGTCTATCTTAGAGGTAAAGAAGGAAGCGAGATCCTGAGCAGAAAGGGAAGAGGGAGGAGGACGACAGAGGGGCTTCAGGAGGGAGTCAAAGATGGAGAACAGGTGACAAGGGTCCCAAGAACAGGACTCAATGCGAGAGGCGTAGTAATGCTGTCTAGTGAGGGAGATAGCAGAAGTAAGGGAGGAGAGAGAGAATTTGAAGTGAAGGAAGTCATCATGGAGTAGGATTTGCGCCAGAGGCGTTCAGCAGCACGGGTGCAGGAGCAGAAGTGGCAGATACTGGGGGTGCGCCAAGGACTGGGGGTGAGCCAAGGACTGGGAGTGAGCCAAATTTAGTCTGATAAATAGGGTTTTAGCAATACCGTCGCTCAAAGAAATGTATAGTCAGATCCATGAAGACACCAGCCTTTCTCCATCACATAACAAATTCTGCTGACTTCATTATGAGCCAGGCATTACAGAAGGGCTTGACTTTTGGCTGGTGTAATTGTGTTGCTTTCAGTGAAGCTGCATCAATTTACCCTAGTAGAAAAATTGGCCCAAAGCATTTTGACTGTAGCTTTACCAAAAACTGTTTATCATCAGCAAAGCAAAATGAAGGAAAAAGTAACTACTGCATCATACTCTATCAGCTCCCACAACTAACCTCTAACTGTCCAGTTCTTCACATCAGTATACACTGTGTTTTCCTCACAAATGTATGTATTGAGATTAGAGCTAAAATTAGTTTTTGCCAAAATAGAAAAACTCTTCGAAATCCCGTTTCAGTCCTAATCTCAATTCAGAAAATCTGAATGGTGATATAAACACGCCAGTCTTCATTTTTTAAAATGAATGCAACAAAGAGACCAGTTTCCACACCAAATAACTACACCTCCACAGCTGATGATCAGCTACTGAATTAGTTTAATACAAAAAGAATCACCCCAAAAGACAACTGAATTGTATTTATCATTGCTATACCTCTCCTCTTCAAATATTGCTGAATTATATATCTTAAGAGTAATTCCTGGTAAACATTAGTAGTTGGAAATACAGTAAAGAAATGTTCTTTGCACTTCAAGCACTCTGAAATATATTTCTTGGCTCCGGTTCACTCTGGTTTTCCTTTGAGTCTGGACCTGCATGAGGCATTTTGCCAGAACTGGAGCTGTTGACCTTTCACTCTCTTGCTCTAAGAAAAGACTCTGTACTTGAATTTTTAATAATGACATTTGTCAGGCATCTGTTTGTTTGGGATGTAAATGAAGGTTTTGCCATTCTTTCCCTGACCCACAATGGCCAGTAGGAAGACTCATTTGTTTTAATCTCTGTATGTGGTCACACTTGGCATTTCCTCATCTCTTTCTTTCCCCTGCTGAGGCACCACACTCCCACCCCTCTTCCTAGAAGCATCATTTTGGTGGTAAGGAGGTAACGCAGGGGTGGGGAACCTCAGGCCCGGCGGCCAAATGCAGGTCTCAAGAAGGCCTGGCCCCAAGTCTGCTGGCGTTCCATCAAGCCTGCTCCGGCAATAACATATTGTTACGCTTAATAAAATTTATTATTATCAAGCCTGCAAGACTTGGCTGTTTGCCCAGGCCTTCGGAGGGGAGGGTTGGGTAGTTGGGGATATTGGGGATGTGGGGGAGGGGCGTTGGAGGGGATTGTTTTTAATCTCTTTGTTGATGGCTTTAAAAAAATAATATTGTTATTATATTGTTGTAAGCCGCCCCAAGATGCCGTAGGCATGCGGGGGTGGCTAAAAAATGCTTTTAAATAAAATAAATAAATAAATTTTATGTGGCCCCTTTCCAGTGCCTCGATCCGGCCCCTGGATCGATTCTCTACCCCCAAGTAGCAAGTACTGAAAAAGTGAGCTCATGATAATGGAGCAGAGAGAAGGGCATACATACAAGGGTAGGGGACAGATCCACAGCACAGAGCCATGATATGGGCCCTCCTTTTCTTGAATAAACCCATTAAGCACCCCCACCCACAACCTCTATGTGGCCCTCAGAGCTCATAATAATATTAAATGTGTCCCCCAGGACAGAAAAGGTTCCCCACCCCTGAGGTAAAGGAAGGGCTGAACAGAGCTGATGAGCACCCTGCAACCAGTGAGCATGTGCCCAACATCTGGCAGTGATTTGATGTTCTGTTTCACAGTAGGGAAAAAAAAAACACATGGGTTTTTTTCAGATGGAGCAGAGGCAGCCTGCCTTGGAGTTGCTCGGGGGTGCACACCTGTGTCCACCCATGTCCAGCCCCACCTGGGTCAGGTTCAGACTGACCTGGCAGGTTTCCTGGTCTGCTGTCCACCCGTAGTTCACTCCATCCCGCACCCCATAGTGTCGTGGGTGGTCAGGACGCCCCATGCTCTAGGCTGGTGCCCGCAACTTTATAATGTTGCTTGGGGCAATGACCGGCTGGAAGCAGAGAAGCAGCATGGATTTGGGAACCAGATGGGACAACAGCTCCGCTCTGGGCCTCTGGGATTGGCCAGTCTGCTCCACTGCTGGTGCTCCAGGATGTTCCAGAGCGTTGCTGGTGGGGCTGCCAAAGAGCAGGCACAGCCTACTCCACTTCAACATCTGGCAGGGCACACTTAGATGGACAGGCCACTCGGTGAAGTGGGCAGAAGTGGGCCATTTAAAAACAATAGCAATTGAGACTAAGTGGAGATTTTTAAAAACTCCACACCGATTCAAGGAAATGACATATGCTGAAAATGATGATTGTAAATCAGCCATGAGATAATTGGGAAAAAAATCAGCAGTGCCAGAAAAGTGTGTGTGTGGGAATAAAGGTGGATTTTTTTTTCTCTATGAATGGCAAAAGGAAGAAGGCGCAGAAATATCAAAGGTAGATGTAACAAGATGAGCTAGGATTCTCTTGGGGCAGTGGTGGCCTTAAAAGGTTCCGGAGCCCAGTAGTTGTGAAGGAGCTTGCTACCAGGAGTCCTTGTGGCAGCTGAGGAACTCGCTACCAGGTGTCCTTGGGGCAGATGGGGAGCTCGCTACCAGGGGTCCTTGGGGCAGCTGGGGAGCTTGCTACCAGGGGTCCTTGGGGAAGCTGAGGAGCTCACTACCAGGAGTCCTTGGGGTAGCTGAGCAGCTCGCTACCAGGGGTCCTTGGGGCAGCTGAGGAGCTCGCTATCAGGAGTCCTTGGGGCAGCTGAGGAGCTTGCTACCAGCAGTCCTTGGGGCAGCTGAGGAGCTCCCTACCAGGAGTCCTTGGGGCAGTTGAGGAGCTCACTACCAGGAGTCCTTGGGCAGTTGAGGAGCTCACTACCAGGAGTCCTTGGGACAGCTGAGAAGCTTGAAACCAAGAGTTCCTTGTGGCAGTTGGAGAGCTCACTTCCATTTGTTTCAGGCCTCACTAATATACTGACCTCATGGCAGGAAATGATTCTGACAAAAGTGATTATGAAACATCCAGTACACTCTGTCTTAGTAAAAGTCATTTACTTTTCATATGGCATTTCATATTGACAGCTGCAATACTTCCACATGCCGTTCTTCATGGACTCAATGATAGGATTTTAAGTTTTCTAAAATCTGCCAACTGCTATAATGTAGAGTTACCCTAAGTATGTTGCCAATTACCTTGCCTTAATGTGTTAACTACTGATTAGCTTTATACGTGTACTTCCCAGGACACTGTGTTATTGTCATAAAGTACTGCTTATCATAATCTGGACATACTTTTACTTTTCGACATGGTTTTTCAGAGCTCAGTTTAGCTGTTCAATTAATTATTCATTCAAATTTCATAGAGTTGAATGATTGGGTCTCTATAGAATATAATTGTGAAAGCCAAACTATTGTATATATTGAATAATCTATATCTGTCCGCCTGCAATCACACTGATCACACGGCTGATCTGTCCTTAGTTGGAGTTATGCCAATAGAGGGAGAAATGGAGAAGGAGGCCAGGTTGGCAGGTCAGAATAAGAACTGGGAAGTGAGATAATGGTGCAGAATGTCACCATATTTAGTTAAAATTGTAATAAAATTGCTAAACTTAATGAAAAATCATGGGGTTCACCATATTCATTATTCCAGTAGTGATGTGGTCTATAAAAGTTGACCTAGTTTTCCAGATTGCCAGTTGCACAGCTCACTACCCCAGAAACATCTGAGGCCCACTTGGTCCCTAACAGAGTCTCTATCGAGCAAAGAAACTGTTCATTTCACTTTGCAAATCTTCCTGTCTTCTTCTAGTGGGTAAGATTTGTCAACTCCGGAAGGCTGGCCATCTCTTCCAAAGAAACTCTTCTAATATAGATCACTTCTCACTTAGGATTTCTAGTTTACATTTATCAGTCATTATTCTTTTATTTCTAAGATCATTTAAAGGAACTGTGTGAAATCATTTTTGCATCACTGGGTCTAAGTTTTCTTTTTGTGAACTTGTTTTCCTGTGTGGTCAATTTCTGTGAGGGGAGGGTAAGAGCAACTACTAGATGAACCTAGACTGGGAATTTTGCCCCCCAAATTCCTTACTATTAGTTTAGTTTATTACATTTTTATGCTGCCCCCCTCCTGCTTCCTCAGCTCGGGGCGGCTTACAACAATAAAAATAATAAGTAATATAAAATTCAATATAAAACAACATAAAAACATTAAAACCTGGCAAAAAGACATAGAGCCTCTCCGCCAAACCCTGAAAAACAAGGGTTCCGATTATTGGGGGTGTTGTAACACCGTTGTTGTGGTCGGATCATTACCTCCAGAAGATCCAGATCCTGGCCCTCCTATGCCCTCATCAGGGTGGTGGACTGGTTAGGTTGGTCTGTCCCTAGAGATTGATGGATCCAATTGTTTTCCAGAACTCTCTGGGGGATGTACCCACTGACCTTGATGGCTGCTCTCTCGATAACCTGGTCACCTTCTGGAATGTCATCTTGACCATGACCATTGACACGGTTGCACCCAGGCATCTGCTCCTGCCACTTCATCATCACAGGTCCCTTCTGTATACAGAGAACCTGAGGCAGTTGAAGCTGGAGGGTAGGTGGTTAAAGCACAGGTTGCACTCAACTTGTGCTGAAGCCAACTGATTGCAGCATAGATTGTTTTTGAAGGAGTATGCCATGCCTGTGATGGTGGCAAAGAAAGTTTTATTCTCCACTCCTGTAGGGTCTGCAAAGTCTCGTCCAATTAACCTGTTTTGGGTGGTGAGGGGCCTGGTTAACCTGGCCTGTCTCTACCAGGAAATGGAGTCATCTAATGCCCACTGTGACATCTTTATTGATTAGTTTGCAGACAAAATCACTTGTATTCACTATGATATGGGCACTACCATTTCAACTACAGAGTCAGAGTATTTTATTTATTTATTTATTTATTTATTTAAAATTTATATCCCGCCCCTCCTGCGCACAGGGCAGCCCAGGGTGGCAAACAACATTCATTAAAACAGTATAAAATTTTAAAACAATTAAAAAATACAATATGTGGGGAAAACCCCCACCCCACCCCTACCCCTCACCAAAAGCCTGACGGAACAGCCAGGTCTTACATATACACTGAAACAGCAGGAGAGTGGGAGCCAGCCAAGTCTCCTCCGGGAGCGAATTCCACAGCACAGGGGCGGCCACCGAAAAAGATCTAACATCGGTGGCCACCCGCCTCGCCCTGGGAACCTNTAACATCGGTGACCACCTGCCTCACCTGGGAAACCTCCAAAAAGGCTGCCACAGATGATCTCAAGGGTTGCATGGGCATATGGGGAGTGAGGCGGTCCCGCAGATACGTAGGGCCCAGGCCGTGAAGGGGCTTTAAAGGTTAAAACCAGCACCTTGAATCTGGCCCGGTGCTTTATAGGCAGCCAGTGCAGAGTCCGGAGCACTGGTGTCATGCGCTCCCTGCGACCCGCCCCCATTAGGAGATGGGCCGCGGCATTCTGCACCAGCTGCAGCCTCTGGACCAGCTTCTTGGGCAGCCCCATGTAGTAAGGGATTATGGAAACTCCGTCTTGTCCTGTTTATTTAGATTGGTTTCAGTTGGTATCACCCACCAATATGAGGGAGGTGCTTGGGATGATGAGGGCAACTAGTTGTGAACTAGATCTTTGCCAAAGGTATCCAAGAGACGTTGGAGCTGTTGTTGGCTGGGGTGGTCAACACCTCTCTATGGAAGGGGAGGGTGTCCGACGCCCTTAAAACTGTGGTGGTCCAACTTCTGCTTAAGAAACCATCTTTGGATGCTGACTCCATGGCCAGCTATCAGTCTGTCTCTATCCTTCCCTTTTTAGGGAAGGTAATTGAAGGGGTGGTTGCCTGACAGCTCCAGGCTCATCTTGATGCTATTGGATTCCTGAATCTGTTTCAGTCAGGTTTTTGTGGATGATCTGTGCCTTGAAATGGACAAGGGGAATTGTGCCTTGTTGATCTTGTTAGATCTTGCAGCGACCTTTGATACAGTTGATCACAGGGTGTTGTTGACACAACTGCGGGACCCGGCGGGGGTGTGTGGGACTGTTCTTCAGTGGTTCTGTTCTTTCGTGTTGGGGAGGTCCCAATGGGTGGTGATGGGTGATTGCTCAGCACCCCCTCCTTGGGACGTCCCCTGTAGTGTCCTGTAGGGTTCTATTCTGTCTCCCCTCTTGTTCAAGGTGTATCTGGGGATGCTAGGTGAGGTCTTTCAGAGATTTAGGGTGAGGTGCCATCAATATGCTGATGACACTCAGATATGCCTCTCTTTTTCATCTGATTCAGGTCACACAGTCTCAGTGCTTACCCAATACCTGGCTGCTGTTGGGGACTGGATAAGGGTGAAATGATTAAAGGTGAATTCTGACAAGACTGAAGTGATGATGGCTGGCCAGTCCTGTGACTCATGCCACTTGCCCACATGCTGATTTTCACATGAGATTCAATCTCATGTGAAAATATTAATCATGTGAGATTCGTGGTGGGCTACATGCCCATGTTACCATTCATCTGGGGTATGGATCTGTTACTGAAAATAACACATCCATGCCTATGTTACCCTGCTCCCCTATCAGGCTGGGCTGGGGTCCCTTATCAGACTGGGCTGGCGGGGGAGGTGCCAGGAAATGCCACCATACTATTCTAATTCTTCCTTTTTTGGTCTACAATCTGGAGGGGGAAATTCTGATTGGCAACTTGGCAAAGCAACCAATTCTGTTTGCCAGTGTCCAATTCAGAATTGCAGGGTATGGGACAATTCTGATTGGTTTCCCATGTCAATAAAAGTCATTGCAGTGCCATCTTTCCCCTCTTTTGCTGTTGAGTTTGCAGCGGCTGCTAGGGGTAAGTGTGTACATGGTGCGCACAAGTTTTCTATCTTTGTGGTATATAACATGGAACTACATATTATTTCTGTATTTCTCAATTTTTCACATTTTGCTAAACTCATCATGGGCATGGTCTTTCTTCTTTTTTTCTTTTGCCGTTGGACAACATGTCTGGGAATTGCAGATGGGTGGAATCTGGCATGGACTGGGCTGTTTGATTTTCAATCCTCAGCCATCCTGGCCTCAGAGCTATGCTACACCCTGACTGCATCCTGGTATGGGGCTCTCTGCTCCTTTTCCCTGTATCTCTCACTATATTTCTCTCTGGGCAGAGCAACTTGTGTTTCAGGATAGCAGATTGCTGGGTGGTAAATGGCAAGCATGTTTGCGGATGGTAGATGGTTGGATGGCAAGCATTTTCGTTTTCTCAGGAAGGAACATGGTAAACAAGTAATGGAAAAAAAACCCAGAATTAAAATGGTACCCTTAGTAACGCGGTAACTGGTATGTTAACAGCAAACAGTCCGTGGTAAGTTGGTAAACTGTGACGGTACTTCACAGTATTCAAGTATAGAAAAATTGCATTGGTGCCGAGAAACAGTCAAGAAATTGATTGCATTTCTTGATATTGCGAAATTTCTCACGAGTAGCATTTTAGCTGCTTGCTTCAGCTCTAAAGAAGATGTGTGGATATGCTCCCAGGTAGCCACTTCTGGTGAGAGCCACAGTAAAAGTGCCCAAGAGCCCCACACAGCTTCTGAACTGCCATTTGCCCACCTCTGGAATATTAGTTAGCTTTGCGAGTCCATGTGCAGATAACACGGCTCCACTTAGGTTCCTGACCTACAGTTTGAGAGCATCTGCTCTATCCACTGGATCCCCTGTGTTATGCTCCCAAAGGGGATGCCCCTCTGTGGATTGCTAAAGGTATGTTGGTGGTTTCCTCAGCAAGTGCTGCTGCCAGTAAGTCCTCTGACTTGCCACTTTCTTGCCACTCCACCTAATGCAGACTGCAATCCTTAATGCACTTCTGCCAGCAAAGACCCCACTGATTTCCATAGGGTTGCACCAGTGTTTACGATCTCAGCCTTAGAAAGACAAATGTGGTACTCGATAAGCAAGCACACAGATGGGGCATACACAAATTGCTTTCATTCATTAGTAAAAGCAGGCCCTAGCTGTTTCCCAGCTTTGTCTCTTTCTGCCATTCACATGAATTGTGTTATCATAAGAAAATAGCTTGTTTGTTCCACAGCCATGTTGCATATTGTCTGTGTACTCCATTCTGTTTATTGATGTACCAGTTAATCCATCCCAATTATAAATATTTTTATACAGCAAAGACCATTAAACATAAACAGTTTATTACCAAGATTTACGACATAGGAACATCTTACAGAAATGAGCAAAAATGATCTACTGCTGCTAAATTTGCTTATGCACATATATAAATTACAAAGGCTGGATGAGACTGAGTTTAATGGGGGTATTATTGCTGTACACTGTGCATGATTTGGGCATATATTTTCCAAATAAACTTAATTTAGAGAAGAATGGACTACCGTTCCAAAATTGTTCTTGGTATGCAACTTCCATGGACTGCATTTTCTTTACTGGAATGCAAAACCTTCTCATTTCCTGACACTCCTTTCAGGCAATTATTTATATAGAATGTTAAACAATTGACAACAGATTTTTCATAGTCCAAGTTTAGGGTTCATTCACAAGCAGTTGTTTTGAGGTAACCTTCTAACTCTGTTCGCCTTCACTTTTGAAAGGTGCAGAGAAAGGCAACAAAAATGAACAAGGGTATGGAACACCTTCTGTACGCGGGAGGCGGGGGGTTGGGGGGTTGATAGGTTAGGGCTTTTCAGCTTGGAAAAGAGACAATTGAGATTGGATATGATAGAAGTTTATCAAATCATGACCTGTGTGGAATAAGTAATACTAGACCTAGGGGACACTCCATGAAACTAACTAAGCAGCAGATTTAAAACCAATAAATCCCTCCCCGACTTCTTGCTCCCCTCCCCTAACTCCTGCTGATACCCTCCATCCAGTACAATCTATTACCTAAGGTCTGTGTACTCATATCCTCACCACATGGATCAATCAGCCATCATTCTTGATGTAACTAAGCCAAGTGCGTGTACCTGGGACCTCGCATCCTCGTGAACGTTACACTCCTTGTCTCTCCCTCTGTTCCCCTTCCTTCGTCTCTCCCCCCCGTCTCTCAGATTGTAAGCCCTAAGGCAGGGACCGTGTCTATTCAATTACTTTGTAAAGCGTCAGGTACATTGCTTGCGCTATATAAATGCTTGTTAATCATCATCATCATCATCATCATCATCATATCAACAGCAGGGAAAAGCTGCAAGGTTATTAAAAAGTATAAAGTATTATAAAATAATGAGGGGTATCTCTCCAACAAAGTGGGGTTAATCTGTGGAGGGAGAGTTTGATTGTCCAAACAGTTCAGAGGCAAACAGTCCAGTCTGGTTTTCTCTGTCAGTCTTCCTGCTTCCCAACATGCACCTCTCTTCCTGATTTGTTTGCCCTTAGTGATTGTGCATGATACTATTTTTATTAGCTTGTTTCTCCTAGCCTGTTCTGTAATTGTCTGCCTCCTGCCCAGTGAGCAGGAAGGGGGGAAAGAGAGAAAGGGGTATCAAGTTACTTCCTGTTCTCGTTGTTCATGAGAACGAAACTGCAATGAGACAGTTATTTGGCAAAAATTCCTCCAGATTAAACACCCTGTGCCAGTTCTGCTTGTAACACACCTTTAGACAGCTAGTCTGGTTTTGTATTATTGAACTACCTAGTGTTTTAATGAAGCAAAACACTCCAAGTTAAAATGAAAAATACAAAAGCATTCAAGCAACAATGTAGTTGAGGATGATAACATCTAAAAGATAAGAAAAAGGGGGGAAAACCCACCAAAAACAGAAAGGGAAGAGGGAAAATCCTGAAATTATCATCACACTAATTTTTAAACAGTTTCTGTGTGTCAATGGGTTACTGATCTGAAACAGTTGATCATGAGAATACTCCTAATATTAGCTTCCTTGGAAACATTATGAAAGTAAAAACTATGGTGTGTTAGTACACTGAGTGTAAACTGATGGATGGCAGCTCCACTTCTGCCTTCACCAGTCTACTTCACCCCCAGGTTGGCTGGTCCATATAAAGGGTGCCCGCCAGATGTGTAAGGCAAAGTAGGCTGTGGCTGCTCCAGGGCAGGTCCTCCAGCAGTGCTCTGGAACATCCTGGAGTGCGCTGCGTGGAGTGGGCTGGCCAAACTTAGGGCAACAGCCAATCGTGGAACTGCTGTCCGTCTGTTGGGTGGACCTCCACGTCCAGCCGTCCCTTGCCCCATTCAGCAGTATGGAGTTGCAGGCACCAGCCTACAGCATTGGGCGAGCACCCACAACTCTATGGTGTGGAGGGGTGGGGGGCACCGCATGGGCAGACTGCAGCCCGGGGAAACTGCCAGTCTGTCTGGTGTGAGGCCGGAAGTCAGCGGACATGGGGGTGTGCCCTTAGAGCAGCTGTGGGGACAGCCAGTTTCCACATCCATCTAAAAACACCCCAAGTCAAAATGTCAACATCTTTATTTTGGGCTACACAATGAAAGGAATATTGGAATCAAATCAATGAAAAATTTGAAAACCACCACTCCACTGGCATTGTATTTAGTTTTTCATGCACGATACAACATGAGTGAAGTTGGTAAGATCAATAATATTTAAATTCCTACTGACATCAATGGATTTTGAGGGAAAGCATCTCGAACGTTCATGGAGTCTTCTGTAGAAATACTGATCCACAGAAGAAAGCATTAGGAAGACTATGCTTCACAAACACAGTGCAATCTCACTGAAAAGTTGCCATAAATGACATTAGCAATTTCCAGACAAACTTACAAATATATATAAATGTCAAAAAAGTCCCATAGAAATAGCTACCTAAAAAGCTATTTTTAAAAGTAAGCCACTTTGAGGCAGCAGTGAAACGTAGTATTTGTGATTCAAGTAAAACTAATTTCAAATGTATTTTTTTCTCTCCCAATAAAACTGTATCCAAATTCAGAGTATCGGTAATTTCAGATGTGCCGCGGCAGCTCCCTGCCACAGCTAGGGCTGAAATATTGTACCACTGCGGCAGCATTTACCGGCGGAAAGTGCTCTTCTGCACCAAGCAGCCCGGTTAGGAAGGGAGCGATTTTTGTGCCTTGCACTCGTGGCTTTCCGTGGTTGCTGCCGCGGTATTTTCGCCACTGTAGATTTCATGCAGAAGTGGCAGGTTTGCCACAGTTTTCCCTTTCCCTTAAGCGCGGCAGCTTTGTGATTCTCACAGCATTGCAGCCACCATGGCGCGGGTGAAATTGCTGCCTTGTAAACAAAGTTCTTCTTCGAGGGGCTCTTTCCATTCTCACTTGCGAGCCCTTCTCTTACCGACATATACCAAGCTCACTAGCTTAAAAAAAAACCATGTGATGTTCACACGCCCCCACCCTATATAAGGTACCTAAACCCAACACAGTTCCTTCCAACCCTAAGCAATTAGGAAGAAAATTCCATGTGGGGTCAGAAGGGTGGGTGCTTGTGAGAATGCACCCACCTGGCTCCTGATGCTGATCCAGGGGATGGGGGTGGTGGTGGCAGGAGTCCCTGTTCTTCTGTGAATTATCTTGGGAGTTAGGGTGCCAAGGACAAATTCTTCCTCTTTGTTGAGATGGCTCTCTGCCTCATTGTAGGTGCTCTGCACCCCCAGTTCTCTCTATGCGGCGATCACAAAGAGAAGAGCTTGGTATATGCCGGTAAGAGAAGGGTGCGCAAGTGAGAATGGAAGGAGCCCCTCGAAGAAGAACTTTGTTTACAAGGCAGCAACTTTCACTGCTGCGAAAGAGGGGATGGGGGGGACTCTTCCCCCACCCGTGTAGCAGCACTGCAGGGCTACAACTGAGCTGTTTAAAAAAGCGGTGCCGGTGGTGCAAGAGAGACTCCTCCAGGACTCGGGAGCAGGGCTCCTGGCTCCCACAGATGCCGCATATGCCTGGGGCCGTCCCTGATCGCTGCTGGACCCCTCCCAGGGCAGGGCACAGGCGCAAATGCACCCCGCACCCCAGAGGCTACACCCCTACAGTGGACTCTGAAGCAGGTAGTCAGAGTCACCCTAAGTTCATTCATTCAATGACCTATTATTCAGCATCACAGTGCGTCAGGGACTCGCGCTCAGTGGCAGAAGGCGGCATAAAACAGCTTGTGTTCACAAACTGCAGACATGTCACATCTGCAGATACTGGCAGCAGGTAATGCGGAATCGCGGAAATATTGAGGGGAAGTCGGCGGCAAGACACATTAAGTGCCGAGTTCTCGGAATGGAATGGCGGCGCGGTAACAGCTGCTGCTGCTTCAGCCCTGGCCACAGCACGGAATCATGAAATCACACACACCCCTGGAATCACGCCGACCGGTCAATAGACGTGCCGGCAGATTCTAGAGAGGAATTGGGGGAGGGGTTGGGGACGCACGGCACAACGTGCGGCCACACAGCCCAACCTCCCCCACGCTCCCCAGGTCGTCCGCCCGCCGGCCTCCTGGGGTCTGGACCATGGCCCGGAATCAGCGGCGGTAATGTTTTGCCACTGATCTTAAAGACAGAGGACTGCACTTATTATGTATTGATTAGGCAGTTTGGCCATGGTCAGAGACACAAGAGGGATGAGGCCTGAACAAATTCAGTTCAGCTAATTTGATGCATAAGCCTCGGACTGGCACAAATCAAGAAGGTCCATGAGAATAAAGTTGTAAGCAACTCATAGTCTAGCAGAAAAATGTATCTCCAAGGCCACAATAACAACCCAGACAACCACTATCTCTGAGAAAACAAAGAAGGTCTGAAAGAAAAGGGAGGTAGCTTCAGCAGACCAGATTGGCAGCTAGACAGTAGAGAAATATTCCCCAAAGAGCCAAAATAGCTTTGGTGACTATCCTTCAAGTGATAGAGAAATGAATGGTCAGCTTATTTTCTGCACCTGGCAGAGGGGACCCTGCAATATGTATTCTTAATAAATAAAGGTATAAAAAGAAACGCCCAGGCCCTTATTTCTTGTCAGTGGTGCTTGCAGCTACAAGCATTGCAGTAAGCCTGCGTGGGCCTCTGACCCTTACCATCGCTCTCAAAGATCCAGAGACTCCTGCCCAGCTATCTGCTGGGCTTTCTCCTCTGAACCAGCTTGTGTCTCAGACCGTGGCCTCTGACATGTAAGATATCCTAGGTTACTGGGGTTCTCAACTAGTAACACTGCCATGTCCAGATGTTATGTGTCTATCCAAAAAAATTGAGTTGTACCCACATACTGTGGCTTGTTAATTGGTGACCTTCGATCCCGTTCGGGGTAAACTGAGGCACAGCAAACTCATTTATTTCCTAACACGCTGAGTCTCAATTTTAAGTGTCCAAATCAATTCACCTTGGGTCTCTTTTCCTTTAGCATCCACCCTATAAAATGTTGTTCCTCTCATAACAGCCAATGGCAAAACAAATGAAGACATCAGTTAGGCCCTAAAATAACAAGAAATTGAACTCTGCGTTCACTCTCAGACTGAATGGATAAAAATACCTCTAGGTTCCACTTTGATGTTTAATAATCTTGATCTATATTCATTCTGGACCAAGGTAATTTAAAAATAAACCATCAGTGATACAGGGCAAAGAACTCAATGTAAATTTCCACGGTTGCCTTGCATTCTCTGTTTGCTCAGGAGATAGGTAACAAACTGGCCTCTGGCTCTTTTCATTCACTCGTTCTTCCTCATCCATTCATATCCTTTGTATTATATTCTTTCATACTCTTTGTATTTTCATAGCCTGCTTTTTTGCTAAGAGTGTGTTTAAAATATCCCGCTGTCATCTATCCATGCCAAATCTCTTCCCACACAACCATAAAATGATTTTAACCTAATAAAATGATTCCAACTTGTATTATCTTACAAAGGACTGAACGGCATCATTGGAACTAACATTCTATTATAATTCACACAAAATTCACGGTTCATTACTTATAAAAACTTAACTAATTTTCAAAGGTAAAAGGCAGATCCCAAGTTGGAAGATCTCTGTTTTCACCCATAATTTAAATATATGGAATGGATTTTCAGAACACCAGAGGGCAACTCCTAAAGGGCATTTCAATCTCTTTTATTTGTGTCTTTGAACATCTTTTCCCAAATAATTTAATCTTCATGTACATGTTAGCATTATGGGTAAAATTCTGGCTCCACTGATATCAATGGCAAAATTCCCACTGATTTCAAAAGGACAACATTTCAGCTAGATGCAGCTAGAGTATATTTGATCTATTTGAAAATACAGCCCGATCCAAGGTGCATGCACACGGACGAAAGCTATCCTTGCACACGCACACACAGATGCATGCGCAGATTGTCCCAGCTAAATGCCCTGCCTTCTGACTGCACTGCCACCCGAGAGAGGGAGAGGCAGGGCTGCAGTGACTGCTGACACTGATGGTGCAGTTGGGAGGCGGGAGACGTGCGCGCACACGCTGCGTGTTCAGCTTTGGTCCATGTAGATGTGAACCTTGGATTGGGGCCCAAAGTGTTCATTTCCCCTCTTTCATGTAATGTTACTACAGGATAATATTTTGGGAAATAGTTATGTTTTCCATTTAGGCACTTAGGAGGGTTTTTCTTGTCCATATTTTGGGTCTTTTAGTTTAAAAGGAAAAGACAATAGACCCCCCCCCCAGGAATGATGTCATCTTATGATTGTAGGTGCCATCACCATAAAAAAACTGAGGCAAATGTCATTTCCACCACTAAAAAGTCTGAAAAGTAATGAGCAAAAGAAGAAATAAAAAAGTGAACTGTAAAAATAAGGGCAGCAATCCTGGAAGAAAATAAAGATCTTTGCTACTAAGTACACCACGTATTTTTCTAGAGTCCTAGAAAAATACGTGGTGTACTTAGTAGCAAAGATCTTTATTTTCTTCCAGGATTGCTGCCCTTATTTTTACAGTTCAACTTTTTTATTTCTTCTCCTGGTCAAACACTTATCGACTCAAATGGTAGGGATAAGTGGTGGTTTTAGTTTGCAGAGATTCTATTTGGATAAAGTGTTGTTTTTCCCCCTTTAGATCTGAGTTTCAAGGTTCAGTTAATCTCAAAGAAGTGGATGCAACTGTTGGGCCCCAGGCAGCTTGGTTCCCTTCCATAGCTGCCCTGACTGCTAGTAACTCTGCAGGGAGGAGTGGTGCATGGGGAAGCTGCGCCTCCTAGGGGGTGTGCTTGTCTTTTTCGTTACATTAATAATAAAAACAAAAATTGTTATGAAAATGACAAAAAATAAGAACGAAAGTCGTTATTGATTTCGTTATTGCCTGGCAGCCTGGCTGGCTGGTGTTTTTTGGAGGGAAATGTGGAGAGGAAAGGAGGGAGCAGACATTTCAGAGCCAGAAACAGTGGGCATTTTTGCACACAGGTTAAAGTTCCGGATTTTTCAATCTGGGTTTACAAGTTCACAAGTAAGTTCCGGATTCATTTTTCACACATACACTGTCCTGATGCAGTTCCTGGATGCGTTCTTCACACAAACACTGCCCTGAGGCAGCCTAAAGTAGCCACAGTTGTAGATGTGACAGGCTGCCATGGAAACCAAGTTACCACAGGTGCCTGGAGCAAAGCAGTTTACCAGGAGAACTTTTTACATATAAAAGTTCTGGGAGACATTCTATGCAGAAGTTCAAAGATCCGGATGTTTAAGATCTGAATGAGTGATTTAGACACAAAGCAAGTTCAGGATGTAACAGCAAACATGCAGGAGAAATGTGTGTGTAAAAATACCCACTGTTGAACTGAGGAGAAGGACCTGATGGATGTATCTCTGGCCAATGAGCAGCACAAGCAGATCCCAGCAGTTGAATGGCACCCTGTGATTCCTCAATGCCTCTGCCTCCCAGAACCAATCAGGAGGGCTCTGGGGGTGGGCACTGCAACCCTTAATATTGTAGGGCTGGGCTGCTTCACTTTGTGTTAGCTCTCCTGCTTGTCAGGGTGCATTTGCAGAAGCTGCTGGTGCTTGCACTAGAAATCCTGCCCCTTATTCTCTTCCCTACCACCCATTCCTTATTCCTTAGGTACACATATATAGAGATAGAGAGATGGGGCTCTTCAGTTTATAGAAGAGACGACTGAGCTGAAATATGATAGAGGTCTATAAAATCATGAGTGGTGTGGAACTAATAAACAAGGAGCAGTTATTTACCCTCTCAGCTAGTACTAGAACTAAGGGACACTCCATAAAACTCATGGGTGGCAAGTTTAAAACAAATAAAATAAAATATTTTTTCACTGAGCATATAATTGGGTTGTGGAATCTACTGTCAGAGGCTATGGTAAGGGCCAGTGCTATAGCTGAGTTTAAAAGAGGTTTGGACAAGTATCAGGAAGGTAGGTCCATTAGCAGCTATTAGCCAGACAGGATCAGGGAACATGACAGGAGCTGGGAGAAAACAACAGGGAATGGATCCCCCATTGTAACCTGTTGGGTGCTTCTCCCAAGGCACCGTGATTGGCCACTGTCGGAGACAGGATGCTGGGCTAGATGGACCATTGGTCTGACCCAGTATGGCACTTGTTATGTTCTTATAGAGAATAGCACCCTATATCTACTCCCCCAATGACCCGAGTCTTAGACAGGCTTTTTTACGGGCAAGACTTCAATTGATGGATACAGCAGATACTCAGGGGAGATACCAGGGCATACCATATGTTGAGCGAATATGCCCATGTGGAGGTGGGATAGAGGATTTGGCCCATTATTTTTTTGGAGTGTCCGTGGTATGATGTCCAGCGAGATCATTTACAAACAGTTGTAAAATGGGATCCAACCCGCGCACAGATTCAACAATTGATTTATTTTTTGGGGAACTAGATATCCTGTGTGGATTAAAACTGTGGTGATTTTTGTACATAGAATAGAGAAGGTCAGGAAGGTGAAAAATATAAGGAACAATCCAGCCCAGGACATTGAAACTAGGGGCTGTGATGTGGGGAATACCAGGGTGAGGATGCAGGGGGGACTGTGATTGTGTATTATGGTTTTGGACTAATGTTAGTGAAGCTCTAGACCTTGCTGTTAGTCCACCTGTTTTTGCCTCCATTTATGAATTACCCAATTTTGGGCTATTTATGGAATTGTATAAATCGCCCTTTGGTGCCATGGTTAGAGGTTTATGCTAGAATATTATGTTTATTTTAGAATATTAGAACATGGATTTTACTAAGATTATTACCTGTTTGTACTTTTGTTCATTTGTTTAATTGTTTATTTGTTTAATTGTTTAATTGTTGTGACAGCCATGTAGCTTACAACGCAATTAAAAATTATTATTATTATAGAGAATAGAGAGAGATAGAGATAGTAGATATACCTCTGAGTTTTCCTTTTCTCTTCCCCTGTTTGTCTCCCCCGTCCAGATAGATAGATAGATAGATAGATAGATAGATAGATAGATAGATAATGTTGATACTAGGCTGTTTTATTATATCTATTAGGATTATAGGACAGGAACATTTTGTATTATACATAGGTTAGGTTTAGCTTAGATTCTCTATATATTATATAAATAAAACTACATTTTGTGTACAGTATATATTATTGTGTGCAGTTCTATCTGTATCACAATGAGACGGGGAAGGATTTCAACTTCTGACAATAATTCTTCATTGGCGCACAAAATCGATACTGATACAAAAATAAAATCTTCATTTGAAATCAGTACCAGTACCAATACAATAACAAAACCCGACATTTCATTATTAATGAAAATGACACATTTTAATAACAAAAATTATAACAAAACATGAAAAACGACATGGGGCCCTGGTGCACACCCCTATCCACCACCCCTGCATGCAGTGCTTAACTTGTGAAAAACAAATGAACTGGAAAAGATGCAGAGAATGGCAACAAAAATGGCCAAAGGTATGGAATGGCTTCCATACGAGGAAAGGCTTGATAGGATAGAGCTCTTCAGCTTGCAGGAAAGACGGCTGAGAGGGGATATGGGTATTTTCAGACGTGACGAGATCACAGGGTGATTTCAGACGTGACGAGATCACGCTGAACCACACTGAACCACGGTGAACCCCGCGGCGGGGCGAAAGGCCCCTGCACGTCTGCACAGCGTGCGCCAGATGTTGGCCACGCTGAATCTGCAGATGGGGTCAATTTGAACCACGCTTCCCGGGCTAGCCGGGGGAAGGTCCCGGGAAGCGTGGTCAAATGGACCGCGGGCCGTGGCGAACAAAAAGTAACGTCTGGCCGCGTGCCACGGGCCGGGATCCCTGGCGGGATCCCGGGCCGTGGCACGATCGGCCAGACGCGGCGGCCGCATTGGCCCCGCCGCCCGCCCGTCTCCTCGGAGGGCGGGCGGCGGGGTGCGTGGAGGGGGCGGGGCCGTGCGGCCGCACGTTGCGCCGCGCGGCCCCGGCCCCTCCCACTTTCCCCGCCGGGATCCCCCCGGCACGTCTGTTGGGCCGTGCAGGGGTGACCCCGGCGGGGAACGAAGACGTTCGTTACGGTACGGGGCCAAAGGGCCCCGTAACGTCTGAAAGTACCCACAGTGAACCCCGGTCAATACCCACATGGGGCCAAAGTGCCCTGAACGTCTGTTAGGTGGCCACCAGATGTTCACCACGGTCGATTCCCACCTGGGGTCAATTTCAATCACGCTTCTGGGGCTCCCCACCAGACAAGCGCCATAAGCGCGGTCAAAGAGATCCCCGGCGGGAACCAACAGAAAGTAACATCTGGCCGGGAACCACGGACCAGAATCCCTGGAGGGATTCCGGGCTGTGGTCAAATAGGGCGGGCGCTGCGGCCGCATTGGCCGCGGCACCCGCCCATCTCCCCAGAGGGCAGGCAGCAGGGGAGCGTGGGGGGACGGGATGAACGGCTGCACATTGTGCCGCGTGGTCCCGCCTCCTCCCCGATTCCCCGCCAGGATCAGCCGGCACATTTGGTGGACGTGCCGGAGTGATCCGGGTGGGGAATCATTTGGGTGATTCCAGGACAGGGCGAATGTCGCCCCGTCTCGTCTGAAATCACCCTATGATAAAAGTTCATGGATTGGTGTGAAACAAATAAATAGAGAGTTATTATTTACCCTCTCAAATAGTACTAGAACTAGGACACTTCATGAAACTAACTGGCAGCAGACTTAAAACAAAAGAGCATATTCTCACTCAGCACTCAATTAACTTGTGGAACTTGTTGCCAGAGGATGTGGCCAAGACCAACAACATACCTGGGTTTTAAAAAGGATTCAATAAGTTCTTGGAGGATAGGACCATTAATTATTATTAGCTAAGTAGGTTGGGGGACATAACCTCTGACTGTTGGGACCTGAGAGTGAACAGTAGGGAATGGATCATTCCATTATGACCTGTTGGGTACTTCTCCAAAAGGTTATCAGATCAGGGAACTGAGCCTTGTTCTCCAGCTAGCAGTCCAACCACTGGATCACTCGGCCTCTCTACAGCCGAATATAAGGCTGCTTACCCACGTTACGGGGGGGGGGGACTTAAGTGAAACTTACATGAAGCAGCGCTTGTGAGCACGGGGACTAAAGGTGATTTCAGACGTTATGGGGCCCGTTGGCCCCGTACCGAAATCACCCCATTCATTCCCCGCCGGGGTCACCCCATCAAGCCATAACAGACATGCTGGGGGGATCCCGGTGGGGAATCTGGGAGGGGGCAGGGTCACGCAGCGCAACGTGCGGCTGCACGGCCCCGCCCCCTCCATGCTCCCGCCGCCCTCCCTCCGGGGAGACGGGCGGGTGGCGGGGCCAATGCGGCCGCCACGTCGGGCCGGATTCGCCACGGCCCGGGATCCTGCCGGGGATCCCGGGTCGTGGCGCCCGGCCAGATGTTACTTTTTTTGGTCCCCACTGGGGATCTCTTTGACCACCCTTCCTGGGACATTCCCCCCGCTAGCCCAGGAAGCATGGTTCAAATTGACCCCATGTGCAGATTGACCGTGGCGAACATCTGGCGGCCGCCAAACAGACGTTCGAGACACATTGACCACAGGTGGGTATTCACCGTGGTTCACTGTGATCTCGTAACGTCTGAAAATACCCTAAATGTCAACAGGCAATTCTCACTGAAATTTCACTCATGGATGATAGGGTGGGATTTTGGGCCCTTACTTCCATGACTGAAATCACCGTGAGAATTGCCTGATGGCATTTTTACCCTCCGCACCCACAAGCAGAGCTTCACATGAGTTTTCCCACCGTGATTTTGTCTCACGTAAGTTCAGCCCCTCCTGTAACGTTGGCAAGCAGCCTGAGACAGGAGTTCTTGGGGTTTAATCTATCAGATGGCCAGCACTGGGAGCAGGACAAGAAGGTAATTCATGAAAGCCAAATAAACCATCCAGGTTTTTTTCTGGCTTTCCTTTCCAACCCTGAAATGGGTTTCACAATCGTTTCATGATTGGTCACATTTTGGGGTGCATATTGCTACTGGGAGCATTTCCTGGGGCTCAATCTACTCTTGAATTTAGCCCTGGAAAGCCCTCCCTATTAATTAAGTCTTGCCTGCATGGGGTGCTTGAAGCACTTAGCCAAACCCTTCCCCACCACCCTGCCTCAGGAAATGGTGGCTGCAAGGTGTGAAGGAAGTGTGTTATCTGTGGGCCTTTTTAGACAAGCAGGATTTAAACCGGTTTAAACCTGCGGCTCTTGGACACTTCTGTGGGGGGCGGGGGCGGCTTGAGATGCTCTTCCATGAACCAGAAGTTGCCCAGGCGCCATAAGAAACAGTGGTGCCAGGTGACTGCATCTCAAAACACCCGGGAGTTGCCCGGTGCCGCTGTTTCTAATGGTGCCCGCGCGACCTCCGGTTCACATAAGATCGTCTAAAGCTTCCCCCTCCCCCGTGGAGGTGTCCAAAAGCCGCAGGTTTAAACTGCGGTTTAAATCCCGTTTGTCTAAAAAGGCCCGGCATGTTATCTTCTGGCCAGGTGTCTGGCAGAGACTTCCATAACTCAGGAATAGGAGCTTCTGACAGACTCCCCTCTTTAAAAAAAACAAAAAATCCTGGTTGTGCCCCTGTTTCAAAGCAAAACTCCTGGAAGTTTGCCCAGTGTTCATTGAAAGGTACAAACCTTCCAATCAACTTGTGGAACGTTCCAGGTACTGTTCCCAAACTCTTTAAGCTGCAACCTAGTTGTAACAGGGAAGGGAGACAATCCATATGAAATAAATGAAATTTCAATGTATATTGCTATAATGAGCCTATAAAACCAAGTACACACCTCAGTAGTGTCTTTTATTGGTAATTATCTTATGCATTTCCTTGGGTAAATAAAATTAAAATTAAGAAAGGAAAATTAAATAGCCATAATGACTTCCAACCTGTGTCTAAATTCTGTCCACATCCTGATGCCAATGAATCTAAATTACTTGTTCCATTGCAAAATTCTGCTTGTTAGAGGCTTTTCACGGAGTTCAGCTAGGAGGCAAGGAGGAGAGAAACTCCACTGGAGAGATTATTCAAATTCAGATGTGCTGGAAGCTAGGTCTGTCCCTACCTTTTATATTTCTCTTCCTTTTGTCATTGGGTAAACTATAAACTATCTGTTCTCTCATAAAGATCAGCACATGGTGGTGGTTGTGATGAGTTGAGGCTTCTATGGCAAAAATGCAGCTAGGCTATGTGGAGCCAAACTCCCTCAAAGGCCGTTTTTACACGGAAGTTCCCCCTCCCTATCTTGGTATTCAGGTGGATGTTGCGGGGGGGGGGGGGGGCGTACATGTAAACAGCCTGTGGGGGGATGAGTGTGCACCGGGTGTGCACCTGTGTAAACACCATGGGTAGTGGGTGTTTGTGTGTGCATGCTCCCAACGCACACATCCAGAAAACCAGAGGAGACCCTGTGGGTGGAGATGGGTGTGTGTCCGTGTAAATGGACACACACACACCTCCACCCACCGCGACCAAACACCCATCCCCCCACCCACCTCCATCCGTGTAAAAACAGCCAAAGCCTACTAATATAATAATAGTTACAAGAAAGCAAGAAACCGTGCCAAATAAAGAAGGGAGGTGAAAAAAGGCCTAATGATTTAGAGAACAAAACTTTACTAAGTAAATTAAGCCAAGAAAGTCAATGCATTCTCTAAATTTAATGTAGTGAAAAAAATTCTGTCCTGTTCCAGAGAGAAAGGCAGAGAAGAAATACCTCCATAAAATTGGTTTACGTGACTAGCAAGTTCTGTTAAAATGTGCCATGTTCAGCAATTTGATATTATTTTTCTGGTTCATCCACTATCTCTGAGCAAGACTGTCTTTCAGCTTTTTAAATAAGGTGGCAGAGCCTCCGGTGCTGGGACTGGCTTTCACCTGCCCATGCCATCTAGGATCATCTCCAATAAACAAAAGCATGCCTGCTCTATGATAAAACTGAGAAACAGAGCTACAGTGTGGAGGCTATACTGTGGCCCAATCCTGCTTTTCTTTTAATAGGAGCAGAATTAGACCCAGGGACAATTTGAGGGAAATACACTACAATGTTATATAAATCTAGATGACAAAATTCAACCAGAATAAATTTGTTCGACTATATATATAAAAAAACAAACACTACACTATATATTATTCATATTGTTTATGCATCTTATTGATGCAACTGTATTTACTGGGAGTGACCTATGTTTTCAGCCATAAGTCTACTAGACCAAAGGTGGTAAAATGGAAGCAACATAATTAATCCTGGCAACAAGCTGATGGCCAAATGCAGAAAACAGAAACTGCCAGTAGGCAAAAGCAAATTAAATCTTAGTTGAAATATGTAGTTGTTGGGGTCAGTTAGATGTTTGCTTATTATGTCTGTGCTCTTCTAAGAGTGGGGGAAATAATCAGCATGAAATCTTGTAAGAACTGATTAATCAACACAAATGCAAGAAACATATAGAAGAAGCAAATATCTAATTCAGCTGTACTTTGGAGACATGAAAAAAGCCACCAGGTCTGTTTAAAATGGGCCCAGGTACAGCTGCAAGTGGGCAGATACCAGGGTGCACTAACACGTCCGTGTAAAAATTTGCTGAGTGAGCTATGATTTACTTAGTGCAGAAGCAGCAGCTATAAAGATTTTTCTGTTGAAGACACATATAACTAGCAGAGAATCAGACTCTCTTAGTAGGAGTGAAAGGAAAGACTTGTAATAAAGGGCCACAGTTATGACTCAGCATACATTTTAGCAGTCAGTCTAAGAAGCTATCACTCCTCTTGACATCACTTTTTAATTTTAAAATATTTATATAAACCAACTTTTTTTTTGTATTTCCTAGTATGATCAGTTCATATGGTGTTTAACTTTTCTTTATTGCACTTGAAGCATAAAATTAAAGTAGTACACTGTCAAAGCTTAACATTGAGGGCAAAAAGTATGAACTTTGCTACTTAACGTTTGGAATGGCAAAGCTTGAAACTTGTGTCACTATAAGATCAAAAGAAGCAGTAACATCAACTTCTAAGAAACAGTAGTGATTAAAGATACCAAAGTAACCTGATCACTGAATGTATATTCAAAGTCAGCTCAGAGTTAGAAGTTATGTCACAGGCCAACTTCATTCTTTTATTTTTAGTGCTCATTAAGATGAAGAATGACAGTGTCACCAAATCTGACATTGTTCTTTCATCTCTCCTGCTTTCATGGGTATTTTCAGATGTTAAGAGATCACAGTCAACCACAGTGAATCTGCCCAGGGTGAAAGTGATCCCGTAATGTCTGATGGGGGGAACGGAAGTTCCCTCCCCCACATGTTCACCCCCATGAATCACGGGGGGGAATCAGTTTCACCACGCGATCGGAGGTCCTGCCTGGACCATCCCCAATCACGTGGTGAATTAGATTCCCCCCCGTGATGAAGGGGACAGTAACGTCTGTCCCCTGACCACGGCCCGGAATCCGTGGTGGGATTCCGGGCTGTGGTCAATCCTGGGGGTGTGTGCAGTCGGGCACTGCAGCCGCATTGGCCATGGTGCCCGCCTGTCTCCTGGAGGGCGGGCGGCCGGGGCAGTGTGGCCACATGTTGTGCCACGCAGCCCCACCCCCTCCCCGGATTCCCCGCCGGGATCAGCCACCGCGTCTGTTAGCCTGTGACATGGTGGCCCCGGCGGGGAATCAAAGGGTTGTTTCCGTGCCGGCGTCTTCTCATTCAGAAGGACTGAAAACTTTAGAATATTGAAATAAAATGTTTTACTATAAATAAATGTTGCAGCTTAACTTTATTAAACTATAACAATCATGCCATCATAATTTAATATTTCCTGTAGGCAGGCTCACACTGGATTTAGGCACATTGATTTAAACATATGTCTGATACCTTTAGCAAACAAATGGAAGTCACAGCAATGGGTGCCTCATTCGTGGGTCTGATTTTACCACCCTTTTCTCAAACTGAGTTAACACCTTTGTGACAAGGCTAGGGATGTGGAATTTGTTTTGTTTTTGTTAGTAAAATGAATGGAGCCCCATAGTAACTAATGGTCTGAAAATTAATGAATAAGCAAATGATATATGTTTGTTTTCATTAATTCCATTTTTTTTGTTTATTTTAATTTTAAAAATCAATCAATAAAAAAATTAATCCCTGTGCATGCACAAAATGGCCACTGGGGAATGTGTGCCCCTTTTCCAAAAGAGAAATGGTCTGGCAGCCATTTGCGCATGATTTTTTATTTTGTTCTTACTTTTAATTTTTTTTAAAATTAATCACTGCTCATGCGCAAATGGCCACCAGACCCTTCTGTGCATGGATGTCCTTTTCCAAAATAGTGCTGGCAGTGTCAGCACTATTATCGGAAAGGGCCGCGCATGTGCAGAATGAGCCTGGCGGTGTTTATAAAACCCATGAAAACGGATGGGATTTTAACCCATAAAATGAAAACGAAACTAGACAGGGCAGCTCAAACTATAGACCTAAATCATTTGAGTATTCCAAAAATTACTGTGTTCACAGGATTTTCTATCAGCGCCCTTCTATTTACCCAGGATTACCTTAACATCCTCAAAGCCACTTTACACACTACTCCAGAAGTCCCAATCTGTGGATGCTTCTTGTCAGTTCTGCGTTATTAGAGCCTTGGTGGTCAGGGTCAATCTAGCTACAAAGTAGGCTGCTTGGGACGGATTCATTTAAAGCTCCCACCATCTTCCTTGATGGTCTACCTTTGAGTCCTCCGCCCAGGAATACATAGCCACTTCCTCCCAGTGGGCTAGCAGATGAACTAATGGCCTTCTCCAAAAGGTCATACTATGTAACTATTCCTGGTGTCCTACAGTGATCCGTTACAACTTGCAAGTAGTGAACAGGATCCAGTGGGATTGACTGATTTAGTATTATCAAACATACTTCAGCAAATTTGTGCCCTATTATGAGGCATAGATAGAAAACATTGGATTCAATCCTATGCTGTGTGCATGCCACCCATCCACACAACGCATGCAGCACGTGCACGCAATGCACGCACAGCACATGCGCAAACAGGACAGCCATGTGTGGCAAGTGCGCAACCTGGGCCGACTCAAAACCGCACGCCCATGCACCCTACAGCCCAGGGGATAGACAGGCATGGTGTGTGGAGTTAGCAATGGAGCAAGCGGAGTGAATAGATGTGGGGTTTCGGGTCGGCCCAGGTTGCGCACTTTGCTTACTGTGTGCAGCTCTCCTGTGTGTGCGTATGCCATGCGTGTGTGCATTGCACACATGTGCTGCATGTGTTGCATGGGTGGGTGGCATGCACATGGCATAGGATTGCGCCCACTGGCTGCAATCCCTAGCAGAATCTGCATGGGATCTGTGTGGGATCCACACAGCACAATGTACTCTCTATGGACATGTGCGCTATTTGCATGCACATGCACATGCACATACACAAGTTGCACGAGGGGCACACGTGGCATGGGATTGGCCCCACCACCTATAATAATTTATTCATTTACTTTTTAAAGTAATATAAAAGAAGGTAACCTGACTTGCTGGAATTAAAAGCTATTATTACCAGCTGAGGTTTTATGTTATTTGATGTGCCAAATCCACAGTCTCTTATTGTCTTGTTACCTTGGATTGTCCTGGTTTGTCTCTCTGATCCACCTGTTGTCTCATATTGTTTATTTAGATCAGTGTTTCCCAAACTTTGGGAATCACTAATTCAGACTGTAAGCTCTTTGGGAAAAATGACGGGCTTTTTGCTTTTTCTCTATACAGTCACTAATGTAATGGGGTCTCAGTCCTTGGTTTTTATCCAGGTTTCCAGGCATAATTGTACTAATAATTTATAAGAGGTTCCCAAACTGTGGTTCCAGGACCCCACGTGGGGGTCAAACCATCTGCAGATGTAGTCATGATCTTGACTGATAGACTTTGCATTTCTTTATTGCTATCTGAGCTCACAAAGCTACACGGAAGTTTCAAAACAGGGTCAGGAACAACAAAGGTTTGGGATCCACTGATCTCTATAATTAGTTCGTTCCAGAATTCTCTGGACAGGGAGAGACTCACTTCACAGCAAAATGTCAATCCAGTGAGAGCTGACAAGAGGGACAGCAATAATGGTATCATTCTCAGTAGCCCTGCAATAGAGAACCACCACCTTCTGCAGGCTTTTCAAGCAACCTTCTCATTTGAAAAATGAACACAATCTCTTCCAGTGACTTTGCCTTCATTTATCTGAAGAGCTTATCTCACTTCTTGGCCACTCCCCTCCCAAAGTAATCACTTACTAATTTTGGTGTTGTATTTCTTACTGCTGGGTTGGTTCTAATTTCTCTTCTAACCAGGTGAAGAGCTCAATTTTACAGCTGCTAAAAGACTGACTTTACAAGGACCATGATAACCTGTTATAAAGTATGAGGTTAAAAACTATCTATCTGCTTCTAAGAGATTCCCCCCCCCCCAATATCTGTATCATAGAAAGCCTACTTTTTAGACCCCAGTATTAGAGAGCCTTTCATTCTAAATCTGGAGATCTGCCTGATTCTTCGGTGTCTCATATGAACTGACAAGTGTTCTTAATTTCTGTTGGTGTCACACAAGTCTGCCTCATTACTAACCAGATTGTACATTACTTGTTATTATCAGGGAAGAACGCCATCGTTGATACATCTACCTGACAAATCCCATTATAGTCAGTTCTGGAGACTTTGGCCCTTGGTTTCTAAAGGGCTGGTCAATTACAACTTTCTAAGCAACAACAACAGACTTTATTGAAACTCAGTGTCCAAGGTTCACTTCCTGGCTTTGGTTTCCTTTGTAACCTGGTGTTGAGAAGACAAAAGGACAACATTGTACTTGAACATTGTTTGGACCAGATGTCTCCAACCTTCTCACTTCCACCACCCCAACCTGCCCATTCCCAACCACCCCCTCACTCAACCCTGCACATATGCCCCCTCACCGACATGCCCATTCCCACCCAGCTCCTTCAACCCTCATCATCCATTTCCAGACCCCCACAGATACCCCACCCCTGCCACCTCTTCTCCTCAGCCCCTACCCTCAACCACCTGGCACAGCATCTCCTCATCTCTGACTCCCACTTCAAGCCCTGTCCCCCATCCCTCCAGCCCCACACATATGCTCCCACCTATACCTGCATTCACTGGCTTTGAGTCTCTCCCCACTTAGTACACATTGCTCCCCTTCCCTGTGCCTCCCCCCATGTCCAATTCCCACCTATCTGAATTGTCCACCCTTGCCTCCCCCTTCACCTGGGGTCTCCCTCTCATCCATTCACATTGCCTGCCTCCCCATCTATGCCCCCTTCTCCCAGGATTCCAATTTCCACCTGCCCCAAACCTCCCTGCCCCCAGTCTTTCCCACAGTTTAATGTCCCCTTCTCCAACTGTGAGGTCTCCCCCCTGTCTACCCAGGAAATGTTTTATCCTTCCAGATCAAACAAAAAATTTCTGTGACTTGTTGGTACTTTCATAACATTTTACTACTTTTGTGACTTGCTATTGGTGCTTTCCCTAACATGTCCATATCAACCACACCACTTCTTTACCTGTGCTCGCACTTACAAAGTCATCCACACTAGAGCTGAGATTAAAACAACTGTACCTGTACTGTCCGGAAATACCTACTTTTGGGGACTACTTGCGGCTTTTCATCAAGAGAAGAAAATACATTTTCTTCCCCTATGTTCCCTCACGATCCCGCCAACAGTGCCCTCTTGCAAGTTTAATCACTCCACCAAATCTATATGGCAAAGGTGCACAGAGAGGCCTTCTTGGTGGCTGCTCCACAACTTTGGAACTCCCTTCCCCTAGAAGTTCACCAATACCCAAGCCTGAGCATTTTTCTGGAGGTAACATAAGACCAATTTATGGGGACAGGGTTTGGGGATTGTTTTTAAATTGGGGTTTTTTACACACTTACACACACACACACATACACACACTATACATGTGCATTGCTCTGAGCCTTCAGAGAAAGGTGGTATAAAAATCAAAATAAATAAATAAGTAAATTCACTTTTGTTGAATACAAAGCAACCTGAAGAACAAACATCACATGCTTAAACCTGAAAACTTCAGGTCAAACCGGAAGGGTTAGCAATCCTAATTGCATGAAGATTCAAGTGGCAATTTGAGGACATTTATTTTGGATTAAGTTTTTTATGTTTAATAGCAGTGCATAAGGTAAAAAAAAAAAAGAAGGCAATTGGTCCAGGGGAAATTCAATATTCATGCCGATGCCGGTTTTGCAAGGGTGGAGTGTGAGTTCTTGGCCACCATGGCAACCATGGGCCTGTCACAAATGGCCACCGGCCCGACACATGGTGGGGAGCATACTCTCAAGGCAGGGGATCCATTGGTGGGGGAGGTATCAACAATGCCCTTGTCAAGGGCGGATCATAACCTCCTCCAGGCCAGGCTCCTGGCACGTCTGCCCCCGGAGAGGTATGGAGCCTATTCGATTGGCTCGCCTCCAGAGATTGATGGAACCGGATCGGTTCCAGATTGTGCTGGGGGAATTGCCCAATGATTTCAACAACCGTTTAGTTGAGGACCTTGTTCTGGCTTGGAACACCTTGCTGGTTTAGGCCATCGACTGGATGGCTCCGAGGCGTCCACTCCCCCAGCTCCAGCACCACAGGTTACCTTGGTTCAATTAGGGGCTACAGTGCTTGGAGCAGCAAGGGCAGCGGTTAGAGCGACAATGGTACCATTCTCAGGCTAAAGCCAACAGGTTGCTGCATAGAGCTAGTTTATGGGCCTATTCTGTGGCCATGAGGGCAGCAAAGAAGGAATTCTTTGCTGCCCTCATAGCAGCCACAAAGTCTCATCCAGCAGAGCTATTCCGGATGGTGAGGGGGCTGGTCAGTCCAATCTCCCTCTGCCTGGATGTGGAATCTTCCAGGGCCCACTGTGACATGTTTGTCAACTACTTTGCGGATAAGATCGTTTGGATCCACCACGACTTCAGTGCTGTAGTTTCTGCAGAAGGAGGAGAGCCAGAGGGTGCGGAAGCTCTGTCTGGTTTGGTTTAATTGGATCTGTTTCAGGAGATGCTGCCAGCAGGGGCTGTGGATGTTCTGGGGGTGGTTAGGGCCACCTGTTGTGAATCAGATCCATGCCTATCATGGTTAGTCAAGGCCTGCCGGGAGATGTTAGGGCTGTTGCTGGTGGGGGTGATCAATGCCTCCCTTCAGGAGGGCAAAGTGCCGGAATGTTTGAAGGAGTTGGTGGTCCAGCCTCTGCTCAAGAAACCATTGTTTGATGTTAATTCGCTCACCAGTTATCGGCCAGCCTCTAACCTGAAGGTTATTGAATGGGTGGTGGCTCAGCAGCTCCGGGAGCATCTAGATAGTCTCAGCTTTCTAGATGCTCCCCGGTCTGGCTTTCACCGAGGGTATGGCACTGAGGCTGCACTTGTGGCCTTGGTTGATGACCTGCGCCAGGAGATGGACCAGGGTTGTTCGACCTTACTGGTCCTATTAGATTTCTCGGTAGCTTTTGACACGGTTGATCATGAGCTGTTGGTGACTTGCTTGCGGTACCGGGAAGAATTGGGTGGGATGGTTCTACAATGGTTCCATTCCTACCTAGCCAGTAGGACCCAACAGGTGGTGCTGGGGGATAAGTCATCTTCCCTTTGTTACCTCTCATGTGGTGTCTCGCAAAGTTCTATTCTATCCCCGCTCTTGTTCAACATGTACATGCAGCCATTAGGTGAGATTATGAGGCGGTTTGGAGTGAGTTGTCATCAATATGCTGATGACACTCAGCTGTACCTCTCATTTTCATCGGACCCAGGCCCAGCAGTCTCTGTGCTTTCCCAGTGTTTGACGGCTGTGGGGGACTAGACAAGACAGAGCTGACTGAAGCTGAATCCTGACAAGATGGAAGTAATGTTGGTGGGGAGAGCAGCTGGTGTGATTTTCCCCATCACTGACGGGGTTTGTCCCACACTGGTCTCCTACACATGCAGGAGAGGTGAGCTGAGAATAGTTTTAATTTTAAGTGATCCTATTTAGGATTTTAAGTAAGATACATAACTGAGTATAAAAGCAGTATGAGTTATTTTTTTAATAGCAGATCTGAGGGTTTTGAGCTCATAAGATTTATTAAAGTGATTTATGGAGTATAGGAGGCTCAGGAACTAAATAGAACCATATAATAAATTTCCCCTGATTTTGTATTATGTAGATTGGGGATCCAGTTATTTGAATGATTTTATGGGAAATTTTTAATTAAGTAGTTCAATTGAAGCTTCTGAGATTTTTAGATACATAGGGGATTTTTTAAAAAAAATATTTTGAATAGATATATAGAGAGAGAGGAATTGGTTCCAATTTTTGTGAAGTAAAGAGACCTATAATGCCATGAACCTTCATCACTGCCATGATTTTATAAGGTAGGATTATAAACCATATATATATATAAAATCTGAGGGTGGAAGTCGAAACATAATTCATATATATATATATATATATATATATATATATATATATATATATATATATAAAATTTAACATGGCCTTAGGCCATTGTCCAAACAGTAAAACATACAAAAAACGTACAGTATACTAATAAGACAAATAACCACGTACATAAAAGTTAGACTTTTCCAAATTACAAAAAGAGAAGGGGAGCAAAATGCCATGCTCCATCATACTATCCTCATAGGACCATGGGAAGCTTAAATTTCAAGAAAAGAAGTCTCCGATTAAAAGCTAACGCCAGAAATTTTGAAACGACTTGAGTTATTTCGGGAGAAACATCCTGTAATAGGGTGGCTTCCCTGAGCCGGTAAGAGCCCTATTACTGGGGAAACCTAACAGGTCCAGATAGAAAGGCTTCAAGTTTGGAGCATGTCCAGTTAAGCCTCCAGAGGGCTCTGGAGTCTAAATCCTGGAGCACGTTCAGTAGACCCCTAGAATGCCTGCAGAGATCTAAGTGTGCAGACATGCTTGGTAGGGCCAGAGTGCACTGAGCATGCTCAAGGCCTATAAAGGCCTGGAGCTCAGTCTGTGAAAGGGTGGTCTAGGAGAAGGAGCTCCCTGCTAGAGCTCCCGTCTCCACCTTACTGGAGCTTCGCCAGTGAGAACCCCCCTGGACCTGGACCTACGAAGCCTGTCGACAGACCTGGAGAAGGAGTACTCAGATGGGACCTGCCTAATAGAGGCCACCACTACTAGGTTTAGGGGTCTCTGACCCGGTGGGGCTGAACCCCATCAAAAAGACTGGTCTACGGACCCTGCAGGGCATAGGCCCTGGAGAGCACACTATTGGTGGCGTAGGCCTTGGCTGAAAGGGGTGATTGGAGGCCAAGGGTGGGACCCCTACAGGGGCACCCCACATAGTGTGCCCCACCTATACGAGGGTGAAATAGGTGTAGCAGCATGGTTGCTAATTCCCCTGAAAGACCCAGCGTCCTGTGTGGCCCTACAAGCCACCACCGATTTGTCCTGTAAAGGTGGAAGCATGCAGTAATTGGCCAGTGAATGTTTGTTCTGACAGTTTCCGAGACTGTTCTGACAGTTTCTGAATTTGTGGAATGCCGGCGGAAAAGTTGTGGAAAGTTGTGGGCAATTCCAAAATAGTGGAGCAGGAAAAGGAGTTGCCACTTCAGCCCTGTGGAGCAACAGAGCTGCTGCAGTGGCCCAGCGTGGCAATCTCCATCGCCCAGTAGGTGATGCAGAATACTGGTCTGGGGTGTTGGCATGGAGTTGTTACTCCAGACCACTTTTAGAAGGCTGAGAGTCCTAACCTGGCATCTCTCCTATGTGATGTAGGAAATCCCTGTACATCTTTACTCTGTACAGAAAATAGGCTTTGAAACACAGGGCCCCTTTGGAGACAGAGGAGCAGGGAAAATAATGTAAACTGTTGACCAGAGGGCTGACTCAACACCAGGCCTTGAGACTCCTCTGTAGTCTGATAAGGCCCCATGACTCTCTGGCTCCAAATAGCCCTTAGGAACAGGTCAACATAGGGCCAGTTGTGGGCCACGTTTTGAGAGCAACATGTAACATGAAATTAATAAATAAGCTAAACTGAATAATGTTTGTCAAGTGAAGAGAAGTACTCTCTTTCAGGGATGTCCAAACAGAACGGGGTTCGGATGTTCGACCATTCGGTCATTCGGTTCGAAAAATGAGGTCAGGTTCGGTTCGAAAACCAAGTTCAGGTTCGGTCGTTTGTTCAGTTTGGTGGAGTTCAGCCCTGTAGAACATTCGGCGGAATTCGGACCCACCGCGAGGATTGGGGCACTCCAGTGACCCCCAGGGGTGCCCATGGTGGCATTGCAGTCTGTCAGAGACTCATCATCATCATCATCATCATCATCAGCAGCAGCAGCAGAGACCGGGAAGGCTTGGTGCTTGGCACCCCAGGTTGCCCGGGCATTGCAGGCTGGCAGGCCTTCAGTTCTGCTCGCTCTATGCTGACTGGGTTCTCCATTTCTAGTCGCCATCACAGCAGGCGGTGGCTGGCTGGCTGGCCACGTGAATTACCACCGGGCAAGGCTACTTGAGCAATCTGCAGAAGAGTTGGTTGAGATCTGGCGAGTAGGATGCCAGCCTGCAATGCCCAGCCCCAAATGGGGAGGGAAGAGGCTGTAGGAGGGAGGATGTGGAGCAACCCAAAAGACTGACATGACAGACACATTCACTGGCCAATTACTGCATGCTTCCAGCTTTACAGGATCAATTGGTAGTAGCTTTGAGGCGGGTATAGGGGGTGTCCCTGAGGTGGGCATCGAAGGGACATAACTGGGACTTTGGCGATAGCATCCCAAAAATCAGGAGACACAGTTTACACATCCAGGCTTGCCATTATCATCACAATCACATCCTGCAGCACTGTGACAGTGGACATAAGAGAATCTCTATTCCTAAACGGATGAGATGCTTCTGAGTTCCCAGTAACAAGTGGGGGAGAGATATTGGGATGGTCACAGCATAGAATGAGGATATTTGGTTGACATTTCTGCTGGCCAACTGACATCACAAACTGATCTTACACCACAGTGACACGTAAGAGAATCCCTGGCATAGGCTCCTTTTCTGCATATGCTGTGCAGGCATATAAAATTGGGACTCTTTATTACATTTTTCTGATATTTGGAAGAGATGATTGTGAAAGTGTGATATACAGCCCTGCCAAAGTTCATGTACACTGGTTGGACTACAAAGATGTTACAGTCAGATATACATTTATAAGTTAATTGCTCCCTGATCGAGTGGGGGAGGAAGCTGGCATTGCAGGCTGGCTGGCATGGGTGGAATAGCGGTAGAGGCCCGGCCAGGGCTTGGTGGCCTGCACCGCCGCTCGGCCGGGCGTTGCAGGCTTGGCTCGTAATCAACAGAACTAAAGAAGCTCTAATGCCAATTGGTCAAGCCTTGCCCGGTGTTGAAGCACGTGGACACCCAGTAGCAGACACTGGATTGCCAGGGCACATAACCCGTGTCACATCAGAGGCAGAATTGGCAGCAGCAGACATTGGATTTGCCAGAGCACAGAACCCTTGGCACAACAGAGGCGGTATTTGCAGTGGCATACATTGGATTTCCAGGGCACAGTACCTGTGGCACAGCAGAGACGGCAGCAGCAGGATTTGCCTGTGTGCAGCACCCATGGAGCCAGGATGGTAGGATTTGCCAGGGAAGAGTTTCCATACAGCAGCAGATGGCAGCAGCAGGACTGCATGGGCACATTTGGATTTTCCAGGGCAGAGCACCCATGGACCAGCAGACAGCAGCAATGGGATTACCAGGCCAGTGGGGCACATCATCCAGGGTTGCCAGGGCAGGCAGACAGCCACCTTGGCATGAGAGGCAGCCAGGCTGGGGCAGGGTTCGAGCTTTGCCCACAGGGTGGGCAGACAGGCAGAGTGGCATGAGCAGAAGGTAGGCAGACTGAGGCAGGCTTTGAGCTTTGCAACCTGGGCGGGCAGACAGGGAGCATGGCATGAGAGGCAGTAGGGAAGGCAGGCTGGGACCTTGGCAGAGCACTCAGATAGGCTGGCAAAGACTGCAGCATGAGAGAGAGCCAGTCACATAGGTGGCCGGAGATCGTCTAGCCAGAGGCGAGGGATGTACACCAGATGTGCGTTATCAAAATATGTCATTTTATCATTATCATTTTAATGACAATGTCATTTTCGTTATTGTCGTTATCGATACCGATACCAATTTCAAATGAAGTTTTTATTTTCGTTATCATTATCAATATTGTTTGGTCTCGTGATCTCATGAGACCTAAAACCGGAAACAGTATTTCGATCGTGTGTGTTCTCGTGTGCAGTGTCTGTCTGGCTTGTGTGAAGTGAAGTGTGAAAAATTGCTTGTAAGCGTGTGTGGGGGGTTTGGTTGAGATGGAAGGTGAAGGAAGTAGTGATGTTGGTGGGGGAAAAAGAAAAATGAAGCTGAGGAAAGTCAAAGTGGAGGAGGAAGAAGTGGTGGTCCAGCCTGGACCATGTGGTGAGGTGGTGGAGGTCGGCTCCTTGACAAAGGAGGAAGAGGGCAGAGGAGGTGCCAATGCTGCCAGGTTTGTAAAATTTATTTTTGTTTATTGTTCCATATAACTTTGAGGACAAGAAGAATACTATTCTTTACAGTGAGCTCATTGGCGTGTGGGTGGGTGGTGGGCACTCAGGCACAAACAGTGGGCATCAGTGGGTGGCAGCGGATGGGCAGGATTTGCACATGTCTTATTTCTGGGTCTTCCAGGAGGGGGCGCTATTCCAGCAGTCAGGCACAAGGCACGGCAGCACCCACCCAGAAACATGCCAGCCAGGGTTCAACTTGCCAACCCTAGCACCCCAAGAAGGGCAGGATTTGCACGTGTCTTATTTCTGGGTCTGCCACAGATGGTGGGGGGGCTATTCTAGCAGTCAGGCACGAGCCGCAGCACCCACCCAGACATGTGCCAGACAGGGCCTCAACTTGCTAACATTGGCACCCCCAAGAAGGGCAGGATTTGCACATGTCTTATTTCTGGGTCTGCCACAGAGAGAGGGTGGGAGAAGCGGGCTATTCCAGCAGCAGCAGCAGCAGCATCCTGAGTCTCAACTTGCAGGCACTACAGCACCACCGGTGATGGTGGTGTACATGGGCGAAAGGGAAAGAGGTGAGTAGACAGCACTGCAGCACCATCCATCCACTTGGTGTAGGAGAATGGTATTGGTTTGGGAAGGACTAGAGGCATCACCATGAATGCATGATATTATGTACGGTTTTTTGTGTTCCTGTTTCAGAGAGGGTTATGATGAGGATGCCGCTACTCATGGCACATCAAGGCGGATCTCTCAGGGCCAAACCAGGCCAATGAGGTTCACGGTATGGAAATATTTTCATATGTCCAAGGGCGGATTCGCAGAATGCAAGGTAAGGCACGGGGAATGGAACAACAAGGAATGGATTTCCTTATGACCTGTTAGGAATTCCCCCACACAGAGAGAGTTTGACCAGCCACCCACTTGTGGAGACAGAATGCAGGCAGGGCTTGATAGACCATTGGTCTGACACAGTATGGCACTTCTTATGTTCCTATCTTTTTATGTTCTTTAGATCTACGACAAAAAAATCAAGAGGGGAACGCAGAAGACCACATCGGGGCTGATTGCCCATGTGGAGACTGTCCACCTCATAGAGGTCAAGCGTGATGTTTCTCAGGCTGGAAGGCACAGGGACTCCATGGAGGAACATCGTGCTAAGGAAGGGGGGAAGGCACAGCAGAACAGCTGCCATCACAGTCCTTCCCCCTCCAGCTCCGCTGAGGAGTTTCCAGCCCTCGTGAAGAGACCCACAAGGCAAGGGCATTTTGGGCCGAACTTGCGAGGCCCACAAAAAGTATATATGGCTGGGTTCAGGGTCCATGCCTGCAATATGGAGGACAGGCTGGTGGAGCGCTTTGAGGAGCTCCAAATAAGGAAGCGCCAGGTGGGGGCATACCATGAGTACCTCCACACAAAGAAGGACGCCGTTGAACTGTTCCGCCAGTCCCTTGTCACATGGAAGGCGTCCATGGAGGGGGCCCTGGACTTTGCCCAGTGACATGGGGTCGAGGTGGATGAGGTGCCCGCCCCTCGGTCCCACGCACCACTGTCTCCTTTTCCCTACGTTCCGGGGGACAGGCCTACAGACTCCTAATTTAATTTCCTTTCTTTTTATATAGTTTTGATTTTTAAAAAGTTTTCCCAAAGTTGTAATGTTGTTTAAAAAGTTTTTACAAAAGTTATATTTGTTACCAACTGAGTTTAACCTTTCCAATATTTTATCCCTCTGTGCTGCTTCTGGCAGGTGGCAGAATTTCATTGTATATACAGCTTCTCAGATTCCTACCTGACAGCAGCAGCACATGGAGCGTATTAGTCCCAAGATGTGTCAGCAGGGTCTCAGCTTGCAGACAGCCCCCCAGGAGGGGCAGGACTTGTGTCTCTGTGGGTGTGCCAGAGAGAGAGAGAGAGAGGTTGTGGCAGTCTGGCAGAGGCATAAGCGGGCATCGGCAGGTGCACTACCCGCTCTCACAGACAGATCGCTGCATGGGGGGAAGCCTTGGGAAGCTGAGTTGTGATATACAATACTTGGTTACATTTGTTGGTTGGTCCCGTTGAAGCCCTCAAGCGGAGAGGTGTGTTCAGCTTGTAGAAAGATCGCCCCGGGGGGGGGGGGGAATGGCGGGAAGACGTGCAGACAGCACCCCAGGTAGAGCAGCCAGCCAGGGATATGATATTTCCAGTGAGGGGGCGCCAGAGAAAAAGAGAGAGAGGCTCTTTGACATCAGGCAGAAGGCAGCGGGTGCTGGTGGTCAGAGGGGCTCTTTCAGCAGCTTTAGCAAGCATATGCATGTGGGTGTGGAGGAGTAGGCTGGTGGGGGGGCAGGCTGGTGGGCAGGCACCGGTGGCCACTGGCCAGTCAGGCACGAGCAGCAGCAGCACCCAGATGATGGTTCTTGGGACTTGAGTGACTGCTTCTGCATGCAGTGGAGTGACAGTCCCCCTTGACTGGAACGATGGCCACGAAACCCTGATGTTGGGTCCTGAGACTGGAGTGCCAGGTTAAAGGATGCAGTGGACAGACAACCCCCTGTGACTAGAACGTAGGCCCCAGAACCCTGACAGTGGGTCCTGGGACTAGAGTGGCAGCTTCTAGATGACATGGATGGACAGTCCTCCCTGTCTGGAATGTAGGCCCCAGAACCCTGAGTGTGGGTCCTGGGGCTGCAGTGGCTCCTTCTTCATGTGGTGGAATGACAGATCCCTGTGAGGAGAATGATGGACCCAGAACCCTGACGGTGAGTCCTGGGGCTAGAGTGGCAGCTTCTGGATGCGGTGGATGGACAGCCTTCCCTGCCTGGAACGTAGGCCCCAGAACCCTAAGGGTGGGTCCTGAGGCTGGAGTGGCTGCTTCTTGATGCAGTGGAATGACAGCCCATGGGAGTTGAATGATGTCCCTAGAATTAGTGCTTGATTGGGCACAGTTCATTCAATCACGTGATAGGTGGTAGCAGAGGTACAGGAAGGCACACAGGCATGCACATAATTATGTTGTGTTATTTCCATCTCATTCTTGTAGGTTTGCTGCTGGATGTGGGCACTGAGAATGAGAATGAGAATGAGAATGAGCACAGATGAGATCTCTCGCTGGTTCTGGCAGGTGGCAGCTAAGCTTGAGCTGGATACGCCTCTCCCCCTCCACCCCCATCTCTCTTGTTCTAGCAGGGAGCCTCTTTCTCTCTGGCCATATACCATATAAAGGTGACAGCATGGGTGGGATCATGTCTGTCTCTCCTTCTAGCAGTGGGGAGATTTTCTCCTCTTTCTCTTGCCATGAGCAGCATGTTGCTATCTCATTAAAAAAGGTTTTTCACGCTGGGTCTCATCATTCTCACCATGTCACCCTGCATTCCATCTCCACATGCATTTGTCTTATATCCCTAAAAAGGGTTGGATGGAACTGTCACTCTGAAAGGGAGAGTGCTTCTTAGCCTAGAGAGGAGCTCAAGGCCATCAGGACAGGCATGTCATGATGGTGGGCAGTTGCTTGGGCATGAGCAGCAGGTTGCTACCTCATAAAGAAAAGGTGAAATGACAGCTCCCTGTGAGCAGAATGATGGCCCCAGAACCCTGATGGTGGGTCCTGGGACTAGAGTGGCAGCTTCTGGATGCAGTGGCTGGACAGCCCCTCGTGCCCGTAACCTAGGCCCCAAAACCCTGATGGTGGGTCCTGAGGCAGGAGTAGCTGATTTTTGATACGGTGGAACGACAGCTCCCTGTGAGCGGAATGATGGCCCCAGAACCCTGATGATAGTTCTTGGGACTGGAGTGGTAGGTTGTATCTGTTTGAGGACAGCACCGCATGGGGGGCAGGCTCTTGGGCAGCAGGTGGAAGTGGAGGAGGAGCATCGGAACAGCAGGCAGTTGGACAGGTGGGAGCTTGGCAGCAGCGGTGGCAGCAGTGGTGGCAGCAGAAGTAGCAGCATCAGGGAATTTCTGTGGGTTGGTGCCAGAGAGAGAGAGAGGCTCTCTGGCAGCAGGTGGTGGCAGAGGAGGAGGAGCATTGGAGCAGCAAGCAGTCTGGAAGGAGGGAGCTTGGCAGCAGCAGCATCAGGGCATGTTTCTGTGGGTTGGTGCCAGAGAGAGAGAGAGAGAGAGAGAGGCAGGGCGGACGCCAGGCATTGGGAGGGAGGGACAGCACCTCAGCGGCAGCCAAGATTGAGGAGGAGCCCTGTCTAAAGACTGCCCCTGGCATGGGATGGTGTGTGCCACTGCACCATCAATCCATGTCCAGGGGCAGCACGGGGAATCCCAGCAGTGGAAGGTTCACCTTTATAGAAAGCAACTGTTCCACCAACTTGACCCCCACTCTCAGGCGGTGTGGTGAGCAAATGTCCCCTGCCATGGAGAACACCCGCTTGCTGGGGACACTGGTTGGTGGGCAGGACAAGAGACCCTTGACTACTTTGGACAGGGCCGGCCACACATTGATCTTGCTGGCCCAGTAGGCCAAGGTAGGTCTCCACTGCTGCTGAGACGCCATCGTACTCCCTCTGGTAACTCTGCCCGAGCACCACCTCCACCACTGCCCTCAGCGATGCTGCTTGCCCTGCTGTGCACGACTCCATGCTCCTCAGAGTGGCCTGCACATAGGAGCTGCTGCTGCTGGCAATAGGGGTGCTGCTGCTGCTCAGCCTGTTGCTGGTGCTGCTACCTCTAGGGCTGGGGGCAGGGATAGACCCCGCTGGCTGAAAGGGGTGGCTGCTCCCACCATCCCCAGTAGCGTCCTGCTGCTGCCACGCACTCTCCAGAGCCCGCTTTGCCTACCAGACCTTCTCCACCAGCTCACCCTTCCAGTGGCCATAGAGCGGTTTCTGGCATGCCATGCTGCCCTTGACCCTGGGGTCGAGCATGGTTGCCAGAATGTATTTCACCCACCCCAGGAGTTCATCGAAACACGCCTTCAGCCCTGACTTCAGCTGCCACACCAGGGCAACCACCTCATCGGCCAGCTTTCTGCCCTGAGGGCCACAATCCTGCCCCTGGAGAATTTCCTCAAACCTCCTGAGGAGACTCTGGACCAGAGGGGTCACCTGGCTGATGGTGGCCGTGGATGAGCTGATGGTCTCCGTCACATCCAGGAATGGTCTCAAAACAAAGACCGTGTGCCCCAGGATCTTACATTCCACTCCATTGTACCCTGGAGGTGCCCCGCTGTCTGTCACCAGATGAACCTGATGCAAGGTGGCTTTCTGCTTGAGAAGCTGCTCGAGCATCAACAGGTCAAATTCCTGCACCAGCTAGTGCACTGGGGAGCCTTGCTCTGCCTGCTTTGTCTGGAGGAGGTCCCTGCCCTTCATGCTTCGGTTAAAGAAACCGGCCAGCTTCCTCCCCCACTCAATCAGGGAGCTAAGGGTGCCTGCCCCAATCCCCTTCTACTCCAAGCCCAGAGCATCCCTGACCACCAGGTGAAGGGTGTGTGTGGCGTAAAGGATGCTGGTGAAGCCCCCCCATGTGGACTGCCCTCAATATGTTGGCCGTGTTATTGGTGATGACGCACCCCTTGGTGAAGGGCGCACCAGTCATAACCCACTCCCTCACCATGGCGATCGGGGCTGCCTCGATGTTCCGGGATGTGTGGGGGCCGTTCTTTACTTCTGCTTGAAGCAGGGCCCACCTATACCCTGCTTCAGGACCCCTCCTGCCACTGCCAAATGCTGCCTCCGGGTCCTGCCACCAGTGCGCCGTCACTGCCAGGTAGGAGTGCCGAGCATTCCTTCTTGACCACAGGTCGGTGGTGAAGTGGACGGTGGTACCCCCAGTCCCTGCCAGCTGCTCCCTCACCCGCACCTTTAAATCCCGGTACAAGGCTGGCACCACCTGCTGACTCAGGGTGGTGTGTGAGGGCAGCTTAAACTGGGAGGCAAGGAAGTCAATCAGGTGCCTAAACCCCATGTCCCCAACCACTGAGAATGGCTGCTCATCCAGAGCTATCATTTCACCCAACATGTGCATGACTTTCACTTGAAAGCCACGCGGCCCTCTAAATCCTGCAGCTGCCAATGGACTTGGCAGCTGCCCCCACCTCAGCTTCTCCATGATGGACTGACACTGCTTCTGCTGCTGCTGCTTCTCCTGCTCCTGCTGCTTCCCCCTAGCAGCAATACCGCTCCTGCTGCTAGAGGCAGGACGCTTGCCCGTTGATGGAGGCGGATGACTGGCCGCAGCAGTCGGGAACCCGCTGCAGTCGGGAACCCGCTGTCATCCACTGTCCCTGCCTGCCCGCTTAGTAGCACAGCATTGTGACATCCCTTCAGGTGCCTTGTCATGGCAGTTGTGCCAAGGTTGGTGAGCACCTGCCCACGCTTCACCACCTTCTGGCACGAAGTGCACTGCACCTAACTGGGATCATCTGCCCGCACCAACTTAAAATGCACCCAGATGGAGGATTTTTTGCCCCCTCCTGCCTTCTGGCCCGCACTGGGTGACGCACCACTGCCAGTGCTGCTGCTCCCAGCAGAACATGGTGGCGACACAGTTCTTGGAGGAAAAGCCATCGCCTCAGCTCCAGACATCTCCTCCGCGGGACTAGTGTCTGCCTCGTTGTTCCCAATCAGAGTGATGTCCCACGAAGGGGAGTACTGGGACCCTGAGGCTGATGGACTGCCCACCATGCTGCTGCCACTCTCCCTGTGCCCCCTATAGCTGCTGCTACTGCTCCTCTCCCTGCTGCCATTGCCCGGGGATTGGGCCTTGCCTCTAGCAGCCGGGGTGGGATCCACAAGCCCTGGACTGCTGGTGATCACCTCAATAATGGGGGAAGCTGGTGGCCCATGGTGAACTTCAGACCCTGCCCCTGAAGTACCTGCACCTGCTCCTGCATCCACAGCAGAGACAGTCGCAGCCTTCTGGACTGCAGGCCTTCCAGTGCCCTGTGTGGCAGTGGAGGACACTGGCAGGAGATGCTGCCAAACCACCCCCCTCTTGCCACTGCTGGGAGCCTCGGAAGCCTGACTGCCAAAATCAGGCCTGTGGAGTTTGGGGCGTTGTGATTCTCTCAGGCTTCTGCCTGCTGCCTACTGCCACTCCGCTGGCACGGCCCCTACCCCTACCACCTCTGCCACGTGCCCCATTGCCCGCCTTACAGGCCACAGACCAGCCTCTCCTGCATCCCTTCTCCATTTTTCCTTCCCAAATTATGCAGAGGAATATTTTATATTTTTTAAAATTTATTTATTCAAAATTTGAATATTATATATATATTTACTACACTAACTAACTGCTATTTACTACTATTCTAAAATCTATGGACCTAAATGGAATATTATATCTACAAAGGCCTAGTCCTACAAACACACTATGAAATATTAAAACTGAATAACTACTACACACTATCTCTATCTATCTCTGTAACTAAGCTAACTCCTACAACTATCTATCTACAGTAACTATCTAATATCTATCTATCTATACACATGTATTGGGGGACAAAGACAGCTCACAACAAACAACATGGGGGGGGGAAACTGAAATGAAAAGTAAATCAATCTAATCCTACACTAAATAAATCCAAAAACAGGGGAAGGGAATCAGGGATGGGATATATAGTGGAAGAATGGAAGGATTCAATGGAGGGTAGGGAGAAAGAACACAGGGAGGGGTACAAAATAAAAATAACACCTAAATCTATCGAGTCTAATCTAAAAAATGAAACTATGGAGGTAAATGTGTGGGATGGGTGAAATAGGAGGAGGATGGCAATGGATTACAAACACAAACTGCTGGGAGAGGGAGACTTCTGAAAATGCCTGCTGACAGAATCAGTGGCTAGTTCAGAAGGGATTGGAAGGGGGGAGGGCAATGACTTTTGTTACTTGCTGCACCCGCCTTACTACAAGCCCCATTGGCTCTGTGCAGTCTAGCCCCATGCCAATCGCAGACTGCGAAGCCAGTGCTCTGAGGAAAAAAGGGATGGTGATTGGGCAGGCTGGCTGCTACTCCACCCCTGGCACCAGGAAGTCTGCTCATCAGCTGCCCCCCCCTCCCAGGGCCTGCCAGTCATGTTTTTGCCGCCAGAACGAGACCAAACTCATCCAAACAATACTGAACTGTTGGGTCGTTTTTGAGTTCGGATCAAGTTTGGTTCGGTCGCTTCAAATTTGGTTCAGTCATTCAGTTCAGTCGTCTGAACAGGCCGAGTTCAATCCGGTCACCGAATGGCTGAACCGCGTTCGCACATCCCTACTCTCTTTTCTCTCCTCCTGTTTGGAACCACCAATGTCAGCAGGAATCCAGCTTGGTCATGATATTATCTGTAACTGGCCTTGGAGGCCAGTTCCTCTAGATATTTTGGGAAACAATGAATTGTAAGGGTATTTAAACCCTGGTCTTCAGGCAGCTAGTCAGAGCAGTGTTTTTGAGCTACCCCTACTCCGTCACAAGTTCTCCCAACTAGACTGAATGCTTGGCCAGCAGTCTGTTTGTCTGTCCAGATAAAGCTGACCAGTTGTTCTACAGAAGACTCTGTTGTCTTTGTGTGTGTATGTAGTGTGTGAGTGGGTTCCTGCTAGCCTTAAAGTCCTACACCATGGTGTCCAGCACCAGCCTGCAGACTGTGAGCCAACATGGGTCAGGGATTTCCAGATTGAACCATGTGATCTAGTCCCAGACCTTCTGCCTCAGACCAGATTTGCACCCCCTATCAGGCTCATACTTAGGGGAGGATGCCTCTTTTCCCCTGCCCTGTAATTACAAAGGCTAGTCACAAAGCAATGACTTAAATGCAATTTGAAGGAGAAAAATCCTATTCAGTGTTGCATAATCTTGTAAATTAAAGAAAAGGAATATATTATTATTATTATTATTATTATTATTATTATTATTATTACTTATATAGCACCAGCAATGTAGCTGGCGCTTTACAGAGAATAAGATAGTTTTCAGTGCCAAATTTGATTCCCATATACATTGTGAAGATGCTAATGGATAGCCTCTATTTCCTTCTCTACTCTTAACATTCAAATGTTTAGGCATCACACACAGCTTGTAAATTCAACTACTGAGCTTATGCAGAATGCCTAGCAGATGATTTTACAAGACACACAGAAATATAAGCCTGAAAAAAGAGCAAGACTGAGCTTTTAATGTGTTTTCCATTATTCAAAGCTATATAATCTTTGCAGATTATTTTGCTTTCAGAAATATTATGTACATGTAATATTTTTATAAACCATTATCTTTATTTCCTAATCTTAATATCCACGGGCCATGAAGCTTGAAGATGGAAAAGATCACAGGTTTTTGTGTGCATCCACTTGCTGGTGAATCATAAAGGAGGGCATTTTAATAGATAAAGACAGCTTCCTACAAATGTCATTGTGGATGGGACCTTGCTCTCCATGCCCTGCAGGATCGCCTGAGAGCCAGTACTGAATTAGTTCAATGTCTCACCACACCAACACTCAGTTTCCTTTCCAATGTTTCCATTGACTTGCTGCCAAGTGCTTCTCTATGGTCTCAGTATTGCAGATGTTTCCCAACCTGGACCTGCATATCCTGGATTGGGTGTCTGTCCTCCTCCTCCCTTTATAGCTAACCCAAGACTCCATCATCCATATCCAGTTCTGTTAAGCTTCACAGGATTGACAGTCTAGCACATAGGGGTGTGCATTTCATTTTTTTAACTATAATAACGAAAACAAAAATTGTGATTTTCATTTTTGTTATTGTAATAACAAAAACGAATAATAATAATAAGAAAAACACAACATTTTGTTTTTGAAATAATGGGGAAACACTGAAAAACGTATTTCCGGACATAACCTTTTTGTTTCTTATTAAATTCTGATGAAACTTGGGGAGATTGTACCCCCCAATGGAGGGCACTATGTGTACCAAATTCAAAAGGATTTGATAAAGGGGACCAGTTCTAGAAACAACTGAATGTTGTGATTTTAAGAAAACTCCATACACATTCTTGGCTACACATTTTTTATCTTCCATCAAATTTTCATGAAACCTGGGAAAAGTATGTCCCTCCATTAGTGAACCAATCCTGCAAATTTCAGAAAGATTGGATAAGGTGTCCTGATGTTATAAAGCTATTAACTTGAAAATACATTTCCGGCTGCAATATTTTCATATTCCATCCTGTTTACAAGTAGTTTGGTGGAATTTTATCACACTCCTTCCCTGTCATCTCTACCAAATTACAGGATAATTTGATAAAGGGACCCAATTTTAAAAGCAATTGAAGTTGTCCCCTTGAAGACCATTATTCAGATAAATAGCAGCACATCCCGTGCCAGTCAGAAGCAGGCACCTGGCATGGCAGGGGGAGGGAGGGTGTAGGAGGGAGGATGTGGATCAACCAAACAGACTGAAAGACACGTTCATTGCCCAATTATGCATGCTTCTAGCTTTACAGGACCAATCGGTGGTGGCTTCAAGGTGGGCATAGGGGTGTCACTGAGGTGGGCATCGAAGGGACATAACTGGGACTTTGGGGATAGCATCCCAGAAATCAGGAGACATGCTTTACACATCCACACTGGCCAATTATCATCACAATCCCATCCTGCAGCACTGTGACAGAGGACATAAGAGATTCTCTACTGACTCTTTCCTAAACACATGCTTCCGACTTCCCAGTAAGAAGTGGGGGAGAGAAGATGAGATGGTTGCAGCACAGAATGAGGATAGTTGGTTGACATTTATGCTGGCCAATTGAATCACAAACCGATCTTATACCACAGTGACATGTAAGAGACTCCCTGGCATAGGCTCATTTTCTGCATATGCTGTGCAGGCATATAAAATTGGAATCCTTTATCACATCTTTATGATATTTGGCAGAGATGATCTTGAAGGTGTGATATAGAGCTCTACCCAATTTCAAGTTCACTTAGTGGACTATAAAGATGTTACAGTCAGACATACATTTATAGGTTAATTGCATATTCACATTTTTCCCGCCCCTGAACTCATCCAAACTTTTCCGAACTGTTTGGCCATTTGAACGTTCGGTTCAGACGTTAAATTCAGTCATCCGAACAGGCCGAGTTCAGTCCGAACTCCGAACATCTGAACCACGTTCGCATATCCCTACCTTTTACAAGATCCCCCACCAAAGACTCTTAAGTAAATTAAATAGTGATGGGATAAGAGGGAAGGTTGTTTTATGGATCAGTAACTAGTAGGGATGGGTGAACGTGGTTCAGAAGTTCAGAGTTCGGCCCGAACTCGAACTGTTCGGATGACCAAACACGAACACGAACACAAACAAACCGAACAATCCGAACACCGAACGACGAAATGGTCGAACAGTTCGGTAAGTTTGGATGAGTTCGGGTGGCAAAAAAAGGTTCACTGGAAGGTCAAACATGACAGGGAGGTGTAGTCACTAAAGAGAAGAAATCCAGGCACCAGGGGTGGAGAGAGGCTTGCAAGAAACGAAACTAATTATCTGCTCCCCCCTTCCGAACACCTTCTGAGCTAGTCACTGTTCCTGAACAGCAGGCGTTGAGTAGGATTTTTAGATTGCTTTAAATTTTATTTCAGTTTTGTACTGAAATGAAACTTAAACCTTGAACTGAAACCTTGTGTTATGCATGTCACTGTACAGACTCATTGAGTATGTATGTATTTCACTACAGATGCCTCTTCTGTTTATGATTCCCCACCCCATCCCATATATATGGGATGTATATATATCCATATATATTCATATAGATAGACAGACAGACAGACAGACAGACAGATAGATAGATAGATAGATAGATAGATAGATAGATAGATAGATAGATAGATAGATAGATAGAGTTGTAGGAGTTACTTTGTGATAGAGATAGCGTTAGTGATTTAGTTTTAGTGTTTGTAGGAGTAGGCCTGTGTACTTATTAGATAATCCATTTAGTTCATAGCATTTAGAATAGTTAATAGCAGTTAGATTTAGTGTAGATAGATATATAGAATATTAGACAAAAATAAAAAATAAAAAAACCCATATAAAAACAAAAAAACCAAATAAAAAACAAAAGAAAACCATATAAAACCCAATAAAAGACCCCAAAAACCATATAAAAAACAAAAAAACACCCATAACAACATTTCCCGAGCGGCCGAACCGAACAGCCAAACAGCCTAACCGAATGGCCTGTTCGGACGACCGAACTGAACAGCCAAACCCGAACTTGGCGAACGAACCGAACAAACGAACCGAACGCATGAACTGAACGCATCCGAACCGAACGGTCGAACCAAACCAACGAAACCAATGCAGCCAAACCGAACGGCCGAACCCGAACAGCGATCTGTTCACCCATCCCTAGTAACTAAGGCTGAAATAAGAACAGATTTTATTATTGTGAAACTCTTGCGAGAATCAGGGTCAAGATCCCACAGACATCTTGACCCTGATTCAGATTTTTGTGAGATTTCTGGCTCCCCCATGCCCCCAGTGTGCCCAGGCTGGACTCCCAGCCAGAGAAATTAAAGGAGGGGAGGGAGAAAAAAGCCATGCTGTTCCCTGCCCAGCAGCTTTCTTACCTTGTCTGGGGCTGGCAGCTTTCTCGGTGGGAAAGTATCCTGATGGGCAAATTTTTAGGAATGGAAGGGGGAAGAGCAGGAGGGAGGGAGTAGACTCAGCTGATATCTTAGCATTCTATTGGCCAGCAGAAGTCTGAGCACCCAATAGAATACTGAAAGGCTGTGCTGAGCCCACTTCTTCCCTTCAGCTGCCCCCTCCCATCTGAAAAGGACTGCCCCCTCTCTTTTCCAGATGGGAGGGGGGAGAGCTGAAGGAGAGAGGTTTGCTCAGCACAGCTTTTGTTTTCAGCATTCAATTGCATGCCCAGACTGTTGAGTCCGCCCCCTCCCTCCTGCACTCCTGCCTCCCCATTCCTAAAAATTTATGACTGGAAAGCATTCCCCACTGACACAGCTGCTAGCCCCAGACAAGGTAAGAAATCTGGGCAGGGAACAGTGTGGCTTCCTCCTCCCTCCCTCTCCCCCTCTTCCCCCATCAGCACTGGGTAGTTTGTTTCTCAAGATTTCTTGACGAGAATCCAGTCCATTCTAGTCTCATTCTCATTTGTAAGAACGAGACAAGAATTGTGATTCTCGTACAGAAACATGAAAAGCCGAGAATCGCTGTAAAAATAATCTTATTTGCTCGCTGTAAAAATAATGCTCGCTGTAAAAATAATCTTAACTATCCATACGCTATGATGGCTCCTAAGGCCACATTCTGACAAACAGTGAGAAACAGAAGTAACTACTTCAACTGAGTTAAATCAAAGTAGCTACTCCGCTTTGGTACAGTACACACTGCAACTACAAAAAGTTAGTAGTTACTTCTCAATCTCCCCCCTCATGGTCAAACAATATTATCCTTCTCTTTTTACTTCAGAGTAAAACATTCACACTACAGTTACTTCAAATTAAAAAGTGAAGGGGATGGCATTCTCCAGAGGACTTACTTTTCTTCCTACTCCTGAATAACTTCAATTTGGAGCTCCTGATGTGAAAGATTCAAGAGCAAAAGATATTTAAAGTTTAACTACTGCAGTGCATAGTATCTGTTAATTGTAATGATATTAGGTTCAGTGGCCTAAATTAACATTTACTACCCTTTCCTCTACCTTTCATAACAACTGGGTTTAGGGATGGCCACAGACTGAAAATTTTACTAAAGAAATGCCATGGTTATGATGCATATTGAAACTGGTTTTGTGCCTTTTGCTCAATCATTAGAGGTCAGTGTCAGTTATCACACAGAAGTACTTGAGACAAAACACACATTTTCCACATGCCTACAATAAGAGGTAATTATAACTGTTCTGACTTCTTAATGGCTTCCACAGTGTATAACCAAACAGTGCCATTGGAAGATTGATAATCTAGGGTCAAAAGTGCAAATAAAGTGTTTATTCACTGAACATGTTTGTGATTTGTGGAAGTGAAAGTTTTGCTCAAGAAAGAGGCAGAGAAACTGGCTCCTCAAGGGCAATCCATTTTCACACACAACCTCATTGCACATCATTGTCAGATATTGAGTGTTCCCCATGCCATGTATTTTCACATTCTTTAGGAGGCCCAGAAGACCATCATGACAGCACAATAGGTGCTTTTAGATGGGCGCGAAGGCTATCTGCCCCTGGAACTGCTCCAGGGGTGTAGCCCCATGTTCATCTGTTTCCCACCATGTTTGAGTCTACTTTAGACAGATCTGGTGGGTTCTCTGGCCCACGGTTTACCCGCATGGTAAACCCCTCCCACCAAAGAATTGCAGCAATCACCCAATGCTCTAGACTGGAACCTGTAACTCTATAGTGTTTTCCAGGGCAACAGCTGGCTGGGAGTGGAGCTTCAGCATGGTCCATCCATCAGACGGACAGCAGTTCCACTTTGGCCAGTGCCCTGGGTTTGGCCAGTCTGCTCTTCTGGTGGCACTCCAGCATGTTCCAGAGCGCCACTGGCAGAACTGCCCTGGGGTAGGCACAGCCTGATCCATTTGCACAGATGGTGGGTGCCTTTAAACAGACCAGCCAACCTAGTGGTAAAGTTACAATAATTACTGTCTACTGGGCACTCATTTTGCCAAGTTTTAAATGTTATTCTAAAATCATCACTATAATTCTTTTTCCTCAACCCCTCCCCCCAAATGTGTCTGTTTAAAGTTCATACCAAACTATGAAATGCCAGAACACAAGGTGATTTTTTAATTTCCTTTCATTAAATCACTGTCCTGCTTCTAGTTTTCAAAGTACTGTACTTACTGGTTCAAGACAGGTGTGTATGCTGTCTTATCTTCATCAATGATGGTAACCGTCAGAGTAATGAGCTGTGGCCAAAAGTCCAGATTCTTAATGGTTGGTTCTTGTTCTTCCCGTGAAAAGTCCTGCTTTTTACCCTGTTAAATTAGATTAAACATAAAATAACCTGAATTGTGGATTTTCAATTATACTTCATTGTTAAAATCTGACACAGAGAAAGATGACATATAGTTTCAGCAAAGATCTTATACACATGCCTAAGTCCCATGGACTTTATGTTAAACATATACTTAACTCGCAAATCTTTGCTTAAGCACTTCCTGAAGCAGAGCATATATGTAAATACTGTGTCCCTTGTAGCACAATCAATATTTTAATCAGTAGCCAAGAGCTTATTTTAACCATTTTATTCTTGATATAGCAAAAAGCCTTATCAAACACAGTAAAAGAAAAACATACACAAAAATAAACAACATATAAACATATATACAAAAACAAATGGACAGAGGGCAATTTGAAATTATCCATAGTAAGTATTATTCACAACATTATGATAGTTATAACAGAATAAAATTACAACAGTTATTCACAACATTATTTGTTGTACCATTTCATTGCTGAGGCTGCAAATGATGCAACCGTAGCAGTTACGGAATCACTCTTATCTGTAAGCAAATAAACTAATTTCTGTAAATTGGGTCCATCTTTATCTAGATTCACAATCTTGAATATCCTTACATGCGCCTCAGCATAAAGGGGGCAAACCAATACATAATGAACTAGATCCTCAACCTCTTCCCACACACGTATAAACGGTTGGGATAATTCACTCCCTTCAAGCGACCTTGCATTACTTCCGAGGGCATCAATTGTAGCTGGAGCGCTGTAAAAGATTTCCTATACAGTGGTTGGATCAATACTGATACATATTTAGGTCCCACAGACCTTGGGACCCAATACTTGAGGTACATGCCATGTCTCTATGTGTTTGCTGCTTTATATTATAGATCCTTTGTTTAATTGATTTCTTGGCCTCCTTAAATGGGAAGGATAATAAAAATCAGGTGAAAAACCTAGTCTCTGGACTATCCTCTCGACTGTTGACCACCAAAAAGCCCTCATACACCACACTGTCTTTTATTTTAAATCTAGACAAAGCCATTCCAACAAGTACACTGGAGCATGGGCAAGCCTCAACCAGAAGGTAAGCATAAGAAAAACAATCCAAGATGCAAGAGATTTAGATCTCGTTTCCAAACCTTAATACCCAGAGCGAGATAATCTTTGGAACTCCCAGAAGGGCTCGCAGAAATTTATTTAATTTTATTCTTCTATATTGTGAGCTTTATTTTTGGTAGTAATGGAGCTTTGGCAGTAATGGGGAAAGTGGATGCCATGTCTATGAGTCATGAAAAAAGAAGATGTAGCTCTGGACGATCGAGCGTATGTATTTGAATAAGGGAGTCTCATACAGAGATCGATATAAGGTCATTGAATGCAAAGAATGAATTTGTAACCTCTGTTGTGCATAATCTAAGGTCTAGGATTGATGTCCCACTGGATCTGGATTAATGTACTCACACAGGAATGTAACTCTCTTCTGTTATTATTTTGATGGGTTGTTTTTGGTTGTTGTTTTTCTTATAAGTTAAATGTTGTGTGGTTCACCGACCTAAATTAACCTTTAGTATCCTTTTTTTGCTTTATCCTTTTTGTAGTTGTTAGGGTTAGGTTGAATGATTGACATGAGTATGTGTGTATTGGTTGTACTACATGCTAGTATTTATAAGTGATTGTTGTGGTAGAGTGCTTAACTGATTATTTCCTTCATTTGTGGCATTTGGTTTTCGGTTTTTTAATGCATCTGTTACTTGATGTTTTAAGTCAATGTCATAGCTTAACAGTTTTTGATTGGGATGGGCGAATGCCGTTTGGAAGTTCGGAGTTCGGACCAATTGACTGAACCGAACTTCCAAACTGAACTCGATTTTCAAACCGAACCGAACCGAATTTCCGAACTCGGTTCTGTTCGCCCATCCCTATAAGATAATATTCCATTTAGTTCAATGGGGTTTGAATTTCTGAACTCTGTTCGGAAGTTCGGAGTTTGGACCGAACTCGAATAGTTCGGTCGACCGAACCGAACTTCCCAACCGAAGACAATTTTCGAACCGAACCGAATTTCTGAACTCGGTTCTGTTCGCCCACCCCTAGTTTTTGAAACCAGCAGGTTTTTTATTTAGATTATAATATATAAGCAGTAGAAACAACTGGATACCTTTTGAAAGTCTTTGAAAACCTCCCGTATTTGCTACAGTAAAATAAATTAAAATTAATTCTGTATTTAGATGCACTAATGGAGGAAAAGGTTCAATAACAAGGTTCTGATGAGACATTTTTAAATATGTAAAAAATAATAATTGTACAGACCATATCTTAACCAAGCATGATGGATGAAATGGACACTGTATCACTTTAAACCGTCCTACGTAATTATCAGAATGAATGAATTTAAGGCTATCTTACTCTCATCTGAATTTCATCTGTTAATGAAGGAGTCTGGAAAGGCAGAGAAGGAATTTTAGCAATGAGTAATTAAAATTATTGTGTGGCAATGTCCATGGAATATATTAGAAAAGTATCATTAACCACTCTGTTCTGGACACAGCTCAGCTACAAATGTTACTAATTCTAGGAGTAAGGTGACTGAATTAAAGACGATCCTCAGTTGAATCTGGAATAGGTGGTGTGACTAATTCTGCGGACAACTTACAATCATCATGCAAACACAGGGCTTTTAAATGCAGAAAAGAGTATTTGAGCATTAGCGTCAACTCCAAGGTCTTTAGCCCGATATAGATTAAGTGTTCATTACAGAGTCCTGCATTTCAACAGTATTTATTTCCAACATCTCTCCTCCACAGTGGATTTTGCCTGTTTTATTCAAACTCACCAATACCCAAATATAAGCATTATATCTTCTTGTCTTCATTCACCAAAACTTAGAGCAAAACAAAATGAAAGAGAAGAAACACAACTGTGTTTTGTGACTGATGTGATCACTGGTGTCCTTGTTAAACATGTTGAATTCCCAAGCTGTTCTGCTGAAGGACTCTGTTCTGGAGGTAAAAACTGAACCTCAGCCTGTTGCTAGCATTCAGGGAGGAAAATCACACATTAACTGGAAATACAATTAATGCTTTTGCTTCAATGTGCTCTCAGAAGGCATTTATCAGCTGTAACTTTACTATGGTCATGATAAACTATGCTGGAGTTTGAGCCCCATTTCTAACCAGTGTCACAAAACACATGCATTTTTCAATTTTAGAAATAAGCAAATTGTTTTGCCTTAGTAAAATACCCTAAGCAGCTACGGAATAGCTGTTGGAGATGCCTTTAGGATGCCAAGATAAATTCAGTATTAGAAATTACTTGGTTTATCTGAGTATCTCAGTATTCAACTCTGTTTGACTGAGTACCTGATGAATCAGCCTGGTACTCAGTACTCAAAAAATCCTTGAATAAGCAACATATGGGGCTTTTCCTGCATCTATATAAGGGAACTTGGAAAGTACTCAGTACTCAGTTTTACTTTACTGAGTATTTTACCGAGTACCGAGGCCAAACACTTGGAGCCGGTCCTCAGAAATTTGGAAATACCGGTGAATAATTTTTTTACTATTCACTTCAGCCCTAGGTAAGGGTGTCAACTGAACCGTGGGTTCATGTCTCAGCATTTGTATTTCTGCAGTATTGCAAGTATTCAGATTTGCATCTGCAATCTGACTGCAGCCCCCAAAATATAGATATAAAGTTTGCAGATGCAAGCCAGCCACACACACATAGGAGGAAGTTTAAGTTACATATCAGGCAGACCCAACATTGGTTTTTTTATTAGCATTTGTGACATCACATAGATGTTTAACCAGTGTGTGTGAGTTAAAGCATACCCTATAGCACTGACAACGATAGCATTGTTATTGAGACAGAATCTATTACAAGTTTGAAAAGGTTGAAAGGATCATGAATCCTGAAATAAATCAAGACGACAACATCCCTGGTGCATAGATACATCGTGCATGGTTCAGTGCATGGACCTTTTTAAATGAATGGTTTTTCAAAGTTGCCTACCTTTCCTTTTCTCAGAGGATACAAGCTTCTATGAAGTAACTTTAAAGCTATACGTATTTGAGGGTATTAAAAGCCAGAAACCGAAACTTGTTTGGGCTCAGGTATGAATTGATAGAAAAGGTTTGCTGACTATTGTCATTATTTTCTCTTTCAGCTATTATAGAGAATCTGAATAAGATCAGTAATAACTAATCATAAAACAGTCATAGCATTATCTACAAAGCATCACAGTGCTGCATAAACAAATAAAATGCACATTAAAATGTTGTAAGAAGGCATTAAAAAACCAAGCAGAATATTAAAAGAACTAATACATCATCCATTGACTATAATTGGGAATTGTGTACCTAAATTATTTCAATAGAAAGAGATGGATGTTGCTGTGCTTGTTCCAAATGAAAAAGATTGAGACGAAGGGTATTTTCAGATGTTATGAGATCACAGGGTATTTTCAGACGTTACGTGGTCAATGTCCACCACAGTCAATTCCCTGTGGTGGCTTGGACCACGTAACATCTGTTGGGGGGAACTGATGTTCCCCCCAGATGTTACCACGGCATGGGATCAGATTCACCACGCGAGCGGCCGAAGCGGTGGGACCGGAGGCCGTTGCGTGTTGAATCCGATTCCAGGCTGTGGTGACCCCCGCCGTCACATCTGGATGGTGGACACGGGCCGGAATCCCCGCAGGGATTCTGGCCCGTGGCCATAGAGGGTGGGCGCTGCTGCGGCATTGGCTGCGGCGGCCGCCCGTCTCCCCAGAGGGCGGGCGGCGGGGAGCGTGGAGGGGCCGGGGCAATGCGGCCGCACATTACACCGCGCAGCCCCGCCCCCTCCCAGATTCCCCACCGGGATCCCCCAGAATGTCTATTAGGCATTACGGGTCATCCCGGCGGGGGATCATTTCATTGATTTCATGACGGGGCCAATCGGCCCCATCACATCTGAAAACACCCACAGTCAACCACAGTGAACCACAATCAATCCCGCAGTGGGGCCAAAGCGCCCTGAATGTCTGTTCAGCGGCCGCCAGATGTTCACCACAGTCAATACCCACATGGGGTCAAAATCAACCACGCTTCCGGACCTCCAGCCCGGACTATCTCCGAAAGCGTGGTCAAAGATATTCCCAATGGGAAACAAAAAAAGTAACATCTGGATGGCAATTACTGGCCGGAATCAAAGAAAATGATTCCCAGCCTGGGGCAAAGCATGCAACGGTGATCCCAGGCAACCAGCAACAACACAGGCTGCGGAGGGAGATTTAAAGGGCACACAGCAGCAGGGAAACGTGGCGGAATGGAGCGAGGTGGAAGGGAGAGGACGAGGAGGAGGAACTGGAGGGGAGAAGGGGGAGAAGGCCGTACCACCAAGGGGGCCAGTGGGGCCTCCCAGACACCCGGGACTTTATCAGCATCTGGGGGACCCTGGAGCATCAGCTGGAGCTAGCGCTCAATCAGAGAAACGAGCAAGTGTTCCAGGAGATAGTGCAGGAAATGGAGGCGGCAGGGCATCACCCGACCATTGACCAGTGCCAAAGAGCTAAAGAGGGGGTACAAGGCCATACAGGACAACAACCAGCAGTCGGGACACGGACTCCGGACCACCCCCATCTATGATGCCCTGGGCCAATTCCTCCACATGAAGGGATCAATAGTCGCCCCATGGCTCGTGGGGAGCGCTGTGGTCCAGGGCAGGGAATGGGCTGAGGTACCCCCTCCCCTCGCCGCCCCACAAGAAGGCACCTGCTCCAGGGCCCCAGACTCCCTGGAGGAACGCCTTGGGACCTTTGAGACCAGCCCCCCCGGACATCAGCCTGGAGAGCCCCCACACCCTGGCTGGACAGCCAGACTCTGAGGCCGGCACCCTCATCACCCTCATGCAGTAGTCACAGGGGGAGCACAGCAACACAGAAGGGCCGGCGTCCGAGGAATCGGAGACAGACATCAAGGGTTAGCAGGCAGATGGGATGGGGGGCGGACCCGGGGCAAGGGGGGTTGGGGACAGCCTGGCCAGAGGGCAGGCCCCACCCAGGCCTGCCAACCCACGACACGGGCCCGGGCCCAGTGGCGGGGCCCCCATACCCCACAGGGCACAGAACACCCTGGCACCAGAGGCAGGCAGGCGAGGAGATCGGTGCACAGCAGCCCAGGCAGCAGCCGGAGGACCCAGGTGAGGCACACAGGCAGGGTGGGGGGGCCCCGGGGAGGCCGGGTGGAGGACCCGGGACACGCATGGTGGGATGGGGGACCTGGAGGGGTGGGAAACGGGGGTCGCCAAGGGGGGGCAGACACCTGGGGCGGCAAACGACTAACCACCATGTACCCTACAGGACAGCCGGAGGGGCCACAGCAACCCAGGCCCGTGCCCCCAGCCCAGCAGATGAGGGAGCACCGGGTACGGTGCCGGAGGGAGGACCAGGCGGAGGACATTGTCCGGACCACCACAGAACAGGGGGAGTGGATGATTGTGGCAGTGGAACGCATGGAGGTGGCCATAGAGCGCTCCCTTGAGTGGGTGGAGGCAAGGGACCAGAAGCTCCAGGCAGACGTGCACCTGGAGCAGAGGCGGGAGTGCTGGGAGCACAGCAGGCAGGTAGAGGCATTTGGATAGCCGGAACAGGCCATCACGGTGATGGTGCGGGAGCATTCCGCCAAGATGGATAGGTCCCATGACATTGGGACCTCCCTGCTCCTGCACGTGGGCACTATGTGTGCCTATGTGATGGCAGCTGCCCCGCTGGGTACCCTGTCTTCCCAGGGCCCCATGCTGAGTCCCTTGGCACCCCCACTGCCTCCCCAACCACCCCAACCACCTCCATGCCAGCAGGGGTCCCGCCTCCACCTCCTGGTCCCCGCCAGCCTCCGGAGGGAGCAGTCGCCCAGGGGGATCCCTTGGGTCCCGGGTCCTCCCTCCCTCCCACCACTGCCTGCCCCTCTGGACACCGAGGCCTCCCAGGACACCATTGGGACATGGACAGCGGGGGGGGGGAGGGCAGCTCCCAGAGCTCAGTGCTGCCCACAGGAAACGCGGGGGCCGGGGGGGACGAGGTGGAAGGGGGAGGTCAGTCTGAGGGGGGGGTGGTGGTGTAGGGGGCACGAGTAAGAGGGTGATATAATAAACGCTTGGATGACACTGCCGCCTCCTGTGGTCTGTTCAGGGGCCCAGAGGTGGGGTGGTGGTGGACCATGCCCATATAGGGGCTCGTCCAGTGAATCCCCAGGACCCCAGGGAGGGGCGAGGGGGCACCCTCACACCTGGGCCTCCCAGCTGATGTGCCTGGCTAGGGCAGCATGGATGCGTTTGGCATAACAGTACTCCCTCGGGTTGTCCGCGTTCACGTACAGAGGCACAGGGCTGGGAGGTCGGGTAGGCATGGGGTATTCGAGGGCGGCCCCATCGGTCTCGCACACGTTGTGCAGCACACAGCAGGCACCGATCACCAGGGCCGAGGTTTCCACCGTGTAGTCTAGACGGCTGGCGAAGCTCCTCCAGCGCTGCTTGAGGGCCCCAAACGCCCACTCAACTACGGTCCTGCTGGCACACAGGTGGGTATTGTAGAGCACCTCTGCTGGGGTCTGAGCAACCAGGTATACCTTAATCGGCCACTGGGTGAGGGGGTAGGCCGAGTCCCCTAGGATACAGGGGGGCATCAACACCCCCTCGATCCGGGCCATCCCCATGTCTGCAAAGTGCCCCAGGTACATCCGGGCATAAAAGGGGGAGATGGTCATAATCCGGGCATCGTGGCTACACCTGGAGTTGCCCGTGAAGATGTCTATGAATCTCCCCCAGTGGCCCACGACTGCCTGCAGCTTCAGGGAATGATACCCGTGCCTGCTGACATACTCAGCAGCCTCCCCCGCGGAGGGGTGGAGAATCTCGATGTGGGTGCCGTCCATGGCACCCATGCAGTTGGGGAATCCGCCAGCCATGAAGCCAGCCATCACAGGCCCCTGATCCACCAGCTGGATCGCCCTGTCCAAGAGTACGCCCTCCACAGCCTCATAGACAGGTGGATACAGGCCACAGTGCTCACCCCAACACTGAAGTGCTGCGAGACTGACCAGCAGGGGTTGGGCGTTCCCAGGGCCCAGACCTCGATGGCCACCCGCTGGACCATGGGGATGGGGTTCCTCATGGGGGTGTGCTGCTGCTCCAGCCAGGGCATGAGCAGCTCCACGAGCCGCAGTAGAGTGAGCTTGTCCATCCGGAAGTGTGCCCTCCAGGCTGCCTCGTCCCACTGAACCAGCGCCTGGGACCACCAGCCCTGGGCCCTCTCCGTGACCCATAGCCACTGGGCAATGGGCATGGCGAGCAGAGAAGCCCAGCGCATGGTCTCCCTCCTCCATTGGAGGTGCCAGGCCACCTCGCGGATCACCGCAGGCCTGGTCTGGCTGCGGTTCACGACCTGTAAGTCCACCCCAGACACCCGCTGCACCCTGAGCCAGGCCAGGGAGCGCCTTCAGCCTTGATGAGCCCTGCGGGCCCCTGCAACACTCCAGGCCGCGGTAACCCGCAGGCGGGTGCCCAGGTGCACCTCAGCGGTCTGGATGCGCAGCTGATTTGTGTGGGCGTGGTACCACTCGGCACAGAGCGCAAGGAGCATCCCGCATGCACCCAACCTGTCCCGCTCCATGGTGAGGTGAGCCCCGATGGGCCGCTGGTGGCCCTGATATAGGCTGGGATGGCCGGTGCCCCCCCTGGCTGCCTGTGTCGGCTCCTGCAGGGCAGGTGGCCCAGGGCGGCAAGTGCACGGTATTGAGTGCACCTGCTGTCCCCGCCAGGAGCTGTGCGCACGGTTCGGCGTGCGCTCGGGCGTGCAGGCTGCAGCTGCATGTCTCCTGTCATCACCTCCCACCTCTCCATGTTGGCAACATCGTGTCCTTGTCGGCCTGATTAGTGTGTCGGCTGTCCTGTCTGTGTGCTCGGTTCCTGCAGCTGTGCTGCATCCCCACCCCACACCTTGCTCTGTTGCCATACATTGTTGCAGCCTGTGGCTTTCTCGGCTGACATTGGTGCTCCCCCGAGCCCCCTCCCACCCCTGTCCGTGGTGTTATTCTCTCTGGCGTGCTGGACCATGGCTGGCTGTGCTTCCACTGGGCTCCCAGCCCCCCTGGAGCCCCCCCATCCATGGTCCTTCCGCGAGACCATGGCCCTGTGTGACCTGTGGCATACCCCAGTAGTGCAATTGCTGCTGAGCTGCCCGGACACCCTGTCGGGTGCTTATGCGAGCCTGAGCTCTGGCCTTTGCTACTTTGGCTATGAGGTGAGCGCCCAGGATTGCTAGCTTCATGCTGAGAAGCTGGGGCTGGTTCCCTTTCTTGATGGGCACATCCCGGAGATGAGGTGCTCGCATGTGGCTTGGTCTGCGGCGGAGACCGTGTCCACCCTGTCTGTGTGCAGCCTGGCCGCCTACACAGTCTGTCTGGCAGAGGGGGGCCCTGCCTCTGGGCCCTTCGTGGCCCCCAGCAGCTGGCTGTGAGTCCCCCTGTGCCTTCCGGACCCCTGTTCCTGGCCCCCATGCGGGCTCCCAGCTCCACCCTGCTGCCGTGGCCCACTGCCTGCTCCCTCCTTGCTGTTCCAGCTGTGCTGCTGTGCTGCCTGCTTCCTGGGGTGTTGCTGCCCCTGCCTGTGTCTCCGGGCCCCCTCCGCCCCCCCATCTGCCTCTGGTGTTCCCCTCTGTGGCTGCCATCTCCATTCTCCGCCTCTGGCGCCCTGACCACCACCCCTGGCTCCCCAGGGTGCTGCTGACCATCCTCATTCGCCTGTGCCCCCTTCTGCACCCCAGCCCCCCCTCTCCTGGGTGCCCATATGATCTCGGAGTTCTGGGGGCCCTGGACTGCCCCCCCCCCGGCTTCCTCCCAGGTGTGTGTGTGTGACTTTGGACCTGCTGCGCTGCCCTGGACCTCCTGTCTCCCTTCCATCACCCCCTCACCTGAGTTTGGGTTCTGAGGGTGCCTCCTGGACTGTTCCCGGCCCACTTCCTGTTCCGTGTGTGCTCCCGCTGTGCCTGTGCCCAGACCACCTGGGGCCCCCCGTTGCGGATCTGCCTGTGTTGCTTTGGGGGTGCCCGTGCGGGCTGTTCTGTATTGGGGGTTCTGGTTGCCATTACCTGTGTCCCGCTGTGCCCCTGTGCCGTTTCCCCTCCTCTTCCCTGTCCCTCGCCCCCCCTCCCGCCCTGTGCCCATTGTGCCTTGTGTGGTGTCTGTCCTGCTGTGTCTCCCCCCCTCCCTTTCCTGTCCGGGTGTGTGTGTGCCCGGGCATGTGTGTTTGTGCTGTGTGTTCCACTGTGCCCTCGCTGTCTCTGTGCCTGTTGTGTGTGGTACCTGGGCGGCTCTTCTCCCTCTCCCCCCTCCCTTCCCGTTTCCCTTGTGTGGGTGTTCCCTTGTGTCCCTTTTGGCTTCGTTTGCCCTCAGCCGGCCTTGTTTGTGTCCCACCCCTCCCTGCCTCCTTCTGGGTGTTTTGATCACAGCCGGGAATCGGCGTCACATCTGTTGCGCTGTGGTCTGCCAGCCCGATTCCCTGCCGTGGTCCCGATCCCATCACATCTGTTCGGTACCTTCTTTGACCATGGGGGGTGGGGTTTAGCCAGTTTTCCACCGCTCAGAATCCACTGTGGTGACTCGGGACCGCGTAACGTCTGAAATCACCCAAATTAGTTCAGACAATATCTTTTATTTAACCGACTTCTGTTTTTGAGTGGTTTTTCAAAAGCTTATCTATATGCCCTAGTCCCACAAAATGTTTACATGCAAGCTACCGAAAATGGGCATACATGCGTACAAGTGTTTGTAAGAACAATATATATTAAATAGGAATGCTAGCAACCCAAGCAGTTCAAAAATGTTGTATCATCACAGTATAGAATAATCCAGTACAGAAACACTGAACTGGATATTCTTGCCTTATTACATTTCCTTGGTGTTCATGTCTTGTCATCTAGGGAAACTTAACATAGAGTCTACAGCAATTACAAATTGCTAAATACATCCAGAATACATTTTTAACTTGCATGAAGATGCCCCCAGATTCCAAACATTCTCTCAGTCATCAGTCCTTTATAGTCTCATAGGCAACACTGATTTATACCTAAGCCTGTGTCCAGAAAGTTTCCTCAAGGGATCATAAATCTGATTTGCAGGCATTAAAATTTATGATGCGTTCTTTAAATTGTACATCTTTTATTAACTCTTGTGCCATTACTTATAGTTTTAAGGTTGCACAGGGAACAGTGGCCTTATAGATAACTGTCTATATCCTCTAAAAGTGGTTCCACTATAATGAGAATACTTAACGTTTTAAGAAGTTATTTGCAACGTATTAGACACATGTATTTGGAGATATTCAAATTATATACCTTAAGGAATGTAAGTCATGATTATTATTAAGAATCTCAATTTTCATTCAGTATTAAGTGCATTGATTAGTGAAGTCTGCTGATGATTTTTGAAACTGAGAAAGTTAAAAAATTATTAGAATTATTTTTTGCTTTTAACTGGTTTAAGTGTATACTACTCAGTGTAGTTCCATAGACTGCAAATTAAGACTGTCAACCAATTCAAAATTTTAGTTGATTAACTGTGTTGCTTTTAATGAATCATTGTCCAGTTAAGTACTAAAATACAGAAGATTCAGAATGTTAATTCACCTTGGTAAAATGCAGTTCAGTGAGGTTTTTTGTTACTGCTAAGTTTATATTCAATTTTAATTTTAAGACTTACAGTCAAATATCACTATAACAAATCCTACTTATAATGAACCCCTGCTTATACAATGTTTAACAATCCAAACATCAGTGACCATTTCTATCAGTTGCATATTGCCAAATCCTATTATAATGACATCATGATAGAATTAAGTTTTTTCTGGTCCCATGGGAGTTTGTTATACTGAAGGTATACAGTATTTATTTGTTGCAGTCTGTTTTAATTTGCAACTAATTAATTAGGGTGTATTCAGATGTGGCACTGGGCACAAATTATTCTGCTGTAGCACGGATTAACCCGTGCCTAACATCACATTTGAAAGAGCTGCCAGATGTTGCCCTGGGTCTTAACTTGGGCCATGGCGGTGCTTAGTCCTGGATGTTCCTTGGTACTGTCCCTAAGGAAGAGCTCGGGCTAAGCGCTGCCACAGCCCATGCAAAGGACTGCGGGCCGGGGTAAAGAAGGTCATATCATCTGTTGGCCCACATATTTTGGTCCAGGTCCATGGTGGTTCTGGGTAGCCATGGTGGCTCCATAGGCTGCCATGGGCGCCCATCAGGGATGGGAGGTGGGCTGTTCTTGGAAGTGCATGGTCAGGCTCATGCAGACGTACATACGCACATCACCCACCCCCTCCCCAGTCGCTCCCCAGCCTGGGTCGCCATCACCCTTGTTTGGCGGCCTGGACAAATCCTGCCCAGAGTGAGGACCTCACTCCAGGCAGGATCAAAGTGTGATGGAAAACACCCTTAATTGCTTAATCAGAGTGGTTATTAGATTAATGTTTTCAATATAACGTCAAATGAATTCTTTGGGACTCATTAGTAGGGTTGCCATCTCTCACGGAAATGACCCTGACACTCCCATAGGCCATAATAGAATGGCACTTGACATGCTGGGAGGTGTGTAAGTACATGAGGGGCCAGAGCTTTTTGGCCAAGAGCTTAACCCTCTTTGGCCTCTCAAATGATGAGTGTGTTATAACTAACTGTTGGGCTTGTTTACATTAAGGGGGTTGTTTTCATGGGGGAAAGAGTACTGCTCTCACAGACCTAACATATTTAGGGAGCCACACTGCAGCTACCAGATTCTTCTATCGCCTCATCCAAGACTGAGAGGGTTAGATCTAAGTCCAGTCACTTAGTCACTCAACACTGCTGTTTCCACTAGACAAAGGCAGCATGCGGGCACAGGAGGCAGCTTCCCTTCACGGTTCTGACGGAAATACCTCTCCTCAGCTATTTCCTTCTGGGAGAACAAACTGCTGGAGCAGAGAGGATCTACCTGCTGCTCATGGAGCCCCTCACTGGAGAGCAGGGAAGTGCAGGCGTGCACTGAGAGGTGAAACAGCATGGTTCCCATGTTGGTTCCAAATGTAGGAAGTGGAAACAAAATAGTTCAGCATCTGAACTACTTTGGGGTGCTTTTAGATGGACGACTGCCCCAGTACTGGACGGTCCACTTCACCCCCCGCTTTGGCTGATCCATTTAAAAGTGCCCTACCAGATGTGGAAGTGGAGCAGGCACAGCACCACTTGCGGCACTTTGGAACATTCCGGAGCACCGCCTGCAGAGCAGACTGGTCAAGCCTCGGGCACCAGCCTGGATTGGAGCTGCTGTCCATCTACTCGGTGGACCCACATTGCAGCTCTGTGCCCCAGGCACCTGCCAATAGCATCAGGCAATATGCCCGCAACTCTATGGTGCAGGGAGGGGGGCACCATGCACATGAAGCACAGGCTGAGGAAACTGCTGGATCCATCTAAAATGAATCCATGTGGGGCTGCAAGTGACCAGACATGGGGGTGCATCCCCAGAGCAACTTCCAGGGCTGGTAACCATGGTGAGCCTGATCCCAAATGCTGCAGAGCTGCGCGCAATCCTATTGTGGGCAAATGGAGTCCTGTGGATCCTGCATGCATACCTGAGCATACGATCTGTGGGGTTTGGGATCAGGCTCAGTGTCTGTCTGTTTATAATGAGAGGTGGGTGACATTTTCTAGGCTGGGGGCTAAAAATACATTTGTGCCCAGTTTCTAAACATCCTAAAATGGACCTGCTTGCTAGAAACTGTGCAAATTGGTATTTAGGGCCAGGGGCGGCTGGTGGGTTTTGCTGTTGGAGGGGCACTGGGGCAGTAAGGCCGGGCCAGCCCGCCCACACCAAAGCCATGGGTGGGTCGGTGGGCCTAGGGGCGGAGCCAGGGGGATGGTAGGGGGAGCCAGGGGGATGGTAGGCCAGTGGCATGGCATAACCCAGCAGCAAGGAGTTAACATCGGATGGAAGAAAACACAGTCTACATGCACACCAAGCTTAAAATAAATAATTTATAAACCCAAAACACAGGGA
>QEPC01009983.1:2702794-2714806 GCA_003113815.1 Sphenodon punctatus
TTTCCATTTTGGGTCGCAGAATTTTCCATTTTGGGTCGCAGAATTTTCCATTTTGGGTCGCAGAATTTCAGACATTTTTTTGCAGAAGAATCGGGGCCCGGCAATAAGGTACAAATTTGGCTAGCCAATCAGATGCTGAGGCTACAGCTAAATAACAATTCACTCCAGCTACTGACAGTTAATCCGATGGGTGTAGGGCCACAGCATCTGTCCTGATTGAAGCATGATTTTCGGTTACTTACAATACTGATAAATGAATCCCCAGTGAGGACTGTAGCTAGGAAATTTAGGCCTGAAAATTTCTGAAAAGTAGGTCCATTTCAGCCTTTGAATTGCTAAAAGACAGGTCAGTTTAAAATGGTCAGTTTTTGGTTCTGTGCTGAAAGATGACATCCCCACCCAGGATTATCCCCCACCTGTTATCTGTAAACTCCCAATTTACTGTAACCAAGCCAAGAACATGTACCTGAGTTCTTGCATCCTCATGAATGTCGCATCCCTTGTCTCTCCCTCTGTCCCCCTCTCCCTGTATCCCCTCCCCCTGTCTTTAGATCGTAAGCTCTCGGGCAGGGACCATGTCTATCTTGTTTTTTGTACAGCATCAGGTACATCGCTGGTGCTATATAAATGCTAATAATAATAATAATAATAATAATAATAATAATAATAATAATAATAATTGTATATTTGTTGGCCATACGCCTGGAAAACTTGGTTCCTATGTTAAAATTTTATCAATGCTTTTAAACTATTTACTTTTAACATATATAGGTGGGATCTTTGACCCCAGGCAGTGGGTGTTTTGTTAAATGGGCAATGGTATGGCAAAAGAAGCCATAGCCTTTAAAACAAGTGACATCTTTTAGACATATTGTGTGCTGTGTTTGCTGAAAGCAATACTGGATCAAATGGAGTGCCCAGGAAGTGCCCAGCTGAGACAGCAGGATTCCTTATAGAGTCTACTCAGGTCTAAGATTTACTTTTCCATCCTAACTATGGATAAAATCCATCATAGATTTAAAGTGTTCATGTTTCAGAATAGGCCATGTAATCCATTTTCCTTTCTGTTCTTTTCCTTTCTTGTGACCTATGGCCAGGGCTGGCCCAAGGCATGTGCCACATGTGCAGCTGCACATGGCCCCACAGCCAGCAGGAGCACTGAGCTTCCCTGGCTGGGCGGCAGACTGCAGCCCAGCTCCTCCCCCAATAAGTTCTTCTGCCTCCCCTGCCTGGCTCTGGTCCCCAACCCTCACCTGCTTCTGCCTGCTAGTAGTGCTGCAGCAGCAGCAGCGGGAAGGACACAATCTGACTGGAAGATAAAGCTGTTTGTTTACAAACAACTCCTCTCCATGTGAGTGCTCAGAAGGTTGTTGCCTTGTAAAGAAGGTTCTTCAAGATGGCACCTAACATTCTCACAAGTGGGTTGTGCATGCTCACCCTATTCAAATAATAGACCACATGATGGTCTTGAGTTCCTGTAGTATAAAAAGCACTCGCCCCCTCAGAATGACAGTTCCTTCCAACCCTTTCTAGAAATATAAGAAAATTCCATGTGGGGCTGGAAGGGTGGGTGTTGTGAGAATGTTAGGATCTATCTCGAAGAACCTTGTTTACAAGGCAGCAACCTTCTGTTCTTCTTCGAGTGGCTCCTCACAGGCCATTTTTACATGGCTCTTCCAGGTGGGGTCTGTGTGCATGCTGGTGTGTGGGCAGGGTGTGCACACGGCCGCACATGCATCCCCACTCATCCGCATCCACGGAGTAACCACTGTTTTCCCTGATTTCTCTGTGCGTGGGGACGAGTGAGGGGTGAGTGGGGATGCATGTTAGGCGGGCACTTACTGTGGGTGTGTGCGCCGTGTTATTCACACAGCGCTCCTCCACCCATGAACACACAGAAATTTGTGTGTTCATGGCTTGGAGAGGCCTGTGTAAAAAGGGCCACATTCTCACAACGGTCTTACTTTTACTATCTTAGCTAGGATTTTAGGATGTAAAGCAATATCTATTCTATCTTGGAAAATCTGCAAATATGGTTCTGAGATTATTATGGGTATTTCACTAGCTCTTCAATAGCAATGAAGTTATTGCTAACAGAAATACTGCCTTTAAACCCCCACCCCATAACCAGTTCATTTGTGCCCCCCATATAATCAGTTCACGCTACCCTGGGGGTGCAAATGAGGTTATGGCTGGGGGCAGTGTGAATTGATTATATGGGGGGTGGGGCGCAAATGAACTAGTTATGGGGTGGGGACAGCATGAATTGATTATGGTGGCACAACTGAACTGGTTATATATATATATATGTCTCTTTTCATGGCATAATATGCTTAATAGGATGGCTGCATTTTGGGTGTCTTGTGTTTTTGATAGCAGTGCCTCTGGACCAGTCACACCGCATGCGTGCACAAGGCAAACGCGGCACCGGCAGGAAGAAGCAACAGGCCCTGGAGGCCAGGCTGGCTAAGCTCACCCCCCTCCCCGAGTAAGGCAACGGATGCAGTCAGTCTCTCTGTGCCTGTTTCATTGCCTGCCCAGCTGCCCCTGCAGTGGAACCACTCCTGGGAAGTGGTGGTAGATGCTCGTCTGGGGAGAGGGGGGAGCATTGGGAGGCCATGCTTGTCTATGGCCACTCAACTGAGCACCAGGTAAGGCAGCCAAGGGGTGCCAAACCAGGGTGGTGGAGGAGAAGAAGCATGGGGAGGCCATGCTTCTCCATGGCTGCTCGGAGGGGTGGAGAATGGGAATCCTTCCTGTCCAGAGGGAGTAGATTTTATGTAAATTTACACATTTGCTTAATTAGTTGGGGTCTAATTATGCAAATTAGGTCCCACACCAAGACTTCGCACATGGCCTCACAAACCCTGGGGCTGGCCCTGCCTATGGCATGCTGTACAACTAGCATTTCACTAAATGTTATCTTGTTGTGGTTAAGTGAAAGACCTTGCTCCAGCTAGGTTGTTTTGATGATATTAGGAGGTCTGGAATGCAGTAAACAATATAGTTTTTAGAAGATGATGATTAGAAGTTAATTCTAATTATAATATCACAATGGGGTCCGCTAGCGGTATGTCACAGCATAAACACTGGTTTTCTAAAATGACTCTGTTCACCTGTTTGGATACAATATGTATTGCTGTTTAATAACTTACTTGCCATTTGATTATAATTTGTTGGAATTTGTTGCTTATGTTAATTTCTTCATCTCTCTTCAGCTTTTCATCTGTTCACCATCCATTGACATTGTATATTAACTGTTTGTTAATAATGTAACTTTGAATTTTCTACATTTTAACTCTAATGGGTTTACATTGATATTAGGTGGGAATATCAAAATAAGCAATAGCAGTCTTTAAGTTGGGGTCTGGTTTAATTGGAGAGACAAGGACTATAGGAATTTAATTTGGCCTAGAAAGCAGTTTGATTTTTAGTCGGACTTTCAGGATAATTGGCACAAAGCAATTTGAAGAGACAATGATAACATGTACCTAAGGTCTTTTTGTAATTTGAGTCAAAAAAGTTACACTACTCATAACATGTTTTCAGCTTATCATTAGGCAGTAATATTGATAGTGGAAAAAGGTATTTTATTGTTTCAATCGTATCTTAATAGGTTTAATTTTTAAGCTAAATAAGGGAGACTATAGACATTGAGAGTGATGTATTTAATTAGTAAACTAAAGTTTATTTCAACCTAAAGTTTGACTTCAAATTATACCTAAATACCCCCTTCAGATAAATAAGTAATTGTTATTTTCAATTGTGTCTTAATGACTCAGAATCTTATAAATCAATGTTGCTCTAAAACTTCATTTCTAAATTAGGTAGAACCAAAGCAGATTTAACCTCTGTTTTTCAACAACTTCCTGAAAAGAATCCATATATGAAATTATGTAGAATTAATAGAATTTGATAAAACTTCCCCCTCAGCCTTGCTTGCGGGGTGCTATAAGGGTGTCCCTAGACATGAAAGGTTATGTCAGCTCTGTGACTTACAGGAATTGGATTCTAGTGATCATATCCTCTTTCTCTGTACTGCCCTTAGTGGCCCCAGACGGGAGCTTTTAGCCTTCCTGAACGAATCCTGCACAAGCTCCTAGTCTTCACCTATAAAGCTCTTCACAACCTTGCTCCCCCCTCTCTGCACTTATTGCCCTCCATACTCCAGCCCGTGCACTTCGCTCCTCCTCTGTCCCTTCTCTCACCCTTCCACGCCTTCCCTGCTCCCCTAAGCGCCTTCGTCCCTTCTCACTTGCTGCCCCCCATGCCTGGAACTCCCTCCCTGTCCACATCCGCCTTGCCCCCACCCTTCATACCTTCAAATCTCTCCTTAAAACTCACCTCTTCCGCTCTGCTCTGTCTGACTCTTTATCCTGCTGAGCCACTATTCCTATACCTACGATCTGTTTACCCTTATCCTTGCCACATGGACCTGCCTGCTGTCATTCTCATCGTAACCAAGCCAAGTACGTGCACTTGAGACCTCGCATCTTCATGAATGTTAGACCCCTTGTCTCTCCCTCTGTTCCCCTTCCTATGTCTCTCCCCCAGCTCCTGTCGCTCAGATTGTAAGCCCTAGGGGCAGGGACCGTGTCTATTTTATTACTTTGTAAAGTGCCATGTACACTGCTGGCGCTATATAAATGTTTGTTAATAATAATAATAATAATAATAATAATAATAATAATAATAATAATAATAATGTCTATTATAGGCTCCCGTGATCTAGGGGACTTGGCTAGGGAATTTTTCAACTATGTAGACTCGGAGGTGACCAGAGTGGCAGCTAAATTCTGTCATATTTACATGTTGATTAGGGAATCTCGTTTGGGTAGTATGGAGTGATATGGGATGCTTATGTACATTTTTTCTGCCCAACACTTCTATGAATATTTTATTTTATTTTATTTTATTTTGTTACGAGTTTATGTTATGTTATATATCTATATATCTATATTTATATTGTAATAGCCTTCGGCTGCACAATAAAATTTGATTTGAATTTGATAAAACTTCAGTGAGGCTTATAAACTCCATTGGGTTTCATAGAGCTCCATAAGAGTGAAAGACTCTACTGAAGTGGGACAAAGATCAGGACTGGTAAAAGGTTACCATGGTCTTGGTTCATAGAAATAAGGAGGGAAAAAGTCAAGAAAAGTGAAGACATGGAAACCAAAAACATCTTTCTGTCGCGTCATCACTTGGCAAGAAATAACTTGAGGACCGCTGACCTGTTTGCCACTGATTGGAGGAACACATGGCAGCCATATTGAAAAAGTCTCAGAAATCCTATAAAACTGGCAAGATATTGTTGACAAAGAAGAGACTATCTTGCTTGCTATGGAGACTTGCTGAAAGGCAAAGGCCTGAATAGGCCTAAAAGGACTTCATTTTTTTCCTTTCTTTGCTTTAATTCTTTACTTTTTATGTCTTTTCCCCAAGTCTTTTCTTTTCCATTTTTAAAGTTATTTTTAAGGTTCTTAAGCTTTTACTTTTCTCTTTTATTTTATTTTTATTTTATTTATTTTCTTTCATTTTCTCATTTTTCACTATTTCCAAGCCATTTTTGTTTTCATTTCTCTTTTCTTTTGTTTTGTTTTCTTTATTCTTTTTAACATTATTTTAATTGCCAATTGGGATTTTCTAATCTTTTGCCAGAGAAAAGGGCAATTCCTACTTTTCTTTAATTTTTGTCCTTACTTGCCAACTTTACTTTTAACGGAAGCACTGTATTGGTCTCAGATGGGACTATTTCCTTTCAATTTTTTTTACTCAGCCTTGTGGGCAGAGTTCCCCAAGTGCTTCACTGTCTTTTCCCTCCCTTTTTGGAGCATTCATGCTCCTTGACCGTTGAGGGGCCATTCCTCAACCTCAGAACAAATTTTGTTTTATATTTTTCTTTATCTTTTCTATTTTTTATATTTACTATTTTTACTTTAATTCTTACCAAGTCTCCAGCATAGCAGCAAGTTAGCATCTTATCTTTCTCAGAAGGACCCCACAGACCCTGAGCAATGTTTATGGGACCTGTGATATCTGTTTGGTGAGATATATTCTCCAAGAATATATATTTTGTAATCAATAACCTTTTTTTTTGCATGCTTCCGTAGTGCTTTTATAGTAGTGTGTAAGCCAGTTTGGCAGGGCAATAAATTGTAGAATTTTAGTCATAATAATCATCTATTGTAACTTTTTGGTAATGAAACCTAAGCTTTCCTGCGGAGATCCCTGACCCCATGGTGGAGCTAATTCCTGGGAGAATCTCAGGGTAACAGGAATACGTTTTCACAATTCAGCTGTTACTCTACCTAAAATGGAATGGTGAGAATGCATTTTTCATTCCCAAACCCAAAATGGCGGAAGAAAGTTAGGTGCCATACATAGAGCTTCAGTGGGTAGCACATTTGCTACCTGTGGGTAATGACCTCATTTTTGTTCATCACCAGTGGGTACCTGATGGAGTATCCAGTCCCTCATTGGGACATCCTGGGACACTCCCCAGGCTGCTGCTCCTCCAGTCTGGTTTCTGCTCATTGCTTGCCTCTCACTTCTCCCCCCTCAGAAAAAGTTGAGCGGGGAAGTCCCCAGCTCAGCTGAGCAGTGCATGGGTCTGGGAGGAGCAGGGAGGAGCAAGCAGCGACCAGACCAGAGGAGCAGCAGCCTGGCGATGAGGTGAGTAAACCTGGAGAATAGGGTAGCCCATCCGGTTGCTTTCAGGTACCAATTGGCATCTGAACACAGCCAGGGTGCATTGAGCACCCCAGATTTGATGGGGTATCCAATTTTCTGGGTAACTGGTTGCATCTGTAGTCCCATGTTTTCATAAAAACCCATCACCAGACAGAGACACAGCATTAATGGTGAGAACCAGACTGGGAAACTCTGACTCCTGTCTTGGAGAAGTCACTGTGGGTACTTCCAGACATGATTTCAAGTGGCAATAATTTCAAGTACCTGGTTCTTGCCTATTATATGCAAATGCATTTATTTATTTATTTATTTATTTATTTATTATTATATTTTTAACCTACCCATCCTGCCTCTGGCAGTGAACAACAAATATAAAATACAATTCCATAAAATCAATACAACAACATATATATAAAATAGATACACAATTAATATTAACAAAAACCTACACCTGGGAAAATAAAACCCCATCCCTCCCTACCCCTCTCTCTCGCCAAACACCTGACATGGTAGAAGGAGACAAAGCTCTGGGTCGATTGGACCCCCTTGGGCAGGGAGTTCCACAGCCTGGGGGTGACCACCGAAAAAGCCCTATGAGCGGAGGTCACTCACCTTGTCAGAGGAACCTCCAAGAGAAGGCCCCCAGGATGACCTAAAGGGCCGATCAAGAACATGGGGCGTGAGGCGGCCCCACAGGTATGTAGAGCCTAGGCTGTGTAGGGCTTTATAGGTCAACACCAGCACCCTGAATTTGGCCCAGTAGACTATGGACAGCCAGTGCAATGCTCAGAGCACCAATGTTACATGCTCCATGTGACCCGTTCCCATAAGCAAACGGGCTGCTGCATTCTGCACCAGCTGCAGTCTCCAGACCAGCATCAAGGGCAGCCCCACATAGAGCATGTTGCAATAGTCTAATCCTGAGGTGATAAAGGCATGGATGATGAAAGCAAGGTCAGAGTCTGAGATATATGGCCAAAGCTGTCAGACCAGATGTAATTCTGAAATGCACTCCCCCACAACAGCTGCCACCTGAGCCTCCAGGTGGAGCTGCAGATCAAGGAGCACTCCCAGACTCCAAACTTGGGAGACCAAAGGGGGGCAGACCCCATCAATGACAGGAGACTCCACCACGCCTAGGCCCCCCAAATCCTTGCCCAACAACATCACCTCCATCTTGTCAAGATTAATCAGATGGATCACCCTTATCCAATCCCCCACAGCAGCAAAACACCGGGTAAGCATCGAGATCTCCGGGCCCATGTCTGATGAAAATGAGAGGTAGAGTTTAGTGTCATCAGCATACTAGTGACACCGCACATCTTCAAACCCCCTCACGACCTCCCACAGTGGCTGCATGGACACAATAAACAAGAGGGGGGACAGAATGGAACCCTGTGGGACTCGACATGTGAGGTTCCATGGAGACGATGTACAATATCCCAGGACCACCCTGTGAGTTCTCCTGGCCAGGAAAGAGTGGAACCATTCTAAGAAAGTTCCACCCACCCTGACACGGTCCCGCAGGTGGCCCACCAACACCTCATGTTCAACGGTGTCAAACGCAGCCAACAGAACTAATAGGATCAACAGGGTCTGTCAACCCTGGTCGATAGCCAGGTGGAGGTTATCGATCAGGGCCACAAGTGCAGCCTCAGTGCCATAACCTGGACGAAAGCTGGAGTGTGAGGGATTCAGAAACCCAATGAAATCAAGATGCGCCTGGAGCTTCTGAGCCACTGCCCACTCAATAACCTTCCCTAAAAAGGGAAGGATAGAGCCTGGTTGGCTGATAGCTGACCAGGCAGTCAACGTCCAAAGATGGCTTCTTAATCAGGGGTCAGACCACTGCCTCCTTCAAACACTCCGGCACCCTGTCCTCCTTAAGGGAGGCGCTGACTACCCCCTCCAGAAACAGCCATTACATCTCCTGGCTGGCTTTCACCAGCCAGGAAGGGCAGAGATCTAACTCCCAAGTGGTGACTCTGACAAGCCCTAAACACACCCCCAGCATCAGTGGTCTCCACCATCTGAAATTGATACCATAAAACTGGACAAGATGTGGCATTCATTACTTCTAATTCTCCTATTGCCTCAATTTTTGCACTGAAGATGTGGTGGATGTGAGTGATCTTGTCCACAAAGTACTCAATAAAGTTGTCACAGCAGGCACTAGATTGCTCCAGGTCCAGGTGGAGACTGGCAGGACTGACCAAACTTCTCACCACCCAGAAATGTTCTGCTGGATGAGACATTGCAGACGCTATAAGGGCAGCAAAGAAACTCTTCTTTGCTGCCTGAACAGCCATGGCATAGGTCCTCAAACTGCTCCTATGCCACAGTCAGTCATACTCATCATGAGTATGGCACCACCATTGTTTGAACCACCACCGCTCCTGCTTCAGCTGCCAGAGGTCCTCCGTGAACCACAGGGACCCTCGGTGCTGAAAGGATGGGAGCTGATGCCTAGGAGCCACTGAGTCGATTGCCTCAGACAAAAGCATGTTCCGTAAGGCTACAAGGTCATCAAATGAGTGATTGTCAAGGTTGAGGGGAGCATTCCAGAATCACTCAGGTCCCATAAGTCTTTGAGGATGGACCATTTGAATAGGTTCCACACACTGCCGGGGGCTGATGTGTACCAAATTATGAGCTTTCAGGAGGTAATGGTTTGACCATGACAAAGGTATCACCCCTCCACCTCCTCCCATCTGATCACCCGCCGGGAACTGGATCGGGGTCATTCAACCATGCTGATCTTATTAGATCTGTCGGCTGCGTTTGATACCGTTGATCATAAGATGTTGGTGATGCAGCTGTGGGATTGTGTAGGGGTGGGTGGGACTGTTTTGGAATATGTTACACTCCTTCCTGACTGGAAGAACTCAGTGAGTGGTGCTCAGGGATTATTTTTCATCATACCGAGACCTCTCATGTGAAGTCCCACAGGGTTCTGTCTTGTCCCATCTCCTGTTCAATGTGTACATGCAGCCACTCTGTGAAGTGATCAGGGCGTTTGGTGTGTGGTGTCATCAATATACTGATGACACCCAGCTGTATCTCTCTTTTTCCACAGACACAGGCCTGGCAGTATCAGTGCTTACTCAGTGTTTGACAGCTGTGGGGTACTGAATGAGGGCTAATTGACTGAGGCTGAATCCTGACAAGACAGAGGTGATGCTGGTGGGTAAGGCGATGGAGATGGTGGCCCCCATTATTGATGGGGTCTGCCCTCCCTTAGTCCCTCAGGTTCGGAGTCTGGGAATGGTCCTCGATTCACAGCTCTGCCTGGATGTCCAGGTGGAGGCTGTGGCGAGCAGTGCCTTTCGGCAATTACATCTGGTGCGACATCTTCGGCCATATGTTTCAGACTCTGACCTTGCCACTATCATCCATGCTTTCATCACTTCGAGACTGGACTACTGTAACAAGCTCTATGTGGGGCTACCCATGGTGGCAGCTCGGAAATTGCAGCTGGTAGAGAATGTGGTGGCCCATCTCCTGGTGGAACTGGGCCGCCGGGAGCATATTACACTAGTGCCTGGTTCTCTGCACTGGCTGCCGGTAGTTTTCCGAGCCCGATTCAAGACCTATAAAGCCCAAAACAGCCTAGGCCCTACCTATCTGCGGGACCACCTCACCCCTCCTGCAGTTGTCCGGGGGTGCCCTGCTCGAGGTCCCCCAAGTTTTTCAGGGGGCCAAGTTTTTCAGGGGAGGGCATTCTCAGTGGTCGCACCATGGCTGTGGAACTCCCTTTGGGTTGAGGTTCAGATAGTCCTTGATCTCCCCTCCTTTCAAAGAAGCTGTAGGACCTGGCTGTTCCAACAGTCATTTGGCAGGGGAGAAGGGTGATGGGGTAGGGGGAGAAGGTCGGGGTGTGATATCTGTGTATCCTCCTTTTATGTGCTGTTTTTGAGCTTTTAATATTTTTATTTTTCTAAATTTTTACTGATTGTAAGCTGCCCCAAGCTGCATGTGGAAGGAGGGGCAGGGTAGCAAAAAATGTAAATAAAAAAATAAACAAATAAGGTCAGTACAGAACACCAAATCTAGGGTATTTCCCTCCCCCACTCAAGCGTTGGGCCACTGATGACTTAAGATTGGCTCATGGTTGTCATAGAGGCCATTAAATCATGCTCTGTCCCTCTAAGATCAGTGTCAGTGTGAATATTGAAGTCTCCCAGAACCACTAGTCTAGGGGACCTCAAAATCACCCCCAACACCAGATATGCTAGAGCATATAGGGATGCTGTTGTACAGGTGGGTGCATAGTATATCAACAGGACCCCCAACCTGTCTCCAGCCACATCAAACAGAAGGTGGAGGCCTCTATACCAGTCAGTTTCTGCTCTGGATACCTCCTGACCAACCATGTATCTTTAAAAATAATGGCTAAACCACCCCTCCCCCCATCCCTTCAGTCAAGGCTGGTGCTGCATGGAGTACCCATCTGGTACAAGGTCGGCCAATACTGGCCCCAACTCAGTGTCCAGCCAGGTCTCCGTGATACACACGAGGTCAGCTGCCCAATCCGGGATTGCCTCCCGGATTGTAAGGGTGTGCATGTTGTTTTCCTTATTAAAATAACGATAATGAACATTGTCCTTTTTGTTATTGCAATAATGAAAATCACAAATAATAACAAAATAGAAATTATAACAACATTTTGTTTTTGAAATAAAGGGAAAAAACTGAAAAATGTATTTCCAGCTATACCTTTTTTGTTTCTTACTCAATTGTGAAAATACTTGGGGAGATTGTACCTCCACTGGAGGGCATTATGTGTACCAATTTCCAAAATAATTAGATAAAATAAACCAATTTTAAAAGCATTGAATGTTAGTGTTTTTAAGAAAAGCTCCATACACATTTATGGCTACAACTTCTTTATCTTCCATCCAACATGCATGAAACCTGTTAATATTATGTCCCTCCCCAAGCTTAAAATTTGTGCCGATTTTCAAAAAGATTGGATAAAGGGTCTGGGAGAATAGCCAGGTTTTGCAGGCTCAGCGGAAAGCCAATAAACTTGGGGCCAGGTGGGCTTCCTCTGGAAGGGAGTTCCAAAGTCACGGCCCAGCCACCGAGAACGCCCTCTCCATTGTGGCCGCCCCCCCATTTTTCCCAGGGGACCTCCAAAAAGGCAGCCCCGGTGGACCGAAGGGGTCACTCTGAGACGCGGAGGGCGAGGCGGTCCCTGAGATATGAGGGACCAAGACCGTGTAGGGCTTTATAGGCCAAAACCAACACCTTGAATCTGGCCCGGTACGCAATAGGCAGCCAGTGCAGGACACGGAGCACAGGAGTAATATGTTCCCG
>QEPC01009983.1:2717748-2752604 GCA_003113815.1 Sphenodon punctatus
TTCTGATCCATAGTAAGACACTACCTCCTATCCCATGACTTTTTAATTTTCTCAAGAGTCTCTCATGAGGGACCTTATCAAATGCTTTCTGGAAATCCAGGTACACTATATCTACTGGGTCTCCTTTGTCCACATGCTTATTTACACCCTCAAAGAATTCCAACAGGTTAGTGAGGCATGGCTTACCTTTACTAAATCCGTGTTGACTCTTCCCCATTAAGCCATGTTTGTCAACATGCCCTGTAATTCTGTCCTTAATGATGGTTTCAACCATTTTGCCCGGTACAGACATCAAGCTTACTGGTCTGTAGTTTCTAGGATTGCCTCTGGATCCCTTTTTTAAATATTGGGGTTACATTTGCCACTTTCCAGTCCCTAGGGTACAGTGGCAGATTTTAGTGACAGGTTACAAATTACTAACAGTAGGTCTGTGATTTCATATTTGAGTTCCTTCAGAACTCGGGTGAATGTCATCTGGCCCTGGTGACTTGTTAGTATTCAGTTTGTCAATTTGCCCTAGAATATCCTCCAACATCATATTGATTTGTAACAGCTCTTCCAATTACTCACCCTCAAGGCAAGGATCCGGCGTGGGTACCTCCACAAAATCCTCCGCAGTGAAGACCGACGCAAAGAACTCATTCAACTTCTTTGCAATGTCCTTATCCTCCCTGAGATCCTCTTTTACTCCCTTGTCATATAATGGCCCAACTGACTCCCTAGCAGGCTTCTTGCTTCTGATGTATTTGAAAAAGCTTTTGTTGCTTGTTTTTACCTCTTTAGCAAGCCTCCCTTCAAAATCTCTCTTGGCCTGCCTTATTAACACTTTATATTTATGTTGCCAGTGTTTATGCTCGTTCGTATTATTTTCATTGGGACTAGCCTTCCATTTCTTAAAGGATGTCTTTTTGGCTCTAATAGCCTCATTCACCTCCCCATTTAGCCATAGAGAAAGCCTTTTGGTCTTCCTGCTTCCTTTTTTAACTTGCGGGATGCATTTAATCTGGGATTCCAGAAGGGTGCTTTTAAACAGTGTCCATGCCTCTTGCAAACTTGTAGCCCTTGCAACTGTGCTTTTTAGTTCCTTTTTAACTAGTTTCCTGATTTTATCTTAGTCTCCCTTTTTAAATTTAAATGCCACTGCTGTACTTTTGTTTGTCTTTCTCACTCCAGAAATTACATCAAATATGATCATATTATGATCGCTATTGTCTAGTGGCTCTGCCACCCACAATTACTCCTTGCACCAGATCTTGCATGCCACTCAGGACTAGATCTAGAATAGCTCCTCCTCTCATTGGTTCCAGAACCAGCTGTTCTAGGAAGCAGTCATTTAGGGCATTGAGAAAGTTGACCTCCATGTCCCGCCCCGAGGAAACATTCACCCAATCAATATTATACTCCAGAAAATTATAAACCCTGTGAAAGAATGAATCTTGAAAGGAGTCTATTTTGCAACCACAGGGACTGAAATAAGAAAGAATATGTCCTACATTGTGTTCCATGTTTTAAAATTGTTGAATACTAATTTTGTGTGACTTACACTTAACATTTAACACAAAACTGAAATTCCTGCTGGGAATATTGCTTTGAATTAACTATCTTGAGTTGCTGAAAGTGCAACCAAGATCCCTCTCATCTTCTGAATAGTGCGGGTTAAACTTTTAAAATAGTACTAAGGAGTAAATGTCTACATTGTCCATTATCTACTTAGGAATGCTTAACTGACTGCACTGTTTAATAAGAACAGTCAATTCCTGGGGTTATTAGCTAGGAGGTAGCAAACAGGTTTCAGGGGAGTTGTCAGTCCCTTCTGCTTTGCTCCATTTCTCACTTTTAATTTTAGAGTTTAAGAATTAACTGCAAAAATATTAACTGAATGTAAATCAATACCAGAAATGCTTTCCAAAACCTGCAGGCAGCTTGAAGCAATCATTCTAGGACTTAACTGCCCCACTGATCTTAATCCAAGCACTAGGGACTCATATTCTGCAGCTATGGAATCTGGCATTTTTTCATTAGCTTTGACTCTTGGAGGAGCTTTGAGGACAGGAAGCTTTTTAGAGTTTCCCAGGAATGTCCCCATTGGAATTGAGAAGGGAAGTCACCTTCCACCTTGTGAAAGAAGCAAGGGATTCAGCTACCAGCACTTGAGGGTTTTGAGGAAGGTTATGCAAGCACATAACCCTCCCAACAGAAGTTGTTCAAATAAATAATTTCACCTAAACTAACTTTATTTCTGTCTCTTAAATTTGGAACCAACATGACAACCACACTCTCTCTAATACTGGAGGCTTCTCTGAATGGGAGACATAATTCCAGTGTAATGTCATTCCACCATATCAAAAATTACACTCTCCGCTCCTTGTCCAGGTGCTTGGTCAGATATCATAACTAGTCATAAAGGGGTTGGTTTTTTCAGCTTTGAATAAAATTATGGTGCTCCCTGATGCATTTTTTTAAAAAAAGCATCTCTTCCAAATGAAAATATGGACATGCAAGCTGGCAAAGTTTCCCAAGCAAAAAAAGAACTCACAATTTGTCTATTTTGAGACAAAATATCAAGCCATTAGGTGTATGTTATGAAACTTTTAAAAACGGATTTGAATTTTACTCCAGAGTAGCCCTATTGGCCCTTTTCACATGAGATGGGCCCATGCATGCCCATACAGATTTACTGCATGGGTATGCGTGAGTGCCAACCACGTGACCATTGCGGTGGGGGGGGGGCTGGCGCACTCTTGCACTACACCCATCTCCACTCACCACCACTCATAGCCCACGAATGGAGCAACTGGCAAGAATGCTCCATGCATAGAGGTGGGTGAAGATGGGTGTGCGCCTGTGTAAGGGCGCCCCCCATGGCCCCCACACCGGTGCGCACACCCATCCCCCTCCCTCACCCATTTGAAAAGGGCCACTGACATCTATGAAACCATTTATAGTGTAAATTATTATTTATTGGGAGCTTTAAAGAGATTGTAATATGATAGAGATTGTAATCTGATAAAAAGCAATAAAATCAGCTTCAACCTCTGGCTCCTAAGTATCTATCCTAAAAAATTTAGAAGCCTGCCTGAGGATGTTCTTAGTCCACTGTTATAAATATAAAATAAAACCCTAAGCCTCCATACTGGTATGAGACTCCTGAAGTCCCATCTGCTCTGCAGCCAGAGGCTACCCACCATGGTTTCTGCGGCACATGGTGATGCTGACATCATTGTCGAGAAGTCAGCAACAGCAACAGAAATAATTCTGACTTCACTTCTGTTAGTAAGTCGAAGGAAAGAAAATCAATATTTGACAAGGGAAGAAGAAAGAAAGAAATATGATTTCATTTTCAAACTTCAAAGAGGATGTTAAAGCAATGGAGAAATATCTAAAATCCCTGTAAAAAAAGTGGCTGAAACTAAACATTTGGCAATAATTACCTAATCTCCTTTTATTTCTTCTCTCCACACTGGCCACTTTTACATGGACGCCAACCACCTACCGACGAACACCCGGAAACACCCATCGGATGGGTGGGAGAGCGTCCGTGTAAATGTCCACGAGTGAGTGAGGGCGCGTGCCCAACTCACCCGCCAACACCCACGGAGCAGCCAGGAGGGAGCCAGTACCCTCCGTGGGTGGAGATGGGTGGAGATGGGTGTTCAACACCCGAGCGTCCGTGTAAAAGCGAAACAGACCGGTGGAGCCCCACAGCGCCGGCGCCATGGGGCACGCACTCACTGCAATGCAGACATGCCCACAGGGCGGGGGGATGCCGGACGTCCGGACGAGAGCTCGTAATGGAGGGAGGAACCAGGGCACACGCGCACGGGCTCCCACAATGGCAACCAGGAAGGCCCACGAGAAGGCCATGGATGCCGACGACGTCCCACGCAAGGGAAGGGGCCGGGTGAGCGCGGGGACCCTGGGGCACCCAGGTGGGGGGTGAAGAAGTCCCGGCAAGGTGGTTCAGGGGGAGAAGTGCCCCAGGTAGAAGGCACAAGGGGGGGGTTACGGACCATCGGCAGGGGGGGCAGGCCGGGAGGCACGTGGGGAAAAGCGTCAGGAAGTAACACAGCGCACGTGTCCCGGCACAGGGCAGAGGGGCCACATCGATGCCCCCCCCGGTGGAAGACCCCCAGATGAGCACCTCCCAAAGGCATGGCCCAAGAAGCAGCAGCGAGAGCGAGGTGAGCAGGAGGGAACCCCCCCCGGGAGGGGAGGGCCACACCCCAAGCCCTGACCACCGGGCCAGGGAACACAGGGCAGGGGGCAGCAGAATAACCTGGTCCCCCATGCCCCCAGGACAGCTCCAAGACAATGGAGCACTGCACCACCGGGATGACGGCTGAGAAGGCCTCTCAGACAGCCAGGTGAGCAAAAGGAAACCCCAGGGGGAAGAGGGGGGGCAGACATCATGGGTGGGCGGAGAGGGCCAGCAGGAGCCATAGTAGCCCCTATTGCACTACCCCCAACAGGACACGACCACCACCACGGCTAGCACATCCACAGGGCAGGCCTGATGCCGCCAAGCCGGTCAGCCCCCCACACGCGGGTCCCAAAAGGGGGAGCCCTGGTCCAGGCAGGAGATCAGGGACTTCATACGAGTGTGGGAGGCCAAAAGGGTTGCATGACCAGACAAGTCTATGAAGCCATCGCCCAGGAGATGCAGTGGCAGGGGTACAATAGGGATATCACCCAGTGTATGCAGCAGGCAAAGGACTTGAGGTCTAGATATAAACATATCAAGGACAATAATCTCAAGTCCAACCGGGCCATGCGCACAGCCGAGTTCCAGGAGGAGCTGGACAAGTTCCTCTGCATGGACAGGGACATCGTGGCCTCCTGCACACATGGCAGCACCTTCACCAGGGGCAGGCGCAGGGCCACCACGCAGCCCCCCCTAACAGATCCCACAGAGCGGGTGGGGGGAGGTGGCCCTGGCAAGGCCAGCAAGGAAGCAGGAGGGGACAGCCCTGTCCCACAGGGGGAGGAGGTGCCACGGGGATCCGAGCACCAAACCATGGCACACTGCACGCACACACACCCAAGACCCACAGGCCAACCAGCTACAGGGACAGGAGCCAGAGGCAGCGGAGACCTGGGACGGCCCCCAGGAAGCGGAGGAACTGGATCCAAGTATGCGCGCCCCAGCCATGCTGGGAGGGTGGGTCAGTTGGGGAACAGCCCGGATGGAGGCGGGCCGGCAAACACTCATGGTAACCTTTCCCATTGCAGCACAAGGCAGCCTGGAGGTGCAGAAGGTGGAGGTTTCAGTGGAGGAGGAGGATGAGGGGCGTCCAGCAGCTCCCTCACCAGGGGCTGGTGGAGGGGGGCAGGTGGGAGGGGCTAGAGGGCCCACAGCGGCTCCCACGGCACAACCGACCTTCAAGGGTCCCTCCCACGGTGATCGGCAGCCAGAGGGGCATGCCACAACAGGGCAAGGCAGAGGGACCCCATGGGGGGGAAGAGGGGAGCCGCCACACTATGGGGGCCGCCCCACCAGGCACCCCGGGGTCCAGCGCTGGCATGCAGCGGGGCATACAGACCGGAAGCCCTAATATTGAGTCCAAACTCCCGTTCACAGACCAGGTGCCCACTCGCATGAGGGGAGCAGCTGTCGGCAGTGTGGAACGGAACTGGGAGATGCGGGCCAGGAACCGGCGCTGGAGGGAGGATCTCGGTAGGGAGCTGCTGGTGGAATCACAACGGTTAGCCAAGGTGCACGCCCAGGAGCACGCTCTCACAAGGGAGCTCATCAGAGGAGAGGGGGAAAGGGACCAGGAGATTCTGGCTGCCATGATGGCCTGGTCCCATACTGAGCACCTCTGGGACAGGTGCCAGGCTGCCGCCCTCCAACTTGAGCAGTGGTGCGCCTGTGACCGGCTGGAGGGTGAGGCCACACAGCTCATGGACCTCATGGGGGAGGCCATGGAGGCCCTGCGGTGTGACTCTCAGAGCAACAGGCCACTCCATGGTGCAGAAGGAGGGCTGGCAGCCGACGAACACCATGGCGGCTTCCCACTGGTGCTGGTGCCCCCCCTGCACTTCGGCCACCTGTGGTTCCCTCAGCAGCAACCCTACCCAGGCCTGGTCCACGGGGTCCCCCTCCCCCACATGGGGCAACCGGATCTGCTTGCAGGGCCGCCTGTCCAGCCCGCACCCCATGTGGGCCTGCCCCCACTGCCACCATGATCCCTCCACTGGGCAGTGATGCCCCCACCCCAAGACCATGCACCCCAGACGAGCAACTGCCCATGGTGGCCACCCCACCCCCACAGGTAAGGCCGCAGCACCCCAGGCCCCTGGGGGGATTGGGGTGCAACACTGGAGGGGGGACAATGGGAATCCGGGGAACCACGCGAAGCTGGACCGTGGTAGGGAACTCTTTGTTGAACCTACTTCGAGCACATGCACTACACAGGATGGGGAGCAACGGTCATTGCCAAAGGCATGTGTACCTGCTCGTTGCCACAGTACTTCACTGGGCAGGTGCCATGATACCACGGGTGGGCCTTCCCGGGGGGGGCACCTTCAGGGAGCACCCTACAGTACATGCCATGCTCGTGTGGGGAGTAGGGGGCTCCCTGGATGCCTATGGGGTACCCAATTGCCCATGCACTGACAAGGGACAGAGGTGAGCGCACATGAGGATCCCTTACCCCATTCCTTTTCCTCCAAGCAGGGACTGACATCAGAAGCTGGTGTGGAGTGGCCAGTGGAAGACAGGGAGGCCAGACCATCTGCCAGGAAAGTACTGCGGTCAGCTGCGGCCAGGGCACGCTGACCAGCGAGCCCCGGTGGTGCGGCCAAGAGGGGGCGAGGGCGCCCCAGATGTTGGCTGCCACCCCCTTCCATTGTACATTTCCCCTCCAATAAAGGTGCTGTACCTATACCTTGATGTTGCTTCCTCTGTCCGGGGACATGGGGGTGGGGGGAGGTTCTGCGGCATGCAGGGGGGCACCGGTAGGTTGGGGGCTCTGTGCACTCCCTGTCCAGCCGATGGGCTGCAGGCTAGACCAGCTATGCCTCATGCAGTTGAGGTGGCAGGAACAGATGTGCTCTGGACCTGCTCATGCGAGCCGGCTTGTGTTGGCCGGTGGGTCTCTGTGGGGCCCATGCAACGAGCAGCCAACAGCAAGGGGAGGGCGTTCACTGCCAGGCAACCCATGGGACCCATTCCCTGGACCCACTAGGGCACACATGGAATTGAGGGCCGGATGCAGGTAACAGGTAGGGCCCAGCTGTTTTGAAGGGGGTCACATGCCTACAGACATGGGTGTGGGTCCGGCACTGGCCAGTGTTCAGCTGCCTGGGCAGCAATGTGGTGGCAGATGGCATCCCTGTTCCCCTCAGAGGTGTGCGGGGCCGCCCATCCCTGAGCATGTTGGTACGGGGGCACTGGCCTGGCCCTGAGCACCGGTGCAGGGACACCGTGGAGACCAGCAGGGCGCGGCGTCGGACAGACATCCGCCTCACCCATTGCATGAGTGCTGCCCTCCTGAGGTTTGCTGCCCTCCACCATGGTGCCCCCAGGAGGACGGACCGACGACTCTGAAGGCGGAGCAGGGTAATCTGCTGGAGCAGCATGCACAGTATCATGAGGTCCGCACCCAGAAGGTGCAGCAGTGTGGCCCTGGGCTGTGGGTCCTCGTCCCCTGGCAGTATGGTTCTGCTTCTTGCCACTCCCTGCCACACTCCATTGGTACGTGCCGTGAGTGCTGTGCACTCTGCTGTCCGGACTGTGGCCATGGCCCACTCTCCCCTGGTATTGTGGGAGCTCCTCCATGTGCACCCAGCCCGGGATCGCTGTTCTCTGTGTGCTGCACAGTCCTGTACTATAGCCCCTCCACCCCACGCCCCACCAGCCACAGCATGTCCCTTATGTACTGTGTAGTCCGGTGGGGGCAGGGCAGCGGTTGGTCCTGAGCAGGGGGTGTGCTGGGGTGACAAGCAGGTGCTGGGTCCGGCTGAGCATCCTCGCGAGCGGCCCAGCCACATGCCCGCTGGGGGGGATGGGACCGCGCACACCCCAGGGTACCCCTGCCTCCACAACTACAGTCCCCCCAGCCTGGGTCTGCCTTTTCAAGCTGTAGCAGTGCGCGCTGTGGATACAGTGCCTGGCTCGGCTCCATGCCCTGGTGCAGTGCCCGGCCATGGCCCCCTTTCATATTTTGGCACCTGTGCTGCATCCCTTCTGTCCTGAGCATGGGTTGTGGCACCCGATCTACAGCGGGCCTGCCTATCTCTGGCATGCAAGGCCGTCTGTGGACGAGGGTATTCGCTTGGTCTGTGCTCGTCCCAGTTGCAGCAGCCCTCCGTCTCCTGCCTTGTTGCTTCACCGGAGCAGGCCCCACTGCTGCCATAGCCAGTCATTCTGCAGGGCCCTCAGCTGGGGATGTCGGGGAGGGTTGGTCTCCCTGTGCGGACATGCTGTTGGTGGTCCTATGGCTGAGCCCCGATGTGCAGCTGTTGGTGGGCAACCCCCTGTCAGTGGGGGATGGCTTCCGGTTCCTGTCGCAGTACATGTGGATGATGGGTCACCAGGTCGGGGCTCTGGCGTGCCAGGCCTGTTTCCTCAAGCTTGCCTCACCCCCCTGTGTCAGCCTCTTTGGGGGCACCCGCCTGCTGCTGTCGTGCTGTGGACCGCTGCGGAGGTAATGGCAGCTCGCCTGCTGACAGAGCTACCGGGTACGGTCTCACTTTGCTGTTAGGGGGCCCCCCTGTTGCTGTCCGCTACACCCATGTGCACCCTTGGACATGGGGGCCATTCTGTGGGACCTGGGCTTGATGGCCCCCGATATTGGTGAGCCGCTCCAGACCGGGAGCCCCTCTGCTGCAGAGCTCGCCGCCCTTCAATCGTTGAGGGACCTTCCAGCTGTATGGGCTGCGGCCGCAGGTGCCGATCTGCTCCTTCCGCGCTACCGGTTGGATGCTCAAATCTGCTCCTGAGGCTTCTGTTCACCTGGGATGGTCTAGCACCGGGGTCACCGCCCTGGGAGCACTCACTGGACCATCCATGAGCAGTCCCTCACCCCCACCCACTCGCTGCCACCTCGGTGCCTGGGACGGTGCATAGCCCCCCTCCCCCGTGACTCCGATCAGGCTGTACACTGCCATCTGCATCCCTGCTGGCTGCTGCCTGGAGTCCCTGGACCCCACTTCCCCCTTTGTGTGACCGCTGCCCCTTCCCACTGGGGCTACCCAGGTGCCCTCGCCCGTCCTGCGCAACAGCTCCTGTGCCCTCCTGTTGTGCCTCTCGTGCCCGGCCGTGGGTGACCCTGTGCCCTCCTGTTCTGCCTCTCTGTGCTTGGGGGCCCGCTTTCCCCCGGCTCCAATAAAATTCTGTTCTGTGATGTTCTGTCCTGCCTTGCCTCTGTTGCTGCTGTGGCGGCTGGGTGTCCCTTCCCCTTTGGCAGTCTTCCTGCCCCCATCCATGTGGTTGTGTGCAGGGGGTGTCCTTGGGGTATAGTGGTGGGCTCCGGGCCTGTGGGGTGGGCACCGACTGTGAGGTGTGTGTTCCCCTGGCTGCTTCCCTGCTGGGAGCTGCTGCCTGGGGTTGCTCCTGGGTTGGTATTGGCAGCGAGCAGTCGGCCAGGCACCCCCTGGCCTCGGCCGTGTGTTGGTGTGGCCCTGCCCCTCCACTCCACTCCCCTCTGCTGCCACGCCCTGTTGGTGTGGGCCATCTGTGGTGGTGGCGGCAATGGATGGGCAGTGGCACCATGAGCACTGGGCAGCTGAGTGTGAGTAGGGGTTGATGTGGACCCGATCTGTGACCTGACCGATTCCTTTGTGCAGGGGCCGGGGTGCTCCTCCGGGGGGGTGTTGTCAGTGTGTGGGGTGTGCCCCTGGTGCTGTTGCTGCCCCCGGCCCTCCCAGGGTCCATTGGTGCAGGTGTTCCCCATTGCCCTGTCCCGTCTCTCCTGCAGCTACTGTAGTCATGCTGCTGGCAATCTTGCACCTGGGCGCGATGGTGCAGCAGCTGGAGCGGGCAGCGTGTGACATGTGGGTGGCGGGGCGGCTGTTTGATGGCATCCATGAGTGTGCTGCCTGTTTGCTGGGCCCTGTGCCTGTGTCCCTCCGTGGGGGGTTCTGTTCCTTCCTGGGTGCCCAAGGCCAGCTCTGATGGCTGTCTCCTCTCCCTCTGTCCCATACAGTGCAAGCCATGATCGCTGAGCGGACCCGGGAGCAGGGGGAATTGTTGGAGCTCCTCCTGCATGTCCTGGAGCGGCTGCACTGGCTGGACCATGCGCATACTGAGCGCTGGCACCGGGCGCGGGGTCGCTGGCCCTATTGACAGGGTGTTGTCCCAGACCTGCCGCTGCTGGTCACTGCCCCCCCTTCTGTTGCCACATCCCCATCCCTGCCCTGTGGTTGTTGCCCCCTGTTGCTGGTTCCCCATTCAATGAAAGGCTTTTGTGTTCCTTCCCGGTGTGTCCGTGTTGTGCTGTGCTTCCATCTCTCCCCTTGTGCGGGTGCCTCTGGGGGTGTGAGGGGGTGTTGCCTGTGTTGTGTGGGTGCCTTCCCCCCCTTGCCATATTCCCATCCCTGTGTGCTTCTGTTGCCTGCAGTGTGTGTGCCGCTCTGCTGTGTTTGAGTGTAGGGGGGTGGGGCTGGTGCCAGGCTGTCTGGGCTCCGTGCCGGGGTTGTGTGGAGCTGGCTCCTTTGTAGCAGCTGTCATCCCATCTCCCTCCCGCCCCGCCCGTGTGGGTCCTGGCGGCTGGGGGGCGGGGCCGCGTTGTGCGGTAACTGTCTCTTATACACATCTAGATGTGTATAAGAGACAGGCCATGTTGTGTCGTCGCTGTGCCGGGTGGGGCTTCTTCGCCATTCCCAGCCATCCGTGTACTTGCACAGGTGTTTGCCAGGTGTTTCCCGGGATGGGTGCTTGGCCGCTGGGTGCTTGCCGGCCCCTCCCTTTTCCTTCCCACCACCCCCATGGTGCTGTCTGTGTAAATGTCTCCCTGCTCGGCGCCGCCGGGTGTACGCTGGGTGTGCTCACCCACCCGTCCACACCCATCTCGACTCATCGGCGCTGCTGCACCGTCTGTGTAAAAAAGGCCAATGAGTGCCAAAGTCTGAGTCATTGGGTTCCCATTTCTCAGGGGGCAGAGCAATTCCAGCTAAAAGGAAAAAACAACTGAAAGATCACCAAATGCTTCTGCCAACACCCAAAAAGAACCTCAAACCTCCCTGAAAGGTGAGGAAATGGGAAATCTGGGGCTGCTGCACTTTATTAACTTTCCAACAGAAGCAAAATGAGCAAAGCCATTAGTTTATTCTGCCTTTGGCAAGTTATGTGCCTAGACATCATCCATGTAAGCTGACCTCCCATGGTCATTAGCTGCTACCAAGTAGAATGGAGACACCCTTCTGGGATCGTTAGACAACCCCATCTATGGCCCTTTTCACACAGACACACTAACACTGATAAAATGGGTGTTACATTTTATTATACATGTTGCAGGGCACCCATAGAGGACACCTGCAGCCCTGCAACGTGTAGAATTAAATGTAACACCCATTTTATCAGTGTTACAGTGTCTGTGTGAAAAGGGCCTACCATAAGCCCCATATTGTTCCTGGCCCAATCTACCCCCCCTCTTGCAACCTGGGCCCTATGACCTTGCGTCTATATTCTCTTTGAAAACTTTGACTTAATTCTTAAATAAAATAACACTGTACTTGTTTCAAAATCCAATACTTACTCCTGCAAATCCAATGATACTTACAATTGTTTGGGTTTTGTTTTTGTTCTTTTTTATAAAAAAACCTGTCAGTCATGGCTGGACCATTGCTTTGTAACAGAGCTGCTATCATGCTTAAGTTATGACTCCAAAACTATAGTAGAACCTAGATTTTTAAAAGGATGATTCTTAATTTAAACACCGTTTGCGGTTATACTGAACCTTACCTTCTAAAGAAGGAACAAGAGAGTTGTCAATCGGCCAAGTTGGGCATCAACAAACTAAATAAGATTATTTGCTGGTCAAAATAGCAGCAGGACAGCTGTCCTCAGCACTTTAAAAACCCTCACCAACAATCTGAATGACCCCAAATAGCTGTCAAGAGTGTGTCAAGTCTTGCCATTTATGCAGATGCTGACTTCACCAGCTAAGCATATCCTCTGGATGCCAAAACACAAAGTAGAGTGGAAGGCTGAGTACCATGCAAGTTACATGCACAAATTAGGTTTGCGTATCCACATGTGAAATAATAACAAATATATATATTTTAAAAACAGGCCTTTGTATCCAACAATGGCCTTTTTTACACAGTCTGCGATGTGGGAGGGTGTGTGTCGGTGTGTGCTGTGGCCCGTGTGCAGTGGGTGGGTGGGGGTGTAGATGGGTACACACCCATCTACACCCACCCCCCCACTCATCAACAAGCATGGAACAACCACCGTTTTCGCCGGTTGCTCCATGCGTGGGGGATGGGTGTGCATGCGTGTGTGTGGAAGCACATATGCACACACACCCACACCCCTCGCACCCATCGTGAGATTTACATCGGCGGTACCCATGTATGAACACCCAGATTTCTGGGTGTTCATGGGTGGGTGCCACCTGTGTGCCTTTACATGCATGGCACCCAAGGCTTTGCTCTGTCTCACAACTGGGTGGCCTGTTTCTGTAAAGGTGGGTCACCAGATGTGGAGGCAGAGCAGAAGCAGAGCTGGCTCATCTCCAATCCCACTAGCGGTGTGCACCGTCAGTGGAGTGGGCCTCCCAAGTGTGAGGCACCAACCGGAGGCGGAGCTGCAGTCCATCTTCTCGGCAGATGGCCGCTACAGCTCCACTCCCAGCTGGGGGCTGTCTCGGGCAACGCCATAGAGCTGTGGTTGGCAGCCTAGAGCAGTGGCCAATTCACCCGCAGTTTTATGGTGTGTGTGTGGGAGTGCTGTGCAGGCGGACTCAGGTCTGTGGCAGTCACTGGGTTCTTTTAAAACAGACTTAGGTGCAGCTGCAAGTGGACAGATGTGGGGGTGAACCCCCAGACTTGCTCCAAGGTTGACTACCCCCACATACATCTAAAGACACCCAATGTTAGCCAGGAGAAAGATTCCAAATGGTCTTGGCCAGGCAGAGAGTAGGAAAGCAAGCTTACGATATCTGTGGGAAATCCAATTTCAAATGCAAACGTGGGATGCCCCATTTTAGATGCAAAAGAGCTTCCAAAATTCACACCTAGGTCCTGATTCTGAAAACAGCTCAGTACAATGAGATTCCTACAGCCACAATATGCTGCATTCGTTTCAATAGGGTCCATGCAAACTTAAAGGTCCACACACATGGCATCACACTGAATTAAATGGGATTCTTCATGGGCAGGGTTGTCTGATTGAGCAAAGCTCCTAAAAGGACTGCAGCCCAAGATGGAATTGCTACTCCCTTTTTATTATTTGTCCTTCAGTTTAAAATTTCCATGCATCCAATGAGGCAGTGGGGGGAGAAAAAAATACTTTGTGACCAAACTACACTGTAAGTAACAAGTAGTCAAAGTGAGCAGCTTGCTGATACATTTGCTTACAAAAGCGAGTGTCATTCTGGTTACAGTATAGGATTTGCACCTGGATTCATGTCTTGGGTTGGTCATTGATTCACTGGGTGCCCTTGGACTAGCCACTGTCTCAGGATCAGTAGGTTCCCAAGGTTACAGGTTTTCATATTTTCTTCTCTACCTGATCCTTAATGCGATATATTTTATTTTATTAGAATTTATATCCCACCCTTCCCTGAAGGCTCAGGGCGACTGACAACAATAAAAACACAAGAAGAAAAATAATAAAAATGCAACGCAATACAATCAAATCCCAACCCTCTCCCCCAAACCCATCCACGCAACCTCTATCCCCACCACCAGAAAGCTCTGCCAAAAAGGAAATGTTTTACACCACCTCTAGAATACGCTCAAGCTCAGGCTCTGAGGGAGGGAGTTCCATAGTACTGGGGCAGCAACTGAGAACTCCTCTATGCGGGCCCTTGTCATAAAGACAAGATTATCCGGTGGCACCCGCAAGAGGGTGCCCCCAGCCAACTGCAGGAGTTGCAGTGGAGCATGGAAGGAAAAGTGATCTCTCTATCTTCAAACTAATAATCTCAAGCTAAATGACATGCAATTTCATCTGTAAGAATTTGTCTATTGTGTCAGTCTTCCCAGGAGATAAAGTAGGGACTAAACTTATTGCTCTGTTTTTTTTGTGGACTTATCAGAGATTTCCCTGACATCAAATTTACCACAAGAACATAATGAATTACTTCAAAGTGCCCCCTTTTAAGCCAATTTTTTAAAACTGCTAGTAACGTTTTAGGCCATGATCCTCAAACCATTTATTCCAGAAACCAAAGGGAGTAAATGATATGAGAATGGCAGTCTTAGTGGTTCCGACATGAAAGGAAAATGCAGGAAAGTTTCTCAACATTAAAATGATTTAGTACTGCATTTACATTAGCATATATTTTCTAATACACCACCTATGAAGAACAGGACTCTCAGGGGGTAACTGTAACTTGTGGCTCCATTTTCACACCTTCATTACTGCACGATCAATATTTGGAAACTATTCAGACTGTTTTGAATGGATGGCATGGTATTTAACAGCAGCTGCTTCATTGCCTTATTTTTATGCTGTCTTTTATATATCTATAAAATAAACACAAATTGAATAACTGACATGGAAAAATATCTCAGAAAATTACACAGTATCTCAAAAACATTCTCCCAGGCAGACATCAGAAGCCAACACCTTTCTGCAGTATGCTGCTACTAGGGCAATTAAATGCTCTATATTGATCAAGGAGCGATTTGGAGAGCAGGGGCGGACTGATTTGCATTATACTACTTTCACAGGGTGAAGAAGGCTGATGAAAGTTACTGAAGAGGCTGCAGAGCGTGTGAGTGATAGCATGCCTTTTGTTTGCTTAAGAAAAGCTGATAATGACAATGACATAATTATATACTACCTTGCTTTCACAAAATTACCCTAGTGCTTGACAAACTGCTTTTGACTATTCCACCTCTTTAGGAACAACCAGATGTTCATAGGCCAGTATACATTATATTGATATTTATTTATATATCAATTTATACCCCACCCATCCTGTAAAAACAGCTCAGGGCAGCTAACAATTTTAAAAGAGTAAAAAACACAATAATAAAAATATGAAACAATCATAATGATATAAAACAACATGGGGGAGGTCACAAAAATAATGTACAAAAACCTTGCCACCCTAACCCACAACCCNCCCCCCACACACACACACTGCACCCATCTTCCTCACCAAAAGCCTGGTGGAACAGCCAGGGCTTTCATTGTCAATGAAAGGAGGAGAGGTCCAGGGCCCCTACTGGGAGGGAGTTCCACAGCCTAGGTGCAGCCACAGAGAACACCCTGGAAGAGTATAGGCAGCCAGTGCAGAGATTGGAGCACCGGTGTAATGTGCTCACAGTGGCCCATCCCAATCAGGAGGCAGACTGCTGTATTCTGCACCAGCTGCAGTCTCTAAACCATCTCCAAGAGTAGCCCCACGTAGAGTGCGTTACAATAGTCTATTCCTGAGGTGATGAAAGCATGGATGATAGTGGCCAGGTCAGAGTCTGAGACATACAGCCAAAGCTGCCACACCAAATGTAATTGGCAGAAAGCACTCCTCACCACAGCATCCACCTGGACATCCAGGCAGAGACGGGAATCAAGGAACACTCCCAGACTCCAAACCTGAGGGACCAGTGGGGTGTGAACCCCATCAGTGATGGGGGATGCCACTCCCACCGCCCTACGCACCAACATCACCTCTGTCCTGTCATGATTCAACTTTAGTCAGCTCCAGTCCTCCACAGTCGTCAGACCCCGAGTAAGCACCGAGACTGCTGGGTCTGGTTCGGATGAAAAGGAGAGGTAGAGTTGGGTGTCATCAGCATATTGATGACACTGGACCTTCTCATGACCTCGCCCAGCGGCTGCATATACACGTTGAACAGGAGAGGGGACAGAACAGAACCTTGAGGGACTCCACATGAGATGTTCCAGGGAGATGAACAATCCCCATGCGCCACCCACTGAGTTCTCCTGGCCAGGAAAGAGCAGAACCAGTTGAGAACAATTCCACCCACTCTGACTCGGTCCCGCAACCAAGTCACCAACTTCTTGTGGTCAATGGTATCAAAAACAGCTAACAGATCTAACAGAATCAGCAGGGTTGATTGACCCTGATCAAATTCACAGCGGAGGTCATCAACCAAAGCCACAAGCACAGTCTCAGGGTCATAACCCAGACGAAAGCTGGACTCCGAGGGATCTAGAAAACTGACGTGGTCCAGATGCTTCTGAAACTGCCGAGCAACTACCCATTCAATAACCTTCCATAAAAAGGAAAGGATAGAGACCAGCCGATAACTGGCAAGGGAGTCAATGTCAAGTGATGGCTTTTTGAGCAGGGGGTGCAGGAGGAGGAGGAAGCAGTCGCTGGCACAGCCCTTGGACTGTCGGTGGTGGTGGCCGGCTCCTCGGATGAGGAGTAAGCGGCGAGCACAGGAGGTGCTGCCAGGTTTGTAAACTTTTTTTTTACTTTGAGGACAAGAAAGGCTCTATCCGTTAGAGCGAGCTCACTGGCGTGCGGGTGGGTGCGTGGGTGGTAGGCATCAGTCAAGCACAAACAGTGGGCATCAGCGGGTAGCAGCGGATGTCTGCCACAGAGAGAGAGGATACTGTAGTGTGGGGGGCTCTTCCAGCAGTCAGGCATGAGCACGAGCAGCACCCCCACCCAAACATGTGCCAGGCTAGCAAGGGTCTCCACTCTCCAGTTGCCATCCCATTCCCTACACCCCCCCAAATAAGGGCAGGATTTGCACGTGCCAGCCAGGGCCTTTCTAGTTGCAATCCCTAGCATCCCCTAGCATCCCAAGAAGGGCAAGATTTGCATGTCCCAGCAAGGGTACTTCAAGTTGCCATCGCTACTAGCATCCAGAGAAGGGCAGGATTTGCACATGCCAGGCAGCCAGGGCCTTTCTAGTTGCAATCCCTAGCATCCCCTAGCACCCCAAGGAGGGCAGGATTTGCATGTGCCAGCAAGGGTCTCATCCCTCTGCAACACCCAAAGAAGGGCAGGATTTGCACATGCCAGCAAGGGTCTCTCCATTTGCCATCCCATTCCCTAGCATCCTCTAGCACCCCAGGAGGGCAGGATTTGCATGTCCCAGCCAGGGTCACACCTCCCGTTGCCATCCCTAGCATCTCAAGGAGGGAGGACTAGAGGGATCATCATAAATGCATGATATTACTTTGGTGTTCTTAACGTGTTCCCATTTCAGAGAGGAATCGGATGCCGGCCCCAGCACTCATGCCAGGTCAAGGAGGAACCCTAGGCAGAGGTCACCAGTGACACCCCCAGACATTCAGTGGAGAAGGTTGGATGTCTGGAGGTTTTATGAGATGGGCGATCGAATCGCCATATGCAAGGTAAGGCAAGGGGACTGGAACACCAGGGAATGGATTGCCCTATGACCTGTTAGGAATGGAATCCCCAGCAGAGAGAGATTGGCCACCCAGTCCACCCACTTGTGGAGACAGAATACAGGCACGGCTTGACACATCATTGGTCTGACACAGTATGGCGCTTCTTATGTTCCTATCTTTTCTTTTTATGCTCTTTAGTTCTCTGGCAAAAGAATCAGGAGGCAGAAAGAGGGGACCACATTGGGGCTCATTGCCCATATCGAAAAGCTCCACGGCCTGAAGGTGAAGCGGCAGGAGGACTCTGGCGTGGTCGTGAAGCCTCAGCACCAGAAGAAGAGGGGGAAGGAAACCCAGAAATGATGGCATATAAGCCCTTCCCCCTCCTCCAGCCCCGATGTGGAGGCCCCCGGCCCCTGGGAGTCTGCTGAGGACAAGGCCTTTCGGGCGGAGGTGAAGAGGCCCACCCAGGACTTTGTGGCTGCCCTAAAGGTCCAAGCAGCCACCCTGGAGAACTGACTAGTGGAATGGTTCCAGGAGGTCAAGGTGCGGAAACAGAAGGTGGAGGTGTACACACAATATGTCTCAAAGTACGTCTCCACCGAGATGGCCGACCTGGAACTCTTCTGCCAGTTGGTCTCCAACTGGCAGGCGGCCGTGGCAGGGGCCGTTGACTATGCCGTCGAGCACGGCGATGAAATGCTGGTGGGTGTGATGCCCCTTGCTCCTACCTCCCATGCACCCCTTCTGCTTTCCCCCCAACTTCCAGGTGGGAGGCCCAAAGACTGAATAAATAGATAGATGTTTCCTTTCTAGTTTAAAATGTTTGGTTTTTGTTTTATAATGCTGTTGTTGTTGTTGTTAATAAAAGTTATATTTGTTGTTATAGTTATGAGCTTTGTTTATACTTCCCAATCTTTTATCCCTCTGTGCGGAAGTTCAGGCTGGCAGGTGGCAGAATCTCATACAGCTTGTTGATCCCTACCAGCAGCACCTGGCACCACATGTAGCGTAGTTAAGGTATTAACCCAAAGATGTGCCAGCAGCAGGGTCTCAACTTGCAGACAGCCCCCCAGGAGGGGCAGGGCTTGTGTCTGTGTGGGTGTGACAGAGAGAAAGAGAGACAGGCTCCTTGGCAATGGGCATCAGGCGGTGGGAGCTGGTGGTTGGAGGGGCATTTATTTCCATCAGCTTCAAAGGGCATTCGCAGGTGGGTGAGGAGGAGTAGGCTGTTGGGGGGTGGGGGGAAGGCTGGCGTGTGGGCACTGGGCTTCTGGATGCAGTGGAATGGAATGCAGCCCCCAGTGACTGGAATGATGGTCCCAGAATCTTGTTGATGGTTCCTGGGATGGGCGGGCATGACTGATTCAGGTACAATGGAATGACAGCCTATGTGAGTTTAATGATAATATGTCCCTAGAATTAGTGCATGGTTGGGCACACTTCATTCAATCAAACGACAGGTGGTAGCAGTAGGTACAGGAATGTACACAGGTAGGCAGGCCCAGAATCTCATACAGCTTGAGTTGTCGATCCCTATCAGAAGCACCTGTCACCACATGTAGTGTAGGTAAGGTACATTGACCCCAAGATGTGCCAGCAGCAAGGTCTCAACTTGCAGACAGCCCCCCCAGGAGGGCAGGGCTTGTGTCTGTGTGGGTGTGCCAGAGAGAGAGACAGGCTCCTTGGCAGCGGGCGGTGGGTGCTGGTGGTTAGACAGTGGATTGCTGGTTGCCAGGGTAAAGAACCCTTTGCACAGGCAGCATATAGGCCTGGAGAGGTGGGGGCCTTTGGCAGCAGCAAACATGGGTTGCCGGGGCAGGTAGGCAGCATGGCATGAGCGGCATTCAGACAGGATTTGAGCTTGGCAACCTGGGTGGGCAGGCAGGCAGGCAGGCAGTCATGGCAGCTTGGCATGAGAGGCAGGCAGGAAGATGGGCTGAGGCAAGCTTTCAGCTGGCAATGGAAACCTGGGCGGGCAGGCAGGCAGCGTGGCATGAGCAGCAATCAGGTAGGCTTCGAGCTTGGCAGCCTGGGCGGACAGACAGACTACATGGCATGATTGGGAGCAGCAGAAGCAATCAAGTTTCCTGGGAACAGACCCCTTGGCTGGCACAGACAACATATAGGCCTGGGGGCCATTGGTACTAGCAGCAGCAGACAGTAGGTTGCCAGGGTACAGAACCCTTGGCACAGACAGCATATAGGCCTGGGGGCCATTGGTAGAAGCAGATAGTGGGTTGCCAGGGTGCAGAACCCTTGGCACAGATGGCATATAGGCCAGGCCTGGCCTGGCCTGGGGGCCCTTGGCACCAGCAGACATTGGTTGCCAGGATACAGAACCCTTGGCACAGACGGCATATAGCCCTGGCCTGGAGGCCATTGGCACCAGCAGACATTGGTTGCCAGGGTCCAGAACTCTTGGCACAGACGGCATATAGGCCTGGCCTGGGGGTCATTGGCACCAGCAGACAGTGGGTTGCCAGGGTACAGAACCCTTGGCATAGACAGCATATAGGCCTGGGGGTCATTGGCACTAGCAGAAGCAGACATTGGTTGCCAGGGCAGGCAGTCAGGTGGTGTAGCATGAGTGGCAGTCAAGCAGACTGAGGCAGGGTTCGAGCTTTGCAACCTGGGCAGGCGGGCACGCAGGCAGCGTGGCATGAGAGGCAGTAGGGCAGGTGGGCTTGGGCAGGCTTTGCGGTAGGCAACCTGGGTGGGCAGACAGGCAAACTTGGAATGGGAGGCAGGAAGGTGAACTGAGGCAGGCTTTGAGCTTGGTGGAGAGCTGGGCGGGCAGACAGACAGCGTGGCATGGGAGGCAGTAGGGCAGGCAGGCTGGGACATTGGCAGCAGGTCACTCAGATAGGCTAGCAAAGACTGTGCAGCGCGAGATAGCGAGAGCCAGCCAGCGTCACATAGGCAGGCCGAGCTTGTGTAGGCATAGACCAGCTGGAAGGCTTACAGTTTGTTTCCCAATGCCACCCTGCATCATGAGGTCAGTCAGAGAAGGTGGCTGAGGCCATGTAGTATGAGAGAGAGAGAGAGGCAAAGAGAGAGAGGCAGAGTAGGTGCCAGGCATTGGGAGGGAGGGACAGCACCTCAGCACCGGCAGCACAGGAGCAGTATCCCTAGCCCAGATTGAGGAGGAGGAGGAGGAGGAGGAGGAGGAGGAAGAGCCCTGTCCTGACTGCCCCTGGCATGGGATGGCGTGTGCCACTGCGCCATCACTCCTTGTCCAGGGGTAGCTCGGGGAATCCCAGCACGTGGAAGGTTCACCTTCAAGAAGAGCAATTGCTCCACCAACTTGGCCCACAGTCTCAGGCAGTGTGGGGAGCAAATGTCCCCCACCACAGAGAACACCCACTCGCTGGGGACACTGGTTGTTGGGCAGGACAGGATACCCTTGGCCACTTTCGATAGGGCCGGCCACACGTTGGTCTTGCTGGCCCAGTAGGCCAATGGATTGTTGCTGGGATCAATGCATGGATCCTCCTCCGGGTAGGTCTCCACTGCTGCTGAGGTGCCATCATACTCCCTCTAGTATCTCTGGTTGGGCACCACCTGCCCCACTACCCTCAGCCACGCTACTTGCCCTTTTGTGCTGGGCCTCATGCTCCTCAGTGTGGCCTGCACACAGGAGGAGCTGCTGGCACTAATAGGAGTCCTGCTCCTGCTGCTCATCCTGCTGCGGGTGCTGCTGCTACTGCTAGGGCTGGGGGCAGGGATAGACCAAGATGGCTGGAAGGGGTTGCTGCTCCCACTCCCACCATCTCTAGGAGCGTACTGCTGCATGGCTCGCTCTGCCTGTCGGACCTTCTGCACCAGTGCACCCTTCCAGAGCCCATAGACCGCTGTCTCACGTGCCATGCTGCCCTTGATCCTGGGGTCCAGCATGGTTGCCAGGACATATTCCTCCTGGTGCAGGAGCTCATCAAAGCGTGCACTCAGACCCGCCTTCAGCTTCCGTTCCAGGTCAAGTGCCTCATCGGAGAGCTTCCTGCCCGGAGGGCCACAATCCCGCCCCCCAAGAATCTCGTCCAGGCTCCTCTGGAGACTATGGATCAGCGGGGTCACCTGGCTGAGGGTGGCAGTGGAGCTGCTCACAGTCTCCGTCATGGCCAGGATAGGTCTCAGGACAAAAACCGTGTGACCTAGAATCTCCAATTCCTCCCTGTTGTACCCTGGAGGTGCCTCAATGTCTCCAGTTCCACCTGATGCAGGGCGTCTTTCTGCTCAAGAAGCCACTCGAGCATCAGGAAGGTGGAATTCCACCTGGTGGAGTCATTCTGGATGAGCTGGTGCACCGGGGACCCTTGCTCGGCCTGCTTCTGCTGGAGGAGCTTGCTGCCCTTCATGCTGTGGTTGAAGAATCACGCCAGCTTCCTCCCGCAGTTGACCAGGGAGCTAAGGGTGCCTGGCCCAATCCCCTTCTCCCCCAAGCCCAGAGCGTCCTTCACCACAAGATGGAGGGTGAGTGCGGCGCAAGGAATGCTTGTGAAGATCCCGTCACGGACTGCCTTTAGTATATTTGCCGCGTTGTCCATGACCATACACCCCTCGGTGAAGGCCACGCCTGGCGTGACCCACTTCCTCACCATGGTGGTCAGGGCTGCCTCGAGGTTCCTGAAGCAGGACCCACCTATACCCTGCTTCAGGATCCCTCCTGCCACTGCCAAGTGCTGCCTCTGGGTCCTGCCACCAGTGTTCCGTCACTGCCAGTTAGGCATGCTGGGTGTTCCTGGCGGACCACAGGTCGGTGGTGAAGTGGACCGTGCCCCCCCCAGCCCCTGCCAGCTGCTCCCTCACAGCCCTGTAGACCTGTGGCACCACAGTCTGACTCAGGGTGCAGCAGGAAGGCAGCTTAAAGTTGGGGGCCAGGAACCCAATCAGCCACTGGAAGCCCTTGTCCTCCACAATTGAGAAGGGCTGCACATCCAGGGCAATCATTTCTGCCAATGTGCGCTTTGTTTTCCCTTGGAAGCCAGTGCCACGGTGCCCTGCTGATGGCCTTGACAGATCCCCCCACCCCAGCTCCTCCATGGTGGACTGACAGCGCTGCTGGGGAGGCTCCTGCTGCTGTTCTGCTCCCCTAGCAGGAGGAATACTGCTCCTGCTGCTAGAAGCAGCAGTTGGTGCTGGTGCAGGACACTTGCTTGCCCACTGAAGGAGCCAGGCGCCTGGCCACTGCAGTCAGAAACCCGCTTGCATCCACTTCCCCTGCCTTCCCGCTGAGCAGCAGAGCACTGTGGCATGACTTTAGGTGACTTGCCATTGCCGTTGTCCCCAGGTTGCTGAGCACCTGCCAACCCTTTACCACCTTTTTGCACACAGTGCACTACACCTCTCTGGGATCATCTGCCTACACCTGCTTAAAATGATCCCAGACTAAGGATTCCCCCCCCCCTGCCTTCTGGCCCGCCCCGGGTGATGCACTGCTGCCAGCGCTGCTGGGAGGGGAAGAACTTGGTGGCACTGGCGACACAGCTCTGGGAGGAGGCTCAGCCATCGCCTCAGCTGCAGACATCTCCTCTGCGGCACTAGTGTCTACCTCTTGCTCACTGTCCCTGATCACGGTGATGTCCCATGAAGGGGAGTACTGGGACCCTGAGGCTAGACTGCCCATGCCCGCCCTGCTGCTGGCACACTCCCTGTGCCCCCCTCTATAGCTGCTAGTGCTGCTGATGCTGCTGCTACTCCTCTGCCTACTGACATTGCCTGGGGATTGGGCCCTGCCTCTAGCAGCCGGGGTGGGATCCACCAGCTCTCGACTACTGGGGATTGCCTCAACCGTGGCGGACACTGGTGGCCCTGTAGGAACATCGGAAGCAGCACCATCACCTGCTCCATCACCACCAGCAGCAGAGACAGATGCAGCCTCATGTACTGCAGGCCTTCCAGTGCCCTGCGTGGCAGTGGAGGAGGACATTGCCAGGAGGTGATACTGAGCTGCTGAAGCCTGGGGCCCTAAAGCAGGCCTGCTGAGTTTGGGGCGTGGTGATGTGCTCGGGCTACTGCTGCTCCTACTCCTCTGTCACGGCCCCTGCTGCTTCTGGCACATGCCCCATTGCCTCCCCTATGGGCAGCAGTCCGGCTTCTCCTTCCCTTCTTCATTTCTCCCTCCAAAATAATAGTTTTATATTGTGTGTTTTTTTTAAAAAAAATTAAATTGCTTATTTGTATTCTTTTGTGTTTGGCTATGACGAAAGCTGTGCCGTAAATAAACAAACAAACTAACTAACTAACTAACTGCTATAACTATTAACTAAATGGATTATCTATCACAAAGGCCTACTCCTACAAACGCTAAAACTAAACACTAAATGCTGTATCTCTATCAATAAGCTAACTAGTAACTCCTACATCTATCTATCTATCTATCTATCTATCTATCTATCTATCTATCTATCTATCTATCTATCATCTGGGATGGGGGGGAATCACAAACAACACAAGGAGGAGTACAAAACTGAAATGAAACCTAAATCAATCTAATAATCCTATTCTAAATGAATAAAAAAACAGGGGAAGGGAATCAGGGATGGAATATATAGAGAGAGGAAGAGGGAAAGGATTCAGTGGAGGTGGGGGGAGGGAGGAAGGAAGATTGAACACAGGGAACATAGGGAGGGGTAAAAACAAAAAATAACACCTAAATCTATCTAATATAATCTAAATAAATGATAATATAGTGGTAAATGGGTTGGATGGGTGAAATAGGAGGAGGATGGCAATGGATTAGAAATAGGAAGGAACAAAAACTTCTGGGAGAGAGGGAGCCTTCTGAAACGCCTGCTGTTCAGGAACAGTGACTAGCTCAGAAGGTGTTGGGAAGGGGGGAGGCAATCAGTTTTGTTTCTTGCTGCGCCCACCTCACCGCAAGCCCCATTGGCTCCATGCAGCCTAGCCCATGGCCAATCGCAGACTGTGAAGTCAGTGGTCTGAGGCGAAAAGGGATGGTGATTGGGAAGACTGGCTGCTACTCCAAGCCTCTCCACCCCTGGTGCCTGGAAATCTGCCCCTCAGTTGACTCCCCCACCCTGTCACGTTTTGCCTTCCAGTGACAAGTTTTTGCCACACGAACTCACCCGAACGTGAGATGAACTGACCGAACTGTTCGGTCATTTCGACGTTTGGAATCGAGTTCGGTTTGGTCAGTTCGGGTTTGGATTCGGGTTCGGTCGTCCGAACAGGCTGAGTTCAGGCCGAACTCCAAACTTCTGAACCACGTTTGCCCATCCCTAGTGATTTTATCCCCGAAGTAATCAACAAACATGTCACAGCAGGCACAGGACAAGTCCAGTTGCAGGCGAAGGGAGGTCAGACCGACCAGCCCCCTCACCACCCGGAAAAGCTCCACTGGACGAGACTTCACAGATGCTATGAGGGCAATGAAGAACTCCTTCTTTGCTTTCCACACAGTCATGGCATAGGCTCTTAAACTGGCTCTATGCTGCAATCTGTCAGCTTCAGCATGAGAACAGCACCACCGTTGCTCTAACTGCCAGCCTTCTCGTTTCAGCTGCCACAGACCCTCCGTAAACTACGGTGGCCTGTGCTGCAGATGCACAGGAAGCGGATGTATAGGAGCTGTCCTGTCGATGGCATCAGTCAATAAGGTGTTCCAAAGAGCAATGAGGTCATCGAGCAAACGGCCATGAGGATCAGAGGGTAACCCCCCTAGAGCACTGTGGAACCTCTTGGTTCCATTAGTCTCTGGGGGCGAACCAACCAAACTGTTTCTGCACTTCTCCAGGAGCAGAAATGTGCTGGGAGACTGGTCTGCAGGAGATAATGATCCATCCATGACAAGGGCACTGCTGACACTTACCCCACTAACGAAACCCCCGCCTCAGGGCCGGTATAAAAAATCAGGTCCAGGGTATGTACCCCATCATGTGTCAGGCTGATGATTACTTGGGACAGGCCCATGGCTGCCATGGCGACCATGAACTCGCGCTCTACCCCTCCAAGACTGGCGTTGGCATAAATGTTGAAGTCCCCCGAGATTAATCGTAATTCATTTATTACAAAATGAATACTACAAAGGCCACCTGAGAAATGAGTATCCTGACACTTGTGCTGTTTCTCACAAAGCACTCTCTCTCATAGTAGTCCAATAGGAGTTCTTTCAGGAAAGTGGAGGAAAAATCAACGGCTTTACTGTCATTATCAATTTTATTATTTATTTCCTGACATAGAACAGGAGTGTAGTGTTGATGTGTCCTCTTAACAGCTAATGTGTTTCACTCCAGAGATGTCTCCTTTGGTGATAGGCTTTACTGTGACACATTCAGGGCTCATTCACATAACACTCTTTTAGAATGGGTAGCTGCACAAACCTACATTCTGAATGCTGTGTAAAATCCTTACTAATCTCGATACTCCTTGATGAACCTCTTTTCTCTGACACCTGATGCCAAGGGTTTGCTTACAAGGACCTCATTCTCTCAAGTAGCAATGGTATTGTATTAATGGTATATCCTGGAACTAGAGTGTGGTAGGCCACAGCCAGAGAGGACTGTGGGCCCTTTAAGAGATCTGAGTGCACTATCCTGAGGACTGGGCAGACTGGGTGGCACCTGCGAGTGCACCTGGGTGGCATTCAACTATACAGCCGGGTATGGGCATGGAAGAGCCAGCCCAGTAGGAAGGTGAAAGACCCAAGCTGAGAGTAAAAATGGGCGTGGGAAAGAACTGGCCCTTTAAGAGCTGGAAGGCTGAAGGACTAGTCACATTCACTTTGACGAATATGAGGAGGCACAGCCAGAAGGGTTCAGTCAGTGCCTGGCTGAGGTGAAGAAAGGTTCTCTGCAGGGGAGCTACTCTCTGGCAAGCTTGGAGAAGCTGGATGCCTGAGCTGGCTGGATTTGAGCCAGTGAAAGAAGCCTACACTCTACGCTCTCCAAGATGCTGAGACTGGATGGTGAGTGTAATGACAACTTGCTGAAGAGCCTGGGAAGTGTCTATGGACTAGAGGGTTTGTCTATAGACAGAGGCAAACTGCCTGATTACTGGGAATAGACTTGATCAGCCAGAGGCAGTGGCTTGGCTGGAGTTAGGGACTGGGGTCCCAGAGGGCTAGTTCCTTGCAGTAGAACAGTTTATAGCAACTAAGATGGTGGAAGCTTTGCATATCTGGTATATGTGGGATTGAATGAAGGATTGTATTGTTGAGAGCTAATTCCTATGAAGACTGGGACTATTTGGGGAATAATCCTGCTAGGACGTACCCCAAGTAGCCACACTCTGTAACACAGGGTTTTCACAGTTTGACCCTGAGACTCCCATTTTGGCCTATGGGAGTCTCAGGGTCAAACCACAAGAGATGACAGCCCTACCTAGAACGAGTTTCATTCATTGCTATATCATTTCCTATTTATCACTTCCTATCTCCAAGTGATCATAGAGATGTAGCTAGAGAATCCTCGAGTGGGGACTCCTTCCTCAACTCCATGCTATTTCTGAGAAATTGCAGCAAGGATATCACAAAAGCATTTCTCCATGCCTTTACATTGTGGGAAATATCACAGAGAAATAGGGAGGAGAAGAGGGAGAGGTTAGGGGAGAAGAAAAGAGCATCAAAATGCAAGGGAATCAGCAGCTGTGTGAATGTACTACTACTAGGCAAGATAAACACAGATTAAGGAATTAATGTTAAATGAATGATCCCCACTTTCTGGGAGTGGAAAATTTGACTGCTTTATATTGAAGTCCTAGACAAAGAGCAAGTGACAGACACTGGTTAAAGAATTGTTGAGTTTCTTTCGCTGTTTGTTGCATGTAGTTTACAAGTCTTGAGAAGTTAGCTTTTTTAAGTACTGAGGACCACATCCATGCCAAATCTGGCAGGGATGGATGTAGCCAGGGATGTAGGCAGTCTAGTTCGATGTGCAGAAGTGGCACAGATACCTCACTCAACCCATTGCTCATCTGAGAGGTGGGTTACTATGAGGCTCCAAGATATCTACTAGGGGTGGGACAACAGGGCAATTAGCGGCTACCGGATTTACCGGTTACCGGATTTTAAAAAAACGGATTGTCGGATTTGTACCAGTTTGCCGGTAATGGATTTGTTCCATTGATTTCAATGGGGAAAAAAAACAATCCTCCCCCTCCCAGACTGTGTGGGTGGAAGGGGGGGGCACCCCCCCACCCTGCCCAGCCTGGATTAATTTTTTTTAACCCTAAGTCCCTACTAGTGCGGGCTCCGGGCCGCCGCCAGCGACCCGGAGCCCACACCAGCAGGTACTAGGGTGATCCCTGGGCTGGGGGGTGGTTTAACACACCAGCCACCCCAGGGATCACCCTACCTCCCCACCCAGGGATCGCCTACCTTGCGCTCCGGGTGGCGGCGGTGGCGGTCCGACTCCGGCGGCTTCAACACTGACTGTGGCTGCCGGCTTCAGAGCTACTAGACCTTCCAGGGAAACCCGGAAGTTCACCGGAAGGCCTAGTAGCACTGAAGCTGACAGCCACAGCCAGCGCTGAAGCCGCCGGAGTGGGACCGCCGCCGCCACCACCCGGAGCGCAAGGTAGGCGATCTCTGGGCAGGGAGGTAGGGTGATCTCTGGGGTGGGGTGTGTGTTAAACCACCCCCCACCTTAGGGATCACCCTAGTACAACCGTACCTACCTGCTGGTGCGGGCTTGGGTCGCCGGCGGCGGCCCGGAGCCTGCACTAGCAGGGACTTCGGGGGGAAATTTTATTTTTTAAAGCCAGGCTAGGCAGGGTGGGTAGGGGGTGTCCCCCCTTCCACCCACGCAGCCTGGACTGGGGAGGGAATGTGGGTGTGTTTTTTTACATTGCGGCCATTCATTTGAATGGCCGCAATGTAAAAAATCCGGTACGGGGAATCCGGTAAACGGGCCGGATTACCGGTTTTAATCCGATACTGCCGGTACACCAAATACAGGCAGTATCAGATACCAGATGATCTGGAATTCCCACCCCTAATATCTACCACTGTAACAAAGCAACAGCTTCTAGGTCTGTCCCCAACCTCAAGATAGATAAGATTCAGATAAGTTCTACCTCCAAAAGCATTAAAGATGGTCTCTTCCAGCCATGGCTTATTGATGTATTCTACAGCCATCAGAGACTGATGTGTATGATTCCTAAGATGCATCACTCATAATGAGATCATCTTTATTGCTCTGTATACAAGTAAAAGCTCCTTGTCCTCTCCCACACAATCCTTGGGGATGCAGGAGGTTTGCAACAAAGGAGCCAGTCAATGAACTTGTGACACAAGACTAGAATTGGAAGCAGCCAGAACAAGGGATTGAGTTGGAAATGGACAGCAAAATTTACTGCTATTGAGCTATGAGCTAATTGATTATTATTGTTAATTATTATTATTAAGTATTATTATTATTATTGCAACACACAAGATAACCTGCAGTCCACAGCACTGGGGCTTGTCTCCACTGGATTTTTGTACTGCTTTATGTCCCTCTGCTAAACTGGTGCAAGAAAATAAGCATCCATACACAATTTTGTCTATGCTGCTTCAATTCTTTTTGAATACAGTTTATCAAGGTTGGTTCTGCAACTGTTAATTTAAAGAGATTTAGCTTGTGTGTGACTGATGGAATCCTTTTTTTAGAGCAGGGGTGGAGAACCTCAGGCTTTGGGTGCAAATGCAGACCTGGACTAGTTTTTATTTGGCCTGTTTCCAGTTCAGGATCTGGCCCTTGAATCCAGTTCCGACTCCCAAACACTGAAAGACTGAGTGCAGCGAAGAGGAGTACAGCTCATGCACACAAGAATAGGAGACAGATCCGTGGCACAGATCCATGATCTGGACCTTCCTCCTCCTGAACACACCCCTTAAACACTCCGCCCTATCTTCTAAGTGACTCTTGGAGCTTATGCTAATTTTCAACATGGTCTTTGGGAGGGAAAAGATCCTCAAGACCCGTTACTACTGTTGTAGAGGGTTAAGAAAGCTGCCCTGATGGAATACCACTACCATGAGTCACTGAAGTGAGACAAGTACAAGGAGCAGGAGGGCATAGGACAAGCAAACTCTTACAGTACAAGCACCATGTTGGATACAAGAAGGAAATTAAGCCAGTTCAATAGAGGTGTGCCCATGTCATTTTCATTTTTTCATTTTTGTTATTGAAATCTGTCATTTTAGTTTTCATAAATATCAAATTGTCCTTTTTGTTTTTGCTTTCGTTTTCATTTTCCATTGGTTTAAATAAAAAACACATTTTTGGCTGTAACATTTTTCTTTTTCACCATATTTGGCTGGATATTGGAGTGCTTGTGCCTCAAATGGAAGGCATTATGTGTACCAAACTCCATAAAGATTAGATAAAGGAATCCAATTTTAGAAGCAGTTGAATTAATTTATTTAGCAAAAACCATCATATACATTCTTAGCTTTAACTTCTTTGCCTCACATTTAATGTAGATGAAACTTGGCACGTTTATATCCATTCACATATTTACTATCTCTTCCAACTTTCAGAAGCATTGGCTAAAGGATCCTGGTGGTAAAATCAATTAACTTATACATGTATGTCTGACTGTAATATCTTTGTAGTCCAACCAGTGTACATGAAATTTGGCAGGGATCTATATCACACTTCCAAAATAATCTCTGCCAAATATCAGAAAGATGTGATAAAGGGTTCCAATTCTATATGCCTTCACAGCATATGCAGAGAAGGAGTCTATGCCAGGGATTCTCTCACATGTCACTGTGGTAATAAGATCAGTTTTCTGATGCCAAATGTCCAGCAGAAATGTCAACCAAATATCCTCATTCTGTGCTGTGACCATCGCAACATCTCTCTCCCACTTGTTATTGGGAAGTCAGAAGCATCAGTTTAGGAAAGAGACAGTAGATTCTCTTATGTCCTCTGCCACAGTGCTGCAGGATGTGATTGTGATGATAATTGGCCAGCCTGGATGTGTAAACTATGTCTCCTGATTGATGGGATACTATCCCCGAAGTCCCAGTTATGTCCCTTCTGTGCCCGCCAGAGGGCCGCCCCCTATGCCCTCCTCGAAGCCACTACTGATTGGTTCTGTAACGCTAGAAGCATGCAGTAATTGGCCAGTGAATGTGTCTGTCATTCTTTTGGGTTAATCTGCATCCTCCCTCCTACAGCCTCTCTCCCCCTGCTATGCCAGGTGCCTGCCTCTGACTGGCACTGCATGTGCTGCTATTTATCTGAATAATGGTCTTCAAGGGGACAACTTCAATTGCTTATAAAATTGGGGCCCTTTATCAAATTGTCCTGTAGTTTTTCAGAGTTGACAGGGCAGGTACATGATACCTTCCTGCCAAATATCCTGTAAACAGGATGGAATATACAAATGTTACAGCTGGAAATGTATTTTCAAGTTAATGTCTTATACCTTGTAAGTCTGTCTTATGGGGAGCATTCCCTAAATTATAAATTAATCTGCTGATGCATTATGTTTCCTTAATTGGTATGGATATTGTAGTGATGGCCGAGGTGGCCAAACTAAATACTGATGTATAAATGCATGATATGAGGTAGGGTTGTGGAAATCGGGTTTGTGGTTTTGTATTTATATTTGTTTTTGTTTTTTCTTAGTGTAAAATGTGTGGAATCTCTGTGTTGTATTTCCCCTGGGCTCTGTAAGGATCTCAGGGGTATTCCACCACTTTGTATTTTATTATGTTATTGATATGGTCCTGATTTGGCCAAATGGCCTTAAATCTAATCTAATCTAATCTAATCTATCGATCGATCGATCGTCTTATACCATCAGGACCCTTCATCCAATCTTTTTGAGAATTTGCAGGTATGTTAAGCTTGTGAAGGGACATGATATTCACAGGTTTCCTGCAAATTGGAGCAAAGATAAAGAAGGTGTAGCCATGAATGTGTACAGAGCTTTTCTTAAAACCACAACCCTCAATTGCTTCTAAAATCTGTTCCCTTTATCAAATCGTTTCAACAAGTGGTACACATAATGCCCTCCATTGGGGGTACATGCACCCCAGATGTCATCACAATCTAATAAGAAACAAAAAATGTATAGCCAGAAATACATTTTTCAGTGTTTCCCCTTTATTTCAAAAACAAAATGTTGTTTTTGTTTCTATTTTCATTATTTTTTGTCGTTTTCGTTATTGCAATAAGGATAATGAAAACAATTTTTGTTATTGTTATTGTAATAATGAAAACAACATGCACACCCCTCAAGTCTAAGGCTGCTTTTAGATGATCGTTTGAAATGTCATAGTCTGATCTAGAATAAAAATTGCTTCCTTGTTTTAGGTCGTTTTTTTAAAAACATCATTTCCCCTTTAAATCTGGAAACGTTTCACAGCAATTGCTTTGGTTGTGTAAACACTTGGGCCTTTTTACATGAGTTGCGGCATGGCGGGGTGTCGGTGTGCACTGGGTGGACAGGAGAACGTTCTGACAGTTGCACACCAGCACACACTTACCTCCCCCCACTGCTACCCCTGGAGCTTCCTCCATTTTTTCAGATGGCTCCATGGGTGGGTGATGGGTGTAGACGGGTATGGGTGTGTGCGGGAATGTGCATGCACACACACACACACACACACACACACACACACACACACACACACACACACATACACACATCCTGCCTTGGTACGATTCTCATGGGCAGCAAACACTCATGAACACCCATATTTCTGGGTGTTCATGGGTGTTTGTTGTCTGTGTAAAAAGGGTCTTAAAATGGACTGCAGAGCCCTTTACTCGAGCCAAGAGAGTGCTGGTGGGACCGGAGCTGAAATTAACAAGAGCTGTCCAGGGGAAGAACTGAAATTAACAAAAGCTCTGCAGCTGGACCTTTCACTGGGTGTTTTTAGACAAGCACCTCCCCACCCATTACCCACCCACCAGCCATCATGCATGCTACAGGACTGCATAGGGTGCCAATGTAGCCCTGCAACATGCATGATGGGTGGATGATGAGTGGGTCATATGTGGGGAGGCACTTGTTTAAAGCACCCTCTGTGCTGAGGAACTGAAATTAACAAGAGCTATGCAGCAGACACAACATGCTGAGGAACTGAAATTAACAAGAGCCGGCCAGCAGAAAACTTAAATGAACAAGAGCTCTCCAGGAGAGGAACTAAAATTAACAAGAAAAATGAAATTAACAAGTGCTCTGCAGCCCTTGTAGTAGATTCTCTGAGTCCTCCAGCATAATGCTCTAAGCTATTTTTAGAAGATCTGTTTACACATACAATTCACAGAATGTTTTAGTAAAGATCTGAAATGTTTTTGTTATGATACCTTAATAACTTTTCAGTATGATTGTCTAAAAACAGTCTAACCAATTTAATGTTAAACCAGTAGAAGCTGTAGTGTAGACAAGTGTGCAGCCACATGATATACTTTGGGCAGGCTAACACGCTTTGGGCAGCCTTTACCCACTCTGGCTGGAGGCCACCAGGTGTTTTCCTCACCATGTAGCAGGGCAAGCAGCTGACTGCTATGCAATGCAGCTGCGGAAAAAGGCCAAGGACACGTTGCTTTACCATTTGGGTAAGACTGCCCAAGGCCTGGTAGGGTAAGACCATTTGGGTAAGACTGCCCATGTGCCTGGGTCCCTTCTGCCCTGTGGGGTAGATCATCTGCCCAGTTCCCCACTCTGGCCCCACAATGTGGAGGCTGCACTTGCCTGCCACGGGGCTGCACAGGGATTGTGCCCTCCGCAGCTTGTGTGGCTGCACCCAAGGTGTTAATAATTCTAGCTACTTTTACATGTAGAAGACTGTCTCTAAGGAAATAAAATAAGCATGCAAACTCCAGGACTAACTTAATGGTAGATGAATTATAAAGAAAAACAGAAAATACAATAGCTTTCCTGTTATATGCCGAGCACCTGTAGAATATGGAGGCCTTTCTGACCTGAGTATATGAAACTATTCAACCTTGCAGGCTAGTCTGGTGGTGGAATTCCAAAAGTGGTGTTTGGAATTAGGGGGGTCCACTTGTTAGAAGCCACCAACAAGCATATTTTGTCTTACTGGTTCATAAGGATCACAAATGTGTTGTTGTCATTCCTGAATCTTATTTATGTGGTCTTGGAGCAGGTCCCCTGAATTGAAGTCCTGTTACACATGGAATTTTACAGGAGAAAAAAAACTTTAGCAGACTATATTAATCCTTTGAAATGTAATCAACTTGAATAGGAGCATCTTTCAATCAAATCTGAGTTTGACTTGAGTGGAATTTAGTTGCAGTGTATTGTGAAGGTTATTTTTTATTATTGTTGTATTTCGAAACACTTTATGATCTGCAATGCGCTCTATGTGGGGCTACACTTGGTGATGGTTCAGAGATGGCATTTGGTGCAGAATGCAGCAGCCCATTTCCTTATGCGGACGGGGCACCGAAAGCCTATAATACCGGTGCTCAGTTAGTTGCACTGGCTGCCTATAGTCTTCTGGGCCCAATTCAAGGTGTTGTTCTTGGCCTATAAAGTCCTATACGGTCTGGTTCACACTTATCTGCAGGACTGCCTCACTCCCCGAGTCTTGGATCAGCCCCTGCGGTCTGCCAGGAGTGTCCTCTTGGAGGTCCCCAGGGTGTTGCGGGTGGCGACCATGGAGAGGGCATTCTCGGTGGATGCTCCGAGGCTGTGGAAGACCCTCCTGGTAGGGGCTTGTCTGTCCCTGGATCTTTCTTCCTTCCATAGACAATGCAAGACCTGGCTGTTCCCCAAGGCTTTTGGCGGGGGAGACAGGTAGTGGGAAGGGCATTGGGATGGATGGGGTAAACCTTTTTTAGCTCCAGTATCTATTTTTTTTATATGATAATGTACTTTTGATATGTTTTATGTATTTTATATTTATATATTTTATCACTTCACCTAAGTCGCCCTGAGCTGCCTGAAGCAGAATGGAGGCAGGGTAATACATTTTAAAAATAAAATTTAAAATAAATACACTTATGCGGTACTGACTTTCCACTGATGCAAATGAAGATGGATCCATCAGCATTTATACCTTCAAAAAGGAGTCATGACTTCTCCGTGAACTGGTCTCAGTGTGTCTTTTGCCAGTCTGGGAATTCTGCTACTCTCAGCAAGCTGGGTAAACAAGGTCTCGTCAAAATACAAAATGCCATACAGGAACGTTTCAGTTACCAAGACCGTAATAATCTTGATGTTATCAACTGACTGCAGGCTATTAACTTGGACTAAGTTGCTGAACCCGTGTTATTGTTTATCACAGTCAGTAGAGGTGGGACCCCGGGGCAATTACCGGATACCAGATTTACCGGTTTTCCGGTTCTCAAAAGAACTGGATTCTTGGATTAAATCCGGTATCCGGTACCGGTTTTATTTCATTGATTTCAATGGGGCACTGTGTCCCCATTGAAATCAATGGAATACAATTCCTCCCCCCTCCCCCTCCCAGGCTGCG
>QEPC01009983.1:2754162-2771735 GCA_003113815.1 Sphenodon punctatus
TTTTTTTTTAAATTCCCCTAAGTCCCTGGGCTCCAGGCCGGGGCTGCCGCCAGCAACCCAGAGCCCACACCGGCACCAGCAGCAGGTAAGTGTACCGGTACCATTGATCCCTGGGGTGGGTGGGGGGGTTTAACACCCCCCCACCCCAGGGATCACCCTACCTTGCCCACCCAGGGATCACCCAGTACCTTGGCTTTAGCTCTGGGCGGCGGCAATCCGGCAGCCGGCTTCAGCTCTGCTGTGGCTGCCAGTTTCAGCACGCTAGTGACGCTCTAGGCCTTCTGGTGGTGCGGGCTCTGGGTCGCCGGCGGCTTAGGGAATTTTTTTTTTAAAAAAAATCCAGGCTGGGCAGGGTGGGTGGGGGGTGTCCCCCCTTCCACCCGCACAGCCTGGACGGGGGAGGGAAAGTGTTTGGGGTTTTTTCTGTGTTTTTTTTTTACATTGCGGCCATTCATTTGAATGGCCGCAATGTAAAAAAAATCCGGCACAGGGGGAATCCGGTAATTCCCCTGGATTACCGGGGTAATCCGATACTGCCGGTACACCAAAATACCGGCAGTATCGGATACCGGATCATCCGGTAGTCCCACCCCTAGTGTACATAATTTGTGTGCATTGCACGCTGTGCACAAACACCGCTTGTAATGGGCAGCTGCAGATTAATCTGAATCTGCAATCCTCATCCCTAATGTTTACACGGTACACAGTACAGTGATACCACATGTTCTGCTTATCAGACCAGACTGCAATTGCAGCAGAGTAAATGTTAACAATGAAAAGTGACTGTCATGTGGCAAAAAGCAATGACCCTGAGCAGCTGTTCCTCTTACTAACTTGTACTGTTATAGACTGTGCACTTTAATCTGTTGCAGAATAATTGCATGTACAAGCCCTAAAAGACTGCTTTCTGATTAATTGATGGGTTACAAGCTGCCAGAGACAGTGTACAGCATTTTAAGTACAGGCACAAGGATTTGACAAAATTATATATTTTTGCAAATGTACAAACTAATTTTTTCTTCTTATTATTATTTTATTTGTTTTAGGATTCAGGAAACAAGCAAATTAGTAACTAGACCAGTGGTTTCCAGATTTTTTTGCCTGCATAATCCCATTTTAAGACAACAGGGATGGGTGAACAGAACGGCGTTTGGAAAGTCGGTTCGGTTCGGTTCGGTTCAGTCTGAAATTCAAGTTCGGAAATTCGGTTCGGTTCAATTCAGTTTAAAATTTGAGTTCGGTTCGGAAGTTCAGTTTGGTCGACCGAACAGACCGAGTTCGGTCGAATTCCGAACTTCTGAACCAAGTTCGGCCATTCAAAACCAGGTTTTTTGGTGTGTGTTGCCACTAGGGATGGGCGAACAGAACAGAGTTCGGAAATTTGGTTCGGTTTGGTATGAAATTCGAGTTTGGTACGGAAGTTCGGTTCGGTCAACCGAACAGACAGAGTTCGAACTTCCGAACCGCGTTTGCCCATCCCTAACAGACAAATATAATGCCATGTCCCCAATGCAAGGTCTATCAACAATCAGCTGGGGTTAGGACACCATAAAGAGACCCTGTGACCCACAGTTTGGGATCCTTTGAACTAGACCAGATAACTTCATCAAAGTCTATTTTATGTCATTTAAAAAATGGAACAACAAAATATTTAAATGCTATGTTTTAAAGCCAAGGAATGGGTGTATCAAGAATCAAAGATGTGGAGTTAGTAGGGATGGGCAAACAGAATGTGGTTCGGATGTTCGATTCGAAACCCGAGTTTGGGTTCGATAGTTCGGTTCAGCTGAGTTCGGGTGGCCGAACTTGGCCGAACAGTCAAAAATAGCACTATCAAAACCAAACCGAAACCGAAACCTAATTTTTGGCCCTGAAAAGATGTTTTTCCTGCCCCCAAACTCATCTGAACATGACCGAACTGTTCGGTCATTCAAGAGTTCAGTTCGGACGTTCGGTTTGGACATCCAAACAAACCGAGTTCGGTCCAAACTCCGAACATCTGAACCGCATTCTCCCATCCCTAGGAGTTAGCAAAATTTAATGAAGCTGGTAAAATGTGCGTGTGGGTGAAGCGTTCCCCACACCCCTCCACCTTCTCAATATAAACCTAGCAATTATAGATGTAGATCATGCTTGGTTACTTGTTTCCCTTTTGATATTGTTCACAGAAATGTCACAACAACTGCTCTCGCCCTCCTCAGCATTTTCTTTATTCAATCCCACTATTACCTCACCCTCCTTTCGTTCATCTTCTTTTAAAAAAAATAAAATAATTGCCTCTGAGTAGAGAAACCCCAAGTAATTCTGTTGTAAGATTCCTTTCTGTAGATTGCTCATCAACATTCAGTGTCACAGTTATACAATACAATAGCAAAGAAAAAATTAAAAGAATGAATTGAACTGAGGAGATAAATTTTGCAGACTGGGTCGGGATAATGATGAGGGAACCATTTCTTAATTGTGGTATGGATTGTCTAAACTTTCATTGAGTCCATTGATTCCATTTAAACTCATCGAAATACCAGTTGAACTGTAGGTGAATCAGGAGTGGTTCAAATACCTATTCTACTGCATGGGTGTCTGATTTTGTAATGGGCTTTTGAAATGACCCACAGGAGTGCTGTGGGGAGACTGAATAGATCCATTTTCAGTCATGGGGCCCTGTAACAGCACTTGAAATGACTCATATCCTGACTTTTATTTTTTGAAGGGTGAGGGCAGGGGGGACAGGAACCTGGGCCTTCAAGAATCACAGTTCTACCTCAGCAGCTCCACTTCCCTACATTTAAGTAATCTGGGAGAAGTTTATTTTCTCTCTAAGAAAGAAATGAAAGGGGGACTGTAAGATCATATCACTTAGTACACTAGCAACCTCAAGTTCTTGCTTTATTTGTAAAGCCAATGGTACATCAGCTTCAATCCTTTTTGTTGAGAAGAGCTGAAGGAATAGGAGGCATAGAGTAGTTCTACACCAAGGGTGGGGAACCTCAGACTCGGGGGCCAAATGCGGCCCTCGGCAAGTTTTTTATGTGAGCACTTTCCAGTGTCTGGATCTGGCCCCTGGATCTAGTCTCTATCCCCAAGCACTAAAAATCTGAGCTCATGAAAATGAAGCAGAGAGGAGGGCATGCAAACAAGGGTAGGGGACAGATTCACGACACAGATCCATGATCTGGGGACCTCCTTTTCTTGAATAAGCACGTTCATTACCCCCACCCACAACCTCTATGTGGCCCTCGGAGCTTGTACTAATATTCAATGTGGCCCCCCTTAGGCTTTCTCATTAATGAGGTTTAATGTATTCCCCTCAGCGGTGGGAACAGGCAGATATAAGAGCGTACCTTATAATGAGAGAGTGTGTGCCTTTTGTGATATGGATACCCCAGAGACAGCAGTGCATATTATCTTATACTGCCCAGCTTATTCAGAGTTTAGGGAAAAGTATATTATTCCATATATTGGTAATCAACACCAGGGGCAGAGTGAAAAATTTAAAACGTGTTTTCTCTTGGACGCGGACAGCCCTCGCTCTAGGGCAGTAGCGACCTTTTGCCTTCGGGTTTTGTTGTTTAAATTGGATAAATGAGTGGGATTTTATTGCTCACAGTTTTAGTGTTAATTTATATTTGTGTTATAATGGTTGATGTATTGATATGGTTGATATTCTACCTGTCTGTGTATTAATGTTTGAGCTGTTATAGCCCAGGTGGCTAACTATAAACTAAACTACTACTACTATTCAATGTGGCCCCCAGGACAGAAAAGGTTCCCCACCCCTGTTCTACACTATACACTGATGTTGTTACCTTCTCAGATAGCGTATGCAATGCTTGTGGCTGGCTCTCTGTAGATGATCTTTTTGCTGTAGTTCTTGATTATGATTCTATCTTTCTTCCCCCACCCCCCAAGAGCAGAAACCCCTTAAGTAGCTTGAGCTCCTCAACTTCAAGCATTTCTGCTTGTTAAACTGCCATTTTTAACCACTCAAGTAAAGGGAGCGAAACCAAAAGTCGATACACTCTGGGGATATATTCACACACTGAACAGTTGGTTCCTAAGGAACTGATCTTGCAATGCAATGTTGGCTGCTTTTAGTTATCCAGAGAGACCCCTTCTGTCCTTGTCTGAGTCCAAAATTGGGGGAGAAAGAAAAAATTTAGAACTACTTTTTCCTCCCCTTTTAGTGTTTCTGCACTGAGAGTAGCTGGGCTGATTGGACATTACATATTGCTTTTTATTTATGGACTATACCATGCAGTCAGTGTTTTAAAAACGCACACTTTTATGTTATGACTAGAGTTGCAAAGAAATACATAAAGAAGACACTCAAGTTCACTTTGTATGTTAAAATACGTAAATGCTTTCTAAATAAATATTTGTCACACCATATGTATATTTTACACAGGGTGTCTGGGGTGTCAAGCTGGCTAAAATGAGATCAATTCCAAGCACTTTAATAGGAATGCAAATTATTATTTTTAAAATTCTTTTGATTTTCCCATAGTAGAAATCAATAGAAAGCAATATCAAATCAGTTTTCTTTCTAATTCAATCTGTGTCTGTGCCACTGCTGCCTACATATACTGTTCCAAAACTCATCACTGAAGAAAAATGATTTCCAAGATAGATGTAGACTTCAATCTAAAGCAGAATTGCACCTGTAAACCTAATCTAAAACCCCAAAGTGTCCTGATCCTTCAACTTGTATACTTGTGCTTAGCTTTAAAGCCAAGTAGCACCATTTGCTGCAAAAATTGTCACTGCCAATCTCCTGCTTTAATCATTAGGCCATACTAGAACATACATGTAATATGTACATTAGGACATACGTGTAATACTCAAAATCTGTATTCTCAGTTCAAGATTATATTAATCTATTCAGAAATGAACACACTTTCCTAGTCATCATTGTTAGGGCCTCTGGACAGAAAGGTAAAGTATTAGTGCCCAAAATAGGTTGCTCTGTTGCTGGGAAATTCAGCATACTTTTCTAATCAATATTTATTTATAATTTGCCTTTAAGTTCCTGTAATGCCTTTTAGCAGAGATGGGCATTCAACAAGAAGAGCTTCAGTAACATTTACATGGTACATAAGTCTATATCTCCAGCCAGTCAACACATTCCCCCAGAAAACATTGTTTTAGGTCACTAGCACATGAGTTGGGATTCAGGCAGGAGGGACTTCCAGGAGCAGAGATCATGGCAGAGGGCATCACAGGAAGCTCTGCTCATGTGCGGGGGGGCAATAATCCATTTCTGACGTGATGTCCCTTGTAGATGACAGGGCTTCAAAATCCAGCCCTTTCATCCATGAGGGACACCGTGTCAGAAATGGACCCCCCCATATGAGTGGAGCTTCCTGAGATGCCCCTTGCCATGTTCTCAGCTCATGGAACTCCCACCCCCATCTCCTGACTTGCATGCAAACAGCCTTTGTTACTACGTGACAAACACCTCCTGAAAATGTCCTTGGGTTATGATGTTTTCCCTAGAATTGGCAAAAGATGAAAATCAAAATCATCCACCCAACCACTGTGTCTACTGGTTTTATCTATTTGGCATTGGCTGACTAGGCAAAAGGGAGCTATTTTCAGATTCAGCAAGGTCCTCTGTTCTGCTTATTTGTCCTACATGATCCTTTCCCCTTCTGATGTCATGTGCATCTAGGATTGAATGGAAAACAAAATTTAACATTCCTTCCGCATTGTTTTTATTCAAATTGTGGTATCATGAACATTTACTGACCATTTATTGACATTTATGGAGTAGCGGGTAAACAACATACACACTTTCAGATGGTGACAGGTTTCTCAATTAATTCGTTAAGTGATTCAAAGACCATGATCAACCACCAACCCAAATTAGGGCATTTTTACACAGACGCTGCCAGCGGCTCGGTGGGTAGAGATGGGTGGGTGAGCAGCACACCCAGCGAACACCCAGAGGCGCCAAGACGGGAGACGTTTACACAGACAGTGCCGAAGGGGGTTGTGGGATGGAAGGGGAGGGGCTGGCACACACCCATCAGGCAAACACCCACCCCGGGACACACCGAGCAAACACCCAAGACGTTTACACGGACGGTCAAGACACTCACCAGAGGGGAACCCCGCCCAGCACAGCGATATGAGAACATAGTCGACTGAGGGCAAATGAAGCTGTGGCATGCAGATCCGCCCCCAAACTGCCAGACCCCGTGCAGTCGGGGCTGGAGAGAGCAGGGATGACAGAGGACACAAAGTAACAGCCCATAGACAGTCCCAAGACAGAGGCCAGACATGCGGGTGCCACGGACCCCCCACAAACCAGAACATGACCACACACAACTGGGAACACAAGCACACAGGGAACAGCTGTATGGCCAAGGAGGCAGGGGGATCTCAAAGTGGGGGTGGGGGGCAGCCCAGGAAAAGGCATCAGGGGGACAGGCTGAGCCCCAAAGCAGCTGGGGACCCCAACACAAGCCCCCAAATCCCCCAGCGAAGCCCCTGCACACACAATCCCAAAGCCCCATACAACAAGTCAGGACCACAGCTGGGTTGGCAGGGGACAGATGGGGGGGGCGGAACCCCAGAACACACCAACCGGCAGCAAAGCCGCTGCTACCCACCAAACACCAACCTCGGATGCGCGTGGCCGAGGGGGAGATCCACACCAAGGCAGGGAGGGGGGAAGGCACAGGGACAACAGACAAGGGGATGCCCCCCCCCGGCCCCAGGGACCACAGGGAAGGAGGGGCAGCGAGATAGGGCTGGAGGGGGACAGATGGAAGGCAATACAGGTAGCAGTGTGGCCACAACCCACAGAGAAGGGAACCGAGGGTAAGTCCCAAGGGGTCAGTAACATCTGCAGCACAACCACCGGGAGAAGGGGGGAACTCGAAATACCCTGTACCTGTCAAGAAACCCTGGCACAACCACCATAAGGCACCCACACAATAGAACAGCACAAAGGGAAGGAGAAGACATAAACCACCGGTGACGGGAGCAAAAACACTTTAATAAAAAAGGGAAGCAGAGCTGAATACAATACTGGGACAAGGGAGGGAGGGAGCCTGCACGGTGCAGATTAGTGGGGCGGATCCCCACCCTCAATAGGGATGCTGATCCCGTACCCGACACCAGCAATCCACGTGGTTGCAGTCGAGCTGGTGCACCCACTGTAGGAGGTGCAGGAGGAGCTGCAGAACCTCCTCCTGCTCCCTGGTCTGCTCAGGTATCATCACCTGCACTAAGGGAGAGAGGGAGAGGAGGCGAGTCATTAGGATGGTTCAAGGGCCCCAACAACGAGTAACCCCACACAGACATATGGGGGAAAGGTCCTGGACACATGCAGTATGCTCACTGATCTCCTTGTAGAGCCATGTCCCAGCATGGGGTTCTGAGGCCACACGCTGGAGCTGCCCAGGCATAGTACGGTCAGGAACACAACTAGAGTAGCTAGAAGGGAGAATGAAGAGGGAGAAGGGGGAAGAGTGCAAGGAAATAATGTGGGTGAGAAGGGGACAAACAGCACAGAGCACCCACACCCCAAACATGGAACCCAGGTCACCCATGCCATCACTCCAATGGCGGGGATAGAGCGGGAACATGGATGGGCAACTGTTGGGCCAGAAACAGGCCAGACTCATGGTCAGCAGCCCGTCACTTCTGTTGCCTATCCATTGCCAACAGTGCAGATGGGAGGAACCAACAGGGGGCACCTGGAGCTGCGGTAGCCGGGGCGGTCCCAGCGAGGAGCCCAACCAATGGTAAGTGATCGCTGGACATGGAGGGTGGCATGTGCCATGGCCAGCAGGGCAACAAAAGCTGCTAGGGAAGGGTTGGTGCTAGCACCCATCACCCACCCACGCACTGGGGCACAATGGAGAGCACTGCTATGGGACAGCCCCAAAACAGCCGTGTCACAGGCAATGCATGCATGACAGGGCAGTCATCCACACGAGGTGGTTGACAAGAGCACCTCTGGAATAGGTGGGGGCTGCACAGAGGCAGGGGGCCCGCACAGGGTCGCATGCCACCAGGTGCGCAATGACAGGTCAAGGACCAAGCAGTCAACAGGAGGAGTTGGGCCCCCACCACCACACAGCCCGAAACCATGATCCATGACGGAGCCCACAAGGGAACACATCACACACCACACGTTGCTACATGACAATCCCAGTGCTGCCGAAAATAAACCCCCCGGTCCCAGAGCACACAACCACACACATGGGGATGGATGCAGCCATGGGAGGGGCACAGGGAACGGTACACAGTCACAGAAGCACAGGAGAGGATACAGTACAAGCCAGGGTCTTTATTAGATATGGGAAAGGGAGGGGGGTACAGGCTCACAGAGGCCAGTCAATGAGTGAGCAAGGGTCTGTGGGCATTCAATCCAACCATCCGATAGGGGCAGCATTGTACATGCTCAAATAGGGATCGCGGAGATTGAGTACACAACTGGGATGGATGTGGGATGCGACAGATGCAGTGTTGGGGTCCAGCTGATGGGGAAATGAACTAAAGGGATCAAACAGAACAGTGGGGAGGAGCAGCATGTCCATGGGGAGGTGAGGCACAGCCAAGGCACGGGTAACAGTATCCCACGGAGCAGGAGAATGGGACAGCCAGATCAGGGGGTGGCCGGAGGGTGCTCGGTAAACATCGGCCCCTGGACAAGACCCTCCCAGGCAAATAGGTCCCTGCGGAATCCCCGGGAATGCATATGGGCATCCACCATGAAGCAGGGCAGTAGGTGGTTTTCCGCTGCAGCCATGACATCTGGTCAGCTCAGCACTGCTCGCAGGGTGCCCATCTCCATTGCAGTAGGGGCCCCAAACAGTAGTGGCCCACCAACACCGGGGCGTAGCAAGTCCAGCTCCCAAAGAAGGGCTAGGCATTCCGATCATGGGTGCGATATGCCACGAGCATGCAGTAGGATGCCGGTGTAGTCTGTAGCAACAGGGGGACCCCCGGCCTGGAGGGCCAGTCCATAGTCATTGCGAGTCACCACCAGGCAAACAGCCACGATCTCCTGTGAAGTCCACGGCACAACGACGGCGGCTGGGTGCCCCCAAGGAGGTCGTTGGAGGAGGGTGAAGCCGAGCTCCCCAGCACACCTCCGGTAATCTGGACCACCAAATGGATGGCCCATCACCCACATGTGAATCCATCCGCCACTGACAGGGGGTTTCTCAGCAGCAGCTGGACTTCATGACTCTGCCACAGTGTTCCCAGAAGCATGTTGACACACGCTGACCACTCCTCCCTGGCACAACCATCCACCTTGGGACCCGTTCCACACCCTGACATGACCGTCTCAAGGGCCGGGTGGTTGACTGCAATGAAGTTCCACAGGGAGCAGATGGGAATGAGCGATGCATGAGGAACGGCGCATCGCTAGCTGGAGGGTGACCTTGCAAAGCTGACAGTGGGCAGGCTACTAGGCCCTGCGTAGCCCTAACCCACGCACAGGGCAGGCGCACTCCAGTGCAGCCAATGAGAGGTGAACGAGGTCACGGCTGGTTCTAGCATGGAGATAATGAGGCACTGGTAACAGCATATCTTGAGTGTTCACAGCTTCACGATGGCACGGCCTTCACTTGCAGTGATGGATAGAGGGCTGGCACCGATGCATCCCGCTCACTGATCGCACGGGGGTGCGTCATGGACACTGGGGAGGGGGCGTCCCCCTTGTATATGTTACAGCCCCGCTGCGGCCCGAGCACCCTGCTGTGCAGGAGGTCTGTGCAGGTGGAGGGATGTGCAGCCAGCCCGGTGAGTGGAGATAGTGACCAGGTATGCAGAACACACCCATCATACTGCACCAATCGATGGGCACCATGCATGGTCCTCTAAAGTACATGTGTGTCCTGGTTCCATTGCTCGGGTGTGGCGTGTGGAGAGTGATGGTGGCAGTGTGGTGTGTGAGACGTGATAGTGGAAGAGGACACAGCTAGTACAGAGGTGGTGCTGTCCATTACTGGGTGTACAGTGCTGAGCATGGGGGAAGAGGCAGTGCCTGGCGATTTACCAGTGTTAGCAGTCCCCAATACATAGGGACAGCTGTTGAGCTACAGGGGACGGGAGGAGCATGGTGTGGGTGTTCTGGGAGAGCAGGGCTTGGGGGTTGGAGCCAGAGGCTCCTATCGGGTGGTTGGAAGATAGTCAGGGCACTGAGTGAATGGGTGCTTTGTGGACCACGAGCACAGTGGTGCAGGGATTGGGGAAAGCAACCGTTCACCTAGAGGCTTGTTGCGTAGCTGAGTGGTGATCCAGCACCGGTCCTGGTGGTGGCTGCTCAGGGGTTCTGTGGTGGTGGTACCATGCTGCCTGATGAAGAACCCCAGAGAAGAGAGCCCTCATGCTAATGGTTCTGGGTGTGTGCTTCGTGATCCTGGCCTAGGTGTTCTAGCAATGGACCGAGCTACTCCACCCAGGGCCCCGCTTCTACAACCATGGGGCATGGCGCAGGAGAGCAGCCAACATGCGCCGAGCAAGCAGCATCATTGCAGTGGGTGAGGATGATATCTGCTTGCCAATATGCCATGTGCGGAACAGCTGTGTCCCAGCACATGCGGCTTGTCCTATCCAGGTGGCCCCTCAAACTTTACAGTCGTCGTGTGACTGTCCCAACTCGGCGGCTGAATTGGATGCGTTCATGCACCTATGAATGGTGGGAGAACACGCTGGCTACCTGGACAGACAAGGAATGGACGGACCACTTCTGCATGAACCGCTCTCTGTTGACCCGAATCGGTGAGATCCTCAACCCACTTCTCCAGAGAAATGCAACCAACATGTGGTATCCGCTGCCCCCAGGAATGCGATTGGCCATGGCGGTGTGGAGGCTGGCCACCCCCGATTCATTTTGGAACATTGGGGAGCAGTTCGGAGTGGGCACAGCTACCGTTAACAGGGCACTCCACGATGTGTGTGACCTGATAGTGGAGTTGTTACTAGAGCAGGTCATCCAGCTCTGGGATCATGAGGTGGTGATCCACAACTTTGAGGAAATGGGCTTCCCCCATTGTATCGGTGTGATAGACAGCACCCACAAACCTATCATCCTGCCCCCCCCCACGCAAAGATTGACTATATGAACCAGAAGCAGGCTTTCTCCATAAATCTTAGGCCGCTGCGGATCACAGGTGCCTATTCAATGATGTGTACACTGGACAGTCAGGGAGGAGACATGATGCACTTATCCTTCTATGCCCGGATGTTTGATGGAGAGATAGCCCCCAACCTGTACCGAGTGATTGAGCGTGTTTCCATGGCTCCAGTGGCCACCGGTGCAGAGAGCGAGCCCTGTGTCCCTGTACCAACATGCCCATGGTGGGGCATTCCGACGGATATCGGAGGAGAACAGGGACGCTCTCTGTAAGCGCATTGTTGCCCAGATGGCAGGCAACTGACCCATGCCTTTGCATGTCCCTCCCCTTCCACAGCCCGTGTAACTGTAAACAATAAACACAGATGTGACCTGACTACAAACTCCATGTGTCCTATTGTTTGGTGCTAGGGGTTCCTCAGTCATGTGGAAGCTGGATCTCTCGGAACAGGGCCACATACTTGCTGCCAGCCAAAGCATCAGTAACCCGAATAGCATACGACGTTCACTAGTTAACAGTTAGCACAGACAGTGTACCTGTGGTATCAATGTACAGGTCTGTGCTCCTTCAAGGGTGGTTTGTCGGTTCCCCTCCACCTTCTGGCAGGCAAGAGCGTTCGCGGTCCCACACCTGTTGTACGCATGGCACGAACCCTTATGTCCGTTACAGATCCCCTACCAGTACACGCCATCCCCTGAACAGAAAAATCGACATAGAGGTACAGTGTACATAATGTTTATTAGGGGATATTCACAAGGGGTGGGTGATCACTTCTTGCGGGGCTGGCCACATCTCCGCTTTGGCGCACCACTGGGGCTCAGCTCCTTGCGGCCCTTTGCTGCCACTGTCTGCAGCGAGCGGCGGCCAGATGGCCTGGGCTCTCCGTCATCCACCGGCTGCTCCACTACAGAATCAGGTACCGGACCCTACGATGATCATGCACACAGTAAGTGTTACACTTGTACCCAGGATGGGTCCCCTGCATCACATCCCAGTTTGTAGCCCTCTGCTGGTTCCAGGGATCATCATGCTGCAAGCCCACTGCCCATCCCTGCGCAGGTCGTGGTGCAGATGCCCCCCTCATTAGCGAACTAATTTTAATACGGCTTACCTGAGTTGGTGGGGCAGCCGCCATGGACAGTTGGGTACCTGGGGGTGCCGGGATGTTCTGAGGAGGCCTTGGTTCCTGGACGAGGGGTCTCGGAGGCAGCTGGTGAAGAACCGGGATGGGTGCAGGCTGGAACGGCAGCCCCACAGGCTGCTGTTATGGGGCTATGTGGGGGGGGGGGCTGTGCACCAGGATGGGGAAGGGGTGCTGCTGGGGAAACTAGGGTTGGCCGAAGTGCTGGGGAGTGGGCACCTGCACCAGTGGGAGATCACCTTAGTGGTAGTTGCCTGCCATCCCTCCGTCCCTGCTCAGAGGGCCGATGTCGGCTGGGGTTTTCGCTGCAGGAACCCCAATGCCTCTCCCATGAGGTCCATGACCTGTGTGGCTTGCCCTTCCAGCGTGCCTCGGGCCCTCACCCTCTCGACCATGTCGAGGTGCAGCTCGCGGTGGAGGGTGGCAGTCTGGCGCCTGTCCCAAAAGTGTTTGGTGTGGGACAGGGTCAGCATTGCTGCCAACATTTCCCGGTCCCTGTCCCCCTCCCCTCTTTGCACCTCCCTGGTGAGGGCGAGCTCCTTGAAGTGCACCTGAGCTAACCTTCTGGTTTCTTCCAGAAGTTCCCTCCCCAGGTCCTCTCTTTTCTCCTCTGATTCCTGGCCCACATCTCCCAATACCTCTCAGCACTGCCGGTGGCAGCACCTCTCCCAGGACCGGGTCAGTCTTCTGTGGATGACAGGTTACCCCATAGGTCATACTGCATGCCATGTCCGTACCCTGTACCCCTAGTGGTGCTACTGAGGTGCCACTGGGACTGCCTGCCCTCTTTCCATGTATCTCCCTGTGTGGATGGTGACTGACAGGGTGGGGTCCCCGTATTCCTATCCTATGTGTCCCATCCGCTGTGGTGGCCCCATATCTGTCTGTCATATCCCGGGGCAGGATTTCCCCAGTACCCCATTGTGGGCATGTCTCCTTATCCCTCCTCCACGACCATGTGACCCCCACCTCTGCATGCCTGTTGGAGGCTGCTGACTCGTATAGTTCCGTGCCCCTACTGTGGTGGCCCCCAGCCGTTCCCTGTTTTTCATTGCAGATGTATTAATAGGGGGGATCCCTCTGTACCCTGTATGCTATTCCATCACCCCAGCATCACCTGAATCCCATCCCTTGGCCATGTTGGCCTACCATCATTGTCCTGATCACCGGGTCTTGGGTGTGCCTCCGGCTCCTCCTCAACCACCTCCTACTCCACGACCTCCTCGTGCACATTCAGGCACCCTTGAGCAAAATGGGAATAGGGATCCATCATTTGATCCCTGCTGCCCAGCCTGGGCCCAGGTCACTGGCCAGGGCCTTCTCCCCCACAACCCCGGGGCTGTGGTTATGCTCCTACCTGGATCATATTCCTCCACGTCCTGGGGGGTGTCCTGGGTGTCCGTCTGCTCCGCATGCACCCCCATCCCCGTGGCCTGTCACCCTGTGGGTTTTGGGGGCGCATGCGGAGGGTGATGTTATTGTAAGCAGTTTCCTGGGCTGCCTCCGGCTCCTCCCCCTGTGTGACGGGGCTGTCCTCTCCCGCATCGCCTCTGGCATTGCCAGAGGCAGCGTTCTCCCCCTGCTACGGGTGGTCGGGCAGGGTATGTGTTGTTTTCACCCTCTTTCTGCCCCTGGTGAAGGCAGTGCCGTGTGGGAGGCAACAACGTCCCAGTCCATGAAGAGGAACCGGTCCAGCTCGTCATGGAACCCCATTGTGCATATGGCATGGCCGGACTTGAGATTGTTGTCCTTGATATACTTATATCTGGACCTCAAGTCCTTTGCCTGCTGCATGGACTAGGCAACATCCCTATTGTACCCCTGCTGCTGCATCTCCTGGGCGATGGTTTCATAGACCTGTCTGGTCTTGTAGCTGTGCACCAGGTCATGCTGGACCTTTTCGGCCCCCCACACCCGTATGAAGTCCCGGGTCTCCTGCCTCAACCAGGGCTCCCTCTTTTGGGTACCGTGTGTGTGGGGCCTTCCAGCTTGGCGGCTTGGGGCCCGCCTGGTGGCTGTGGTGACAGTGGAGCTGGTTGTCTCCTGTAAGGGGAATTGCATGGGGGTTAGCATATGTCCCGCAGCCCCCCCTTGTGCACCGGTTGGGTGATCCCTTCCCTTTCCCCCCTGTGGGCACTGCTGGGTTACCTGACTGTCACAGAGGTTCTCACCGGCCATCTCCCCAGTGGTGTGCTGCTCCTGTGTGTGGGTGCTGCTCCTGTGTGTGTGTGTGTGTGTGTGTGTGTGCGCGCGCGCGTGGGGGTAACGGTTAGATGTCAGCTGGCCGCCCTGTGTTCCCTTGGGATGGTTCCTGGTATTGGCGTGTGGTCCCCCGCCCTTCCTTGGTTGTTGGGGTACCCTCGCTCTTACCTCGCTGTTGGTGGTGCTCCCATCCCTGTGCCCCATGGCTGTGGTGGGCTAGGGGGCTGCGGGCAGAGCCGGTGCTGCGCTATGCCCTCGGCCCTGTGACGGGAGAGGTGTGCTGTGATTAGCCGTTTTACCTCCCCCCGCCCCGGTGCTGTTGGGCCGGGCTCCCCCTCCCCTGGGTGTCCCGGGGTCCCTTTGCTTACCCTGGCCCGTCCCATGCATGTCATGCTGCTGGTTCTCTTTGTTTTGTCTGCTGCCTTCCTTCCAGACACCTTGGGAGCCGGCGCACCCATGTCATGTTTCAATTCACCTCTAAAGCTCCCGGTCGGGCGGCCAGCATCTCCCTCGGTGGGTATGTCTGCTTGGGGACACCTGTGCAGCCTTTCTAGCCATCTCTCACTGGTATCGGTGTACCCATCCCCGTGTCTGTGGGTGTTTTGGTTTTTACACAGACGGGTGGGTGTTGAACACCCATCTCCGCCCACAGAGCATGCTGGCTCATTCCTGGCTGTTCGGTGGGTGTTGGTGGGTGGGTCAGGAATGTGCATCCACCCACTCCTGGATTTTATACGAACTCTCTCACACCCATCCAATGGGTGTTTATGGATGTTCATGGGTGGGTGATGTCTGTGTAAAAAAGGCCTTATCTAACATTCTGTCAGACTGACAATAGCTTTCAACTGTCTACATGGAAAGACAGAGATTTCTCAAATATAACCTCTTCCAACGAATACATTTTCATATCTTTGCAGGTTCAGCCACTTAAACTGAACTGATACACTAGTGTGAAAGGCTTTACCATCGGGAAAGTAATTTTACTACTATAGTAAAAATAGAATGCTCTTCTCCACTTTCAGGATTGAGGAAATAGGACTTACCTTGAGCTTTAAAATTAAGCACATGCTTATTGGTTTTCCTGAACTAGGGGTTCAATACTGTGGTCTCAGGTCACTAGGTTATTGCAATTTTCCTTCCCAACATTTTTGTTACAGTAGAGCCTGATGGCATATACTATGTATTATTCTTGCCACTTGTGTCTCTAGTAGGATTAAGGAGGGAAATGGACTTAAGGTTCAGATGGTTGAAAATGAAGATTCTTCCCACACAACACAGTTGAATAATTATTTTATTACTGATCAGTAATTGAGTACTTATATACATAAGCTAAAATCTGGAAAAGCTCCAGGTCCAGATTATCTGAAATTTTTAAGATATTTATTCAGTGGTGGATTCCTGTTTTGAAGCAATTAATGATTAATGTAGTTCTTTATCATTGCTATTGAAAGGTCTGGAAACAAAATATTATTTTCCCTATTTTTAAAAATTGATCCAGATTTTTATAGACCCATTAGTTTAATAAGTATCCCTTCAAACATCTATGGGAGACATTTATTGTTCCATCTCAAAAACTGGATATATTACGGGAAGAACAGGCTGGATTACGTGAGGGGTTGTTTTACTTATATGGGGATTACAACTAGGGTAAAGTATGGGGTGGCTGGTGAGTTGACCGGTTCATTATTTTTTTTTATGACTAGAGGGTTCAACAAGGGTGTTTGTTATCACCTTCATTATTTAATTGTTTTATGAACGATTTAAAATCTGAACTTTTACAGGATCGCTTTCACCTACCTAAAATCTTAGCGAACGAGATACCCTGGCCATTTTTAAACAGACCGCCAGTGAGGGGGGAGGTCTGGGTGTGGCGGGTGGAGTGCGGGGGGGGGAGGAGCAAATGGAAGCACATCTATCTCCACCCACCTCCACACATGGAGCAACCCACCTTTTCGCGGGTTGCTCTGTGCATGGGGGTGGGTGGAGGTGAGTGGAGATGGATGGAGATGCGTGGGTCACAGGAGCATGCACCCATGAACCCCACATTCAAATGGGATGCTTCTACTCATGTCTACTGGGTGGACATAAGCGGGAGCGTCTCATTTAAAAATGACCCCTGTTTATGTATATGATGCAGCGTTGAGGACTTGCACTAAAGTTGGGTTACAACACTTATTAGATTATTTTAATAATTATTGTATGAACAGTAAGTTAAAGAGGAATATCAAGAAATCACAAATTATGGTATTTGGAAGACTAGCAAGTTGTTTATTAATTTATTTATTTAATTTATTTAATAAATTTGTACCCCGCCCCTCCTGCAACACAGCCCGGGGCGGCTTCCAACAAGTAAAATACAATAAAAACAATTTAAAACATTCCATAACAATAATATTAAATATTAAAAAGGGCTAAATATCATCAATAATATATAATAAATAACAAATCAGGTGGGGGAGCTAAAAACCCCTCACCCTACCCTCCCACTCTCCCCAAAGGTCTGGGCGAACAGCCAGGTTTTGCAACTTCACCAGAATGTCAACAGGCTAGGGGCCAGGCGAGCTTCCTCTGGAAGGGACTTCCAAAGGCGTGGCGCGGCCACCGAGAATGCCCTCTCCATTGTGACCCCCTGCTTAACACGGGGGACCTCCAAGAAGGCACCCCCGGAACACCGAAGGAGCCGCTCTGGGGCGCGGAGGGCGAGGCGGTCCCTGAGGTATGAGGGGCCCAGACCGTGTAGGGCTATATAGATCAATACCAACACCTTGAACCTGGCTCGGCATGCTATCGGCAACCAGTGCAGAGCTCGGAGCATAGGTGTAATATGCTCCCGACGGCCCGTCCCCGTAAGGAGACGAGCCGCCGCGTTCTGCACTAGCTGCACCTCCAGACCAGGAACAAGGGAAGCCCCACGTAGAGCGCGTTACAGTAGTCTAGCCTCGAGGTGACGAAGGCATGGATGAGGGAGGCCAGGTCCGGGCCGGAGACGTACGGACGCAGCCTACGTACCAGATACAGCTGGCGGAAGGCAGCTTTAGCGACTGCCTCCACCAGCCGCTCCAGGCGGAGGTCTGCATCCAGTATCACCCCCAGGCTCCGAACCTGCTGAGCTATAGGAGGGCGAACCCCCC
>QEPC01009983.1:2779033-2818094 GCA_003113815.1 Sphenodon punctatus
GGGGGGCACATGGTGTGGGAGTTGGAACGTGGTTTTTGTTCACCTTATATGGAGCGTTTTTTTCGCTGCTGCATTTTGGGGGATCTGTGGATACCTTTGCAGCCTTGTGGGAATAGTTTGGTTTATGGTTTTCTGTTTTTTATATGGGTTTTGTTCACTTGATGATGTGGAGTGTTAAATACTAACTCCCCCCTCCCCCCCAACGCACATGCAGCAGAGGGTGAGGGGGAATTAGTATTTAATGCCCTGTGATTCAATTGAGGTTTTGAAATCCTGAGATGTAACTGTTTTAAAACCACACAGAAACCACATGCAAACTGTGTTTTGTTGCAATCCTTGATCTGGTGTGAACACAGTAACTGGTGGGTTTCAATCTGTGGTTTTAAATGGGACTAATGATAATCTTGCATAGTTATGTAGAATGCATGGGATTGTCAGTCCTCCTCAGTATCATGAACTACTGGACTCAGGCTGTGACTTGGGTGCTTTACAAGGATGAGTGCCTGTGATAAGGGTTTATAAAATATTTATTTTAAGCTTGATGTGCATGCAAACTGTGTTTTGTATGTTAATCCTGGGAACTCCTTGCTGCTGGGTTATGCCACCTACCATTGCCCTGGCTCCACCTACCATTGCCCTGGCTCCACCTACCATTGCACTGGCTCCGCCCCTAGGCTCGCCGGCTGGCCTTACTGCCCCTCCAGCCTGAAAACCCACCAGCCACCTTGGGCCATTGTGTTCTGCATGAACTGCAGCTCCCAAACAGTCTTTAAGAGCAGTCCCACATAGAGAGAATTGCAGTAGTCTAGCCTCCATGTAATGAAGGCATGAATTATGGTGGTTAGCTACATATCTGAGAGAAAGGGACGCAGCCTTCTCACCAGATGGAGTTCTCATCTATCTGCAGGACTGCCTCACTCTCTGAGTCCTGGAGCGACCCTTGCGGTCGGCTGGGGGTGCCCTCCTCAAGGTCCCCTGGGTTTCCTGGGTGTCCACTATGAGGAGGGCATTCTCCGCGACTGTGCCGCGGCTGTGGAACTCCCTCCCGTCGGAGATCTTCTTGGCTGCCAGCCTCCCCTCTTTCCACAGACAATGTAAGACCTGGCTGTTCTGCCAGGCCTTTCCCGAGGGAGATGGGATGGGTGGGTTGGGTTAGGGTGGGAGGGGATGGGGTTTTATATCGTTTTAAATTGCAATTATTATTGTTTATTTTAATGCCCTGAAATGTTTTTAAGATGTTGTGAGCTGCCCCGGGATGCCTGAGGCAAGAGGGGGTGGCATATAAATTTTAATATAAATAAATAAATACAAATAGTTGGTGAAAGGCATTCCTATCCTGGCCATGGCTGAAACCTGATGCTTCAGATGCATCAGGTTGGATAGATTTTGGAGTCTAAGTAAGAGAGGTTGGGGGTCTAGTGGTAGGGTGGAGCAGGTTAGTATACCAGCAGGGATCTGGGAGTAATATTATGGCTCCATCTTTGCTAGACCTTCTCCGAGTACAAATGATTCCCTGAGATACACGACTGAATCACTGCCACACTGGGACCCTGTAACCCTGGCAGAAGTTCGCCAAATGATTTCCCTCCTAAAAAAGAATAAAGCTCCGGGTATAGATTTTATTCCTGCGGAACTTTTAAAGAGCAATTTGGATTGGTGGAGTCAGATTCTTGCTATATTGTTTACGCAAATAAATGAAACAGGGAGGATCCCCCAAAACTGGACAGAAAGTATAATTGTCCCAATAATTTAAAAGGGTAATCCTCATGAGCCCGCTAATTACCGTCCAATAAGTCTTCTCAGTGTCGTAGGGAAGCTGTACTCTAGGTATCTCTTGATTAGGATCCTAGAATGGATTGATCAGGAAAGCTTGATTGGGCCGGAGTAGACTGGTTTTAAAAAAGGGATGTCCACGACAGATCATATAAATAAATAAATATAAATAGTTGGTGAAAGGCATTCCTATCCTGGCCATGGCTGCAACCTGATGCTTCAGATGCAGCTCGGGGTCCACAAGCACCCCAAGGCTGCAAACCTGAGTAATCAGGAGAGGTTGTACCCCATCAATGATGGGAGTCCCAATCCTCTCCAGGTCACAAAGTCAGACAATCATCATAAATTCTGTCTTGTCTGAATTCAGCTTCAGTTGTCCCACCCGCATGCAGTCCCCAGTGGCAGCCAGGCCACTAACTGTGGCCACAGAGAAGTGCTAGCCTGTTTTGGCCCAGTTGGGTGGGACTCAGCTCAGGGTGTGACCTTGGAGATTGTCCAGAGGTCACAGCCTGGGCTAGCTGCCAACACTGCCTGGGGCAGTCCTGGGCCACCATCTGGTGGTGCGTATTTGCATGTGTCACTGGGTCCCAGGACAAAGTGGGCCCAAATCACGTCAGTTTTAACCCTCTGGGAACCATTTGTACAATGTCCTTGTAAACACACCAGCTTATTAATGATTTATGTTGCTATTTTTCAGGGCTAAACTACCCATTGGGCTACATTATTAATTAATATCATTTATTATTATTACGTTCCACTTATATGCCACCCTTCTCCAAAGGAGGACTGTCCAGGATGGCAGTTTTCTGGGCTGACCCTTCTGGGGATGGTACTGGCATGGTGGCCGCAGGCAGAAGCACTGGCATTCCACAGTTTTTCCTGGACTGCCTGGTGCAGTGTGGCTGTAGACCTGTGCTTGGCTTCCAGGCTACTGCTGTGGTGGTCCCAGCCTCCAAATCCTTCAATCCCAGAGCATCACCCCCTTCCTCTACCCAATAGGAAGCACTACAGAGAGTGGGAAGTAACCACACCTCCTGAGAGAAATTTGGGACCCCATTACATCCTGGTAGCTGGGTCCCCACCAGCTTTGATTACCTAGTGCCTGGCCAAGCCGGTTCTGTCAGTCTTGCATTTAATGTATTTATCAGCTAATAGCTTAAATTCATGATTTGAACTCATCATTTTAAAAATAAATTTATGGCTATTATACTTGTATTTTATTCACATGCCTGTAACTTGCAATTATTACTCTATTCATCATATTTTAATTCATATTAAAACATTCTTGTAGCTAGGGGGGCGGGGTTTAGCTTGGTGGCATCTGTTTCAGCATCTGTTTCTAGGAAGTAGCAACATTTGAATCCCAGAGAAGCAGCAGAGGGGTGCATGCCCCCAGGATGGGAGCCAGGTAGGGGATCCTTGGATTGACTTCTTTGACATCTATGTGGTGAGTGGAAGGCAGCAACATTAATTTTCTCCAGTGTGGCACAATAGTCAGGCATACCTCTTCAATGTTTATAATGGGAGAGAGTTAACTGAGTTTAAACCAGTGGTAAAGATCAGGGATTTTTATTTCGTTTCAGTGGAATGACATTTTAGCACGTTGTGGTTAATGCAAACAGGATAATTGTCTTTGGAAAATAACACTTCCTTTCCCTGAATTACTACTTGATAATATCTCCATAAAAACTGGCTTGAGCGATCACATGACTTAATATTATAGAATATATAGTGAATCACCATGAGATCAAGGAAATAGTTCATTATATCAAGATGGTCGCTATAATAGGGTTTGGAAATATGGAAGGCATAGGAATAGCTCTTGAAGTAGGGATTGCAATAAAGAGAGGTTCATATTAAGCATGGTTTGCTCCAGTGAGGTTTGACCGCAGAGCTTTAAGCTATGATAGAAAATATGCTGTGCATAGAGCATATTTTTTGCATCAGGCGAACAAATTCCCAGATTTTGTCACCAATGAAAGGGTCACTGAACAAAGCAGTTGCCTTTAGGGCTGAAGGGATGAAAACACAAGCACTACATCTGAGTGATGTAATAGCCAAAGCAGGGGATAGCTGAGGATAACTTTGCATGGCTTTGGAGGTAAGAGCATGGCATTGTTGCTCTTATCAATGGAGTTTTAAAAGGTGACAGGATAAAGTAGGGTTCTGCTGAGGAAAGAAACAAAATTCAGCAGAGGATTCTGAACAGTTCATTAATTCTTAAATTTTACAGTTCAAAATATATTTCTGGTTAAAATACAGGGGTGCGTGGGAGATAAAAGTAAAGCTTGCAGCAACCTCCACTCCCTTTTGCACTCTCACTTTATGGAAGATTTACATTTGGCTAGATCTTCAGAAATGGAATTTGTTTAATCTAGAGCTAAAGCAGCTGAAATGCATTTAGGGACTACTACCAGGGGATGCGCTGTATTTTAAATCAAGGCTTGGTGCAGAATTCATCAAGGAACAATATCAACAGCAAGCCCTAATCACAAAGGCTTGATAGTGGTGATCAAGAATATCAAATAATGTGTGTGGCTTTTCCTAAAAAATATATGTGCACTGTACTTCTTTGGTGCTAGAATTGGAAATGAAGTGTAGTACCTTCATTCGGAAAAAGGTGATGCTGGTTAGCAGGTCAACTGTGGATTTCAGGTCTTGAAGTCTTTCAGGATTGCTGGCAGGAAAGTTATCCTGGTGAATTAGGAAAAGGAGAAATGTTCACAGTTCAAGGCATGAATTTCAAATTGCTAAATAAAATAAACTTACAGGGTAACAGGGACATGAAAAACAGAATGAGTGGGATTATCCGGAGCAACTAGCTCTGGCCTCACTTTGCTCTCATCTAAGTCCATGATAAAACTCCCACTGTCTTCAAAGGGAGTTAGACCAATGCTGCTCATTGTCTGAGATGGTGACAGGCTTGCTTTTAGTTACTGCAAAACTGATTTTAAAATCATAGAGAAAAACAGACTGAGAATCCACAGAAACAGGGCTACTGGGTGGGGAAAAGAGAGGAGAAATATCTGACCCTTAGAAGTCCCGCTCTTTATGCTCTGCTGCACACTGCCCTCCCCTTCTCACATACTGAAGGAATCGGGGCTGTTCCCCTTCCCTCGCTCGGCCCCGTGGCATTACAAAGGGCTACAATTTGTGTGGGATGCTAGAACTCCTTGGCCTATGTATGCCTTGCTCCTATGACTGTGGAACTGTGGGCAGGTGGGAGTGATTTCTGTAGAACACTCTCCCCCCCACCCCCCAACTTCTGCTATAATTATGCCCAACGCTCTGGCCCACCCTTTCCTGCTGCTATTGAGGTCTGCCTTATCTGAAGGAAGCAGCAAGTGCATTGTCTTGGAACCCCCGAGTCCCCTCTGCTCTCCTGGTCCTCTTAGTTCTAAGGCTCTTACTTCACCTTGCTGCTACTGCTCCCTCCAACTCTCTCTCTCTCCCTTCCTCTCTTCTCCTCTTGGCTGTCAGGTGCTGTATGAGGGGCAGACAGCAGTGCTTGGTGTGGGAGAGAATGTAGGAAGGAAGAGAGTGTGAAGGCTGAAACTGCTGGTGTCAGGTCCCCAGGTGTGTTTGTGGCCAAGGAAATCGGAACCATCACACTGGCTGCACTCCCCTCCCCCCCACTTAGAAGAAAAACTGCTTAGGATAACACTGTGGTTCCCTTCATGGATCAGTCAAATACAGGAGTTAGGTTAGTACTTTGGTAATAACTGTGAAATATTGGACATCATATGAAATACTAAGCCTTCCCTAGGTTGGCAGACAGAGACGGTGTGAGCTAACATATTATTAATATGGTCTTTTCTGGCTTCATACATCAACATATGGGCACAACTATAATAGGTGAAGCTGCACTGGGGCCTATGAGTCCCACACATGTAAAATGCATGTGCACACTGGAGTGGAGTGCCCCAGCAGCGGGTCCATTCCATCTTCTGCACCAGAGCCCATTCCCACCTAGCTACACCCCTGCATCAAGATATTGGTCAACTATCCTACTCCTGTTTATGGGTCCAATCTAAGGTACTTGCATTCACTAAGCGAAGGTTGCGTGTGCAAACCAAGCACAGAATGTGCATGCATTGTACGTGTACTATGCGCAAGACATGCATACTAGGGCTGAACTGAATAGTAAAGAAATTATTCACCAGTATTTCTGAATTTTTGAGGATTGGGCTCGAGTGTTCGGCTGGTCCTGGGTAATGCAGTCGAATACTCACTACTTGGTAAAATACTCGGTATCTTACTGAGTATTTTTCTGAGTATTGAGTACCAAGTCTCCTTATATAGGGGCAGGAAAACCCCCTATAAGGGGGGTTACATGCCCCTGGCTTCCCTTCCTGCCTGTTCCCTATTCACCCTGCCCCATGATACCTCCTTCCCCTTCCCCATTTCCCCCTTTGCTCAATTGAGGAGGTCCGAGGTACTGAGGACCAAGTACTGTACCAAGTATCGGGAAGATTCCTTGGTTACTTGGCATTCAATAAAATTGCATCGAGTACCAGGATACTCGGTAAAAAATGAGTAATTATGAATACCACATTTCAGCCCTATTGCATACCAGGCACTTTGTGTGGACACATCCTGCTCTTGGTGCATGTGCGTATCTTGGATTGGCCCCTATGTGTTCTTTTTCAATGGGTGTTTTCAGACAGATGCAGGGCTGGGCTGGCCATCCCCGGAGCTGCTCCGGGGGTGCACCCCCTCATCTGCCTGCATCCAGCCCTGCTTGGGTCAGGTTTAAATGGACTTGGCAGGTTCTTCGGCCTGTGCTCTGCAGTACCCGCCCACACCATAGAGTTGCATGATACAGCAAGTGCAACATTATTTCATTATTTTATTTTATTTATTTATTTATTTCAAAGTATTTTTATCCTGTACCCTCCTGCTCAGATAGCACCAACATTATGGCGTTGCCCTGGGCAATGGCCAACCGGAAGCAGAGCAGCAGTATGGGTCCACACATTAGAAGGGTCACTTCTTCACTTCAGACAGGTGCCCTGGGTTGGCCAGCCTGCTCCGTCAGAAGCACTCCGGGATGTTCCGGAGCACTGCTGGCAGAGCTGCCCCTGCTCCACTTCTGCTCTGCTTCAACATCTGGCGGACTGCCTTTAGATGGATGGGGTGAAGCAGAGCAGAAGCAAGGCTGCTGTCTGTCTGGAAACACCCAATGTTAAAAGAACCTCGAATCAGACACTGACATTTCTATGGAAGTGGCTCTCACACTGATCATTTTGATTATTAATCCCCAGCAGACATAGAACAATCTGATCCACCTTGGAAATGTTGCTGTGTTAAAATACTGAAGTCCTGAGGTTGGAAATCCAGAGGATTTGTGATATATTGTACCCTAATGCTTTCAACCTCCATGTCATAAAAGGGATTAATCTCTAAAACTGGCATAAGCAGATAAAATACACAGTGACAGTTATACTAAACAATGTCTTATTTGGCCTCTAGGTAGATTCAGTTGTACATACACTGTATTTAGATAGGTCAATCCGCAGTGAATTGTGCAATTGATCCAGCAGTTTTATGAACTTCTCCCTCTGTGCAAAGGAAACATGAAAAATTTAAGATGATACAATGAGCTGCCACATTTCTTTAGTTAGGAGTTTAAATATGTGGCTCACACGTTTATCATGAAACATACAATCTGCTTGCCTTCCATTAGGGGTCTGTTCTGAAAGCATGCTGTTTTCAATTTATTTGTATAAAAGCCCTTCTCTGAGATAACAGTAAGTGTATCTGAAACTGTAAATGTGTTTTGTTGCACACTTCATTTATGCCTCCTGCTATATTTCAGGATCTGTCTAATCAACAGAAATGTCTGGCATTCATCCGGCATCATGCAGACTCAAAATGCATTAGTGGAGGACAACGGGTCTTTCCCTTTATCTTAATAACTGGCACAACGTGAAGAACTAAGACAAAAAGATCTCAGGAAATTGGGAAACAAGCCAGAGGGCTCTGAACTACAATAAAATAACAATGGTAACTCAAATTCAAATTCAAAGCTTTCCAGCGATGGGTGCCTGGTTTATTGCAATGTTGACTTGCTAAATTCTAGTGCTGTGCTGAATAGTGCTTCCGGGTACTCGGACCAAATTCTAAAGTTCCAAGTAATTGGTCTGGGTACTCGGCGGCACTTTGCCGCTGGTTCTGAAGTTTCAGACTTCAAAACTGGAATTCTAGACCCCCGGAAACTTCAGAAACATCAGAACACTTTGGAATACTTCGGAACACACTTTACAATGAATTAGGCTATTTTGTGTGTCACGCCACAGCCTAAACAACACACACAACCCTGCACAACAGGCTGCAACTGCATGGAGAAAGCCAGCAAGCCATCCCACCAGAAGCCAGAGAGCACAGGCCTCAGTAGCAGTTTAAGAAACCAGACATTCACACCCCTTCCCCCAGGGGCACCCTCTTCTTTGGCATGGCATTGTGACAATGGTAACTTGAACAGACCACACAAAGGGAAGTGGAGCAAGACAGAGAGATCCCAGTTTGACACTGGCCTCATGGTGCCAATCAGCTGGCAGAACAGTAGAAGTTACACTTCACATTTAGGCTCTGTTGTGTGCCATGCCACAGCCTAGAAAACACACACAACCCTGCAAAATAGTGTGCAACAGCATGGAGATATAAATCCCACCAAAAGCCAGCAAGCACAGGTCCCAGCAGCAGTCACAAAATTAAGAAACCCGACATTCACACACATGCACACACACATACCCTCTTGACATGCACACACACATACCCTCACACACATACCCTCTTGACCCTCTTGACATTGGCCCTATGGACAGTGTGTGGGTAAGGCTCCTTTAAGATATGGACTGGAAGCAGCAACCACAGATATAGTGTGTGAAGGGGTGTGGTAAGAGAGGGGAGCAGGCAGAAGGAGGGAGCAGCCATGTTGAGAAGCCGGGGACTCTTATAAAATAGAGTTGTTGTAATCCAGCTCTAATATAGTCTTAATTGTTAACATACTACCATTTCTAGACTCTGTATTATCAAGAGAACAGCACAGACAGAACAGGCCAAACCATACCTTACAGGCCAGGCCAGGCACCCCTCCCCTCCTAGCTGATTACTTAGATGCAGCAGCACTGTAGCACACAGTCAAATTCAGCAAAGAGAATGGATAAAATGGCTGCAGACAAAATGGCTCCAAAATGGCTGCAGTTCAAAAGCTGGCCATCTGACTTGGTCAGCCAATCAAAACTGGCCATCTGGGTTACCATCGTTCAATGGTCCCCTCCTATATCCCCCCAAATATGGTGCTAAGTTTCATTTCCAGAAGAAGCTCCACTACCAGCCCCCAATGCACTCAGCGGCCTCTGAATTTTTCCGATTTTTCCCAAAGTGTTCCAAAGAGTGGCCTTGGGCCTTGGAACTTTGTACTTCGGACTTTCTGAACTGAATACTGTAATCTTCAGCAATTTCTGAAGTTTTTGGAAGACTGAATTACAGCCCTACTAAATTCCCAGACTCAGCTGCTAATGTATACATTGTTCACAAAACACTGCTCGGTCATTATTAAACTATGCAAAACATACAATTTGTTCACAAATGACATTTTAAATATATATTATAAAAATATTCAGCTAAGGATGTTAATAAATGAGACAATAGCCCACCCCAGGTGGGTGTCCATATGCCCGATTATTAAATTTTCACCCGCGCTGGCCACCCACCCACCATGCAGCCCCTACTCATGGCGGGGTCTCGGAGCATCTGGTTCCTACCATGCAGAAGAATGCAGGCTACTGTGTGCCCACGTGTCCACATCCCATCAATTAGGTTGTATGCAGCCTCACCTGCATACAGGTCCTCTAGCACCATAGAGTCATGGGTAAAAAGTCTACAGCATTCCAAGGAGCAACTACTTCCTGCCCCTCTCTTCACTCTCATTCTCAATGACACCTTAAAAACAAAATGTGTGCCAAAATTCAGAAATGCATTGTCTCATCTCCTCCTGGTTTGCAGCATGTGCCCAACGCTCACTCTTCAGAATCCATTGCCTTCTCTGAAGTGACTTCCACAATCTTTCCATTACTAAGGCCATGTCTCTCAGAATGACAGTCAGGCAACTATGGTAAGTTAATATACCTCAAGGGGATGGGGGTGGGGCTGTGATTACACAGCTACATGATAAAGGCTTCCATTTTATGGGTTTTTCTCCCCATTTACTATGTTCACAAGGGGGCAGGAAAGCTCTGGGGAGCAGCAGGATATTCTCCAGGACACAGCAGCCCTGGATGTGAACAATATGCACTGAAGTGAGTGGGAAGGTACCATGGCAGGCCTATAGGCTGCTGGGTGGCAGAGGGGAGAGGCACCATGGCAGGATGGCAGGATGGTGGGGAAGGGAAAGGGTCCCAGGAGAACTACATGATCTAGAGATCCTGCCACAGCAAGCACCCTGCAGCAACTTAGGCCTGGTTCTCATTCCCGCTTCCTTTTGAGCAGGAAAGCAGCCATTAGAATGGCTGTGAAGGGCTGGTGGGGAGGGAGAGGAACCATACTGGGCCGATGGGCTGCTGGGTGGGGGAGAGACACCATGACAGGACAGAAGGCTGGGGGGAGAGGGACAGGAACCATGGCGGGCAGTGATCACTGGAGGAGAACCGTTTTTTCCAGAGATCCTACCGTAGCCACCGCTAGGGCCGGCCTTACCGTGGGGCAACTCGGGGCAGCCACCCTGGGCACCCAGCTCCCAGCCTGACAGTGGCCGGGAGCTGGGGACCCCGAGCGCGGGGACCTCCTGAGTCTGGGCCCGTGGGAGTGAGGGAGAGGCAGAGGCCCTGCCTCTCCCTCACTCCATGGCCCCCCCTCTGCTGCCTGTCAGTCTTGGCCAGGGGGAATGAGGGAGTGGCGGGGCCTCTGCCTCTCTTATTCCCCCTGGCGGAGTCTGAGACAAGCAGCAGAGGGGGCCAGCGGGAGTAAGGGAGAGGCAGAGGCCCTGCCTCTCCCTCACTCCATGCCCCCGCTCCACTGCTGTGCCAGTCTCGGACAGGGGGAATGAGGGAGAGGCGGGGCCTCTGTCTCTCTCTCACTCCCCCTGGCCAAGTCTGACAGGCAGCGTAGGGGGCCAGCGGGAATGAGGGAGAGGAAGAGACCCCACCTCTCCCACACTCCCTAGAGTCCTAGCAACTTCCGGTGGTGGCAGGCAGCACGGCGGCAGATTTAGTCTGCCCAACCGCACAGACGCAGGGAGCTGGCCTGGTGTGGGGTCCAGGACGGCGGCAGATGAGATAAGTATCACAAAATTGCTGGGCTTCGGGATGGGCGGAGAAGAATACCCCTCTGCCCGTCCCCGAGCCCAGACCCGGGTAGCACCCCTAGACTGAGTCAGGGAGTGCCTCCTGAGCCAGGGAGTGCCCTTAGGCCTGCCGGCTGCTGCTGACAAAGCCATCAGCGGGAGAATAAAATCTCACATTTCTCCCCCACCCTGGACCCCACAAGTCCTAAGGCCGGCACTGGACGCCACCTAGCAGAAACCTAGGTCAGGTGCAATGGTCCGAAATTCAAATGCTTGTGCAATTGTATTCTATCGTTTCCTACTTTCTCACCAATTAATCCAATGTTCCACTATACTGTTCCAACAATTAATCTATATGAGCACCCTTGTTTTTCCCCTAAAGCTTTAATGAAAAAAGGAAGAAAGTTTTTGAAAACAAAAATATTTTCCTGTAATAATTCCAAAGGTGGTATCTCCTCTGTATTTTGCAATGTTTTTGTATATTTCTTTCATAAAGGCAGGAGATTTATGCTCAGTTCCCAGATGGACATACATGTGAAAATTCTGTCTTGTTTTCTGTTTTGTTTTCCTGTTTTAATTACTTCTGTAAATCTATTATGACAAACATTCTGTATGGAAATAAATTGTTTTTACATTGATTTTATATTGTTTTATTATATTTTAATGCAGATATTTTGTGAAGTGCTCTTAGCACCATTCGGCAGGTGCCAAATAAGAAATGTACTATATAATGTATAATAGCATATATTATATATTTAAAAATATTATTGTTATTAAAGATAAAACAGAGGTTTGAACAAATGAATCCAATATGCCACTTAGATAAATGAACAATAGGGGGATGTGGTTTGGAAAGGAATGTGTGGTGGTGTTTGCAAGGAAAATGGCGTAGGGAATCCTGTTTCCATGTACTTGCACCTGATAGAAGGCCTGAAATGAGAAATACCAGCGAGTACTGCTTCCATCAGAAGCAGGGCATTCACCTCCATTCGTGTGCTGTGGAAATATCGGCTTTCCCGCTGTTTTCGCCATGTTCTGTTATTTTTTGCAAGTTGAGAAGGGCTGCTATGGGGCTGCCCCCAAGCCCTGTTTATGCACCGCATTCACCCACGGGGGCTGTGGAGATACAAATGTGCTGGTTAAGTGCCAAGGAAGTACTGTAAATTGCCATAAAAGTGTGGTAACTCTTGTAAAACTTGTGGAAAGTGACGAAAAAGTCACATAAAGTTCCAGAAAGTGACTAAAATGACAGACAAATGCCATTTCCAGACTAGGCTATCTAGGAAACCACAAAGGTTCAGGCCTACAGTCAGTAAATCTATGAATGCCAATGGGGAACGCACAGCAAATGCCACTTAGTGGCTGCCAGTCATTGGGAATGGGGGTGGAAGGCGCCATGGTCCACATGCCAAATGTTTTGAGCAGCTTAAAAAGATGGGTAGGTGACTATCTGGGATTGTCTGTACGCAGACCACGCACCATAGTCAATCCCAAAAAGTGCAGGGTGCCCTGGTGAGCAAGACAGGTCTGTTTTCCACCCCTCTACTGGTGCGCACATAACATTCACCTTAAAAGGCCAGTGTGCACCAAATTCAAACATGCATTGTCCCAATTCATCCTGGTCTGTAGAATGTGCCCAACACTTCCTGTTCCAAAGCTGTTGCTGTCACAGAAGCGACTTCCACTATCACTTCAATGATGGTGCCCACCATGGCAGTTCCAATGCCAAATTTCTGGGTAACAGACGGTATTTTTAGAAGTTACGAGATCACACTCAACCACAGTCAATTCCCTGTGGTGGGGAATGCCCTCGTAATGTCTGTTGGGGAACCGGAAGTTCTCCCCCAGATGTTAACCACGCTCAGTCCCCGCTGGGAATCTCATTCACCAACCGATCAGCTGAACCCGCAGGGCCGGCGCCGATTGCATGGTGAATGAGATTCCTGGTGGGGATGAAGGGGTCCGTCACGTCTGGACGGTGATCATGGCCCAGAATCTCCGCCAGGATTCTGGGCCATGGTCATGTCAGGCGGGCGCTGCGGCCGCATTGGCCGCGGCACCCGCCCATCTCCCCAGAGGGTGGGCAGTGGGGGAGCGTGGGGGGGCGGGAGGGCGGCCACACATTGTGCCGCGTGGCCCCGCCCCCTCCCCGATTCCCCATTGGGATCCCCCGGCACATCTGTTGGCCGTGCCAGAGTGATCCTGGCAGGGAAACTAAGGGTTGTTTCCATGATGGGGCGAATGGCGCCCCGTCACATCTGAAAATACCCAGAGTAGCAGGAGTGGCAACTTTCCAGATGGTGATGATGGCCACACGCTTCTCCACCCGGATGGTCAACAACATCACCATGTGCTGTTTCTCCAGCTGAGGCTTGAGGATCTCGTACTATCCATATGACAAGGCGATGGGGCATCCTGAAGTTGGAGATCCACTCCTGGTCTCCCAATGAGGACAGCACATTCTCCCATCAGTTTGTGCTTCTCTTCTTCATCCACATAAGTCTCTCGGTGGGTACAGCTATGTGCAGGGCATTGATGACTGAAGCCATGTGATGTCTCCTGACAGGTACCTCTCAGCATGCATCAGCTTCTATTTCAGAGGTTCCATCCTTGTCAGTGTGGAATGTTGTCACTGGAGGAAGGCAAGTGTACGGCACTGAAGCTAGAGTCAGCTCTTCAATGTGGGGCACCACACTACCCCGGTCTCAGACTGAGTGAGAAACTGTCTGTGCACTCATCAACTCAACAACAGCAGAAGGTTTGGATCTTCTGGATCTTCTGGATCTCTCGCAGGTTCTGCTCAGCAGCAGTAATGAAGACCTGGAGCTTGATAATGAGCAACCTGAAGTACTTGGGATGTCTGTTGGGGAACCGGAAGTTCTCCCCCAGATGTTACAGGTGTCCATGAAGTCTGCAGACCACACGACAAATTATTTGAAAACTTTCAAGAATTGGGCAGCTGCCTAGCTAGGATTGGCTGTGTGCCACATGTGACCACCTACTGGCTGCTATTGGCCATCCGTCATCATAGGACTAGTGTGTGCATAGCTATTGGCTCCTGTCGGTTGAAAAAGTTTTTGCAAAGCTGAGTGTGTTTGCATGTTCCACCGGCACTGATAATCCATATAACAGGTATGTCAAGTCATTTAATAAATGTTACAGCTGTTAGCACCACAGAAGTATGGAACCTTTTAATTGGGGCAGGGGGAAGAACTGGATGTAACTAAATGGCCAGATGAGGAGATCTGCAAGGCAGTGAAGGTCACTGTTCAGGGAATGTATGTGGGAACAGAGCTGCCCATTGGTTGAAACCAACTCAGATATTTTCTTATCTTTTGAAAATAACAATTGTTTGAAGCAAGCATGAAGGGCTCATTCTCCCATAGAAAGCTATTGCTGCCAGTTGTTTGCCAGGGAAAGCCCCATGGCTTTTGCTTATGCTTGTGGGTGCTGTTGCCATCTGGGGTACAGGTGGCCAGTAGTGTCTCAATTGGATGGTGGATCTGAATCTTTTTGAGGAAACAAGTGGCTTGGGGTTCAGGGAATGTAAACCCACTGATGGAAAGCCTCTTGCCCTATAAGAGGTTTTCACACTCCCAGAAGTTCAGGGCGCCCTGGCTCATGGGTCTGTTTTCCATCCCCACTGTATGGTAATGTCAAAGATGATGGGGTCAAAGAGGTGCATGTTTGACTGGTTCGTTTTATGTGAACCGGGAGGGCTTTCCAACCCCACAGTGGGACAGACCTCAATAAATCGGTGTGCTGCTACCTGCCTGTGAGCCATGAACTGTGCTGTGAGGAATGGATGGAAGGAACCACATTGACAACATGCAAAAATTTGATTGCTTGGACTGCTTTCTTTCAATTTGATTTTTTACTCTTGCTTTCCATTTTCACTATAGGCACACAATAAAGTATGGAATCTGCTCAATAAACTCAGTGTTCCATGCTGTCAGTGGGAGGGGGTAGGAAGGGGAGGAAACACAAGGGTAAGGATGCCCACACGCTCCGAGGGGGCTCAAATAGCTCTGTTTCGACACTCAAGGCTCCCAGTTGCCCGTCAGGATAGTATGTGGGCCGCTCAGTATGCTTTCGCACCAAGAGCTTCGGCCCCTATCATCATAGGGCACAGAGCAATTCAAAGGGAAAAGGCTCACACATGCATCACATTCAAAAGCCACAAGGGGGAGCACTGGTGAGGTGGAGGTGAAGGGAGCAAGGTTAAGGAACCCTGGGAAGGAGGGAAATGGAACCAGGACTCTCACACTGAGGGGGAAAGGGATAGGGAAATTGACCCAGGAGGGGAGAGGGGCAGAAGCACCCTGGCCCGCAGGCCCTCGCACCCGTTCTTGCTTACCAGGGACAAAAGGGGTAAGGGTCCTATCAACACACAATTGCTCAGGGCTATACACAATCAACAAGGGGGTATACAGGAAGACACAGTACAGGGAGAGGGGAATACAAACGGAAACACGAAAGGCAAGGCAATAGCAACACACGCAAAGGCAAGGACTTAGCTTTCAGGCAAGGGGCCAGTCTCCACAGACACACAAGCTCTGTTCACCGGCACAGAGCTCAGCAAACTGCCAGCTTATAAAGGTCTAGCCCCGCCCCCTGCACGCGCCTGCAGGCGCTCAGATCGACGAGGAGGGGGGCGTGGTCTCATTGCATGCTCCACAGGCCCCTGCTGAGGTGTGGCTTGCAAAGGGGGCGGAGCCACAGGCGGCGTCGGTGCGATGCTTGGCTGTAGCTGGGGCTGTGGCCCCAGCGGGATGGGGCTTCCATGCCGCGGAGTGAGTCGGGGTGCGGGGAGGCGAACCCGACTGCTGACACATGCATAACAAAAGTACTAGCAGGTGTCAACACAGGTGGGGATAGCAGGGGCTGAAATGCCTTCTGGACTCATAATAGCCCAGAAGAAAGGAACAGCTGTGCGTCAAGAAACAGCTATTTCTTCTTCCCATGGTTTGTTGCAGTTGTGCATCATGACAGGGAGGGTGGAATACCAGGAAGGGGGTGGGGCGGGGTTGGTCAGTGTATCACGGCGGGGAAGAACACCTGTCCGTGTATTAGGTTTGTCAGGCTAAACTAGTGGGTGGGGGTTGCCCACACGCACGCACAAGAAATACATGCAGGGGGCTGTCCGTTTATTAGGCACTACATGCTAAACATGTGAGTGGGGGCTGCATGGACTGAGCACAGACTCCAATGGGCTATCATCTCATTTGTTTTCAACCTAAGAAAATAACACCTTTGAGACGGTGACTTAGTGAGGCCTTCTGTGGCTTGTATAATGAATATCGAGAAAAGATTTATCACTTGGCAACTATTAACTAAGGAATCATGGACTGGTACAGGGATAAAAAAAAGACATCCTGGATTAGGCTGACATGGTAATTTATACAATGGCAGTCTTGTTTGTGAAAGATAATTAATAATAACAGCAAGCGCTATACAGGTATTGGCATTTTCAGAAAACTAACTAGAGATCAAATCCAGTGATTCTCAATCTCAGATTTTTGCTGTGGCCACTGGCCACATACGTGACTACAGCAAATTCATGGTGGCTGCAGTTTTAGAAAAACCCTGTTGACATACACAGAGCATTGTTTACCCTCCTTAATAATTTTATATCACAAGGTGGCCTGGGCTTCCTGTACTGGGAACTGCTTGAGCGGACCAGCCCTTGCCTGAGGAGGAGGGCTCATTTACACCTGGTCCACTGCTCTCCTCTTTCAGGTATTAAGCCCAGGGCTGACCTCTGGGGACACCAGCCCTTGGGTGACACCCAAAAGGTGCTGGCCGTTTGTGGGGCTGTAGTGGCTGTCAGAGATTTTGCTAGATACTTTGTCAGTTAAAAGGATTCCTGTCAAGGCTGCATGAGGAGATCTTCCCTTCCTCAGTCTGCCATCTGAGAGACAGCAAAGGGGACGAGCCCAGGGACAACCTCATTGCTGCTAGTGCTGTTTAGGGCCTGCAGCCGGGACAACTCCTTGAGCCACCATAGACTATGTGAGGTGGGCACTATTGCTGCATGATGAGACACATATTATCCCATACTAACAACCAGGACTGTGTGGAGGAGCTTGAACTGTGAGTGCTACCAGTGTGGCTAGACACATTTGATTATTTGGATCCGCAGCCCAGACTGGAGCAGTATTGGGGGGAGGGGGAAGATATTTTGGTTTTATTGTTAATATTTCCAACCCTGTTCATTCTGTTTTTCATTTGAGAGGCTAGGGGTGTGTGTGTGTGTTGCTAGTGCAAACCTCTTATTCTGTGGCTACCTTGTCAGAAAGTAGTGGGACTGCCCCAGGGCAGTACAATGCTGCAAAGGCTCTGACGACACCACTGAAAATAACAAATTTCATAGTACAGAGAAGCCCTCTGTTGGAACTCAAACTGCCTACGGCTCCTTCTGGCTGCAAAAATTGGGAGAAAGGCTGCAACTGTCATATCCATCATTTGGTAGATATGACTACAACAGTTTTATTTTATGGACATTCAGGATGAGGGCAACATTTTGTCCAAGCCTGAAATCTCCTTCATTGAGAATCATGTGACTGCAAATATAGATCTTAACCCTCTTACCCCGGACCTAATACTTTGCAGTCAAATTTGGGAGATAGTTTCCTGACATTCCTTGATAATTATCAACCTGATATTCAGGCTTTGGGATATTATAAGGGCAGGCCGAAGAGATGCCAAAATACTCCTTGAGGAAAAAAATGGAAATGCTTGTAACTGCATGCAACTAAAGGATAGTATGAATAGGGTAACCATTGGGCTGGAAGATATAAAAAATTACCTGCACGATGAGCTGAAAAGCATCAAAGCCCTGTGTAAAGAACTGAAAGGTTGTTTATTAAATAAGGGCCAGTCCTATCAGGTTATGGAAAGCCCTGGGAAATCTTGTCCTGAGGAAATCTTGATTCCAGAGACAGATTTTATTACGGTTGATAGCTGTAGAGAGTCTGCTGCTAGCGTGGATGCCCCAGCCTGCTTACATAAAGAGCAGCAGTTGAGGAAATTTAATTCTTTATGAGTTGGCTAGTGACAGGAAGGAGCCACAGGACTCCCTAAAAAGTAAAATCTGTGGCTTTCTTGTGGAACATTTTAAATTACCTTATCAACAGCTATATAAGAAAATTATACATGTCAAGAGGTTACACTTGCATCAAGGCCCCTTTCAACATCCTCTTGTCAGAGTGGGGCTTAGGAACTCAGTGACAAGGCAGTTAATTCTACAGGCCGTTAATTCTACAGAGTCTTCCCTAATTGGTTTTAACATAGGAGAGGACCCCTACCCAATATTGGTTTATCAGGGAGGGAAGAGTAAGGCATTGTGGGAGAAAGGATTGCTAAGGAACATTCCCAAGACAGAAGTTAGAGGTGCTCCTAAGCACCCATCAAACTGCAGGCTGATTTTAATGAAGATTAGACGGGAGGAAGAGGGCCCAACAATAAACAGGGCCTCCAAATTTTGTAACAAGTGAAATGGAGAAAAGATAGAGCCCCTTTTCAATCTTCTTGTCCCTCACAAATCCCAATTAATGATCATTGTTCCCCCATAGGGTATTTTCAGACGTGACGGCTCATTGAGCTGCCATGCTTAACCCCTGCCTGGGTTAAGTATGGCCTTCACCCCAGACAGGGGTCTGCCCAGCTGCTGAACAAATGTTCCGGCGGCTGGGGAGGGGGTGGGGAATGTGCGGATATGGGTCCGTAAGTCCCAGCCCGCCATGCTCCTCAGCACACCCCTGTCTCCTCGCTGACAGGTGGGTGCAGTGGCCTATCAGGCTGTTGCATCCGCCCAGAACTGCTCCAGCCACCGGCTGGGGTTAGGTGGAGTGGGGCATCAGATGTGGCAGGGCTTAACTCAGGATGTGTTAAGGAAGCCCAGCGTACATCCCGGGTTAAGCCCTGTCACGGTCCAAGGTTACCTCTGCTCCTGCGCATGGTGAACATCTGGAGAGCGGGAGCAGACATGACACCACCGCCCATGACCATGCTGGGGTAAGTGTGGCCACAGACGGTGGTGTGTCATGTCTGAAAATACTCATAAATGACTTTGGATCCTGCAAGTCAATTTCAAACAAATTTGGCAGAGAAGCAGTAGGGATACAAAATTTTGTACCAATAGGTGCACCTGGAAGGGAGATATGGCTTCATTTTGTAGCCAAAAAATCTCATTGATATTGAGCATTGTGCCCCATTCAGAAATCAGGTTCATAAGTTCAGGTGCTTACTACATGGAACTACTTGTCCTTCTGAAAGAGATTTGTAATAATCTTAACATAGGAAGGCCAAGGGGTATGTTTTTAGCATGAAACATCCATATTTACCTGTATGGGTTGCAATAAAGTTAATGATAAAGACAAAGAAGTTCAGGTAACTTTTATGGAACCAGCTTCTGTTGGTGAGAACAGATGGCCTAATTAAAAACAAATCATCTAGACTGCTTTGGGTGCAGCCACATGAGACACTTACTGCACCTTGGAAAGGCTTACCCTACTCTTGGCAGCCCTGCCACACAATGCACTGCATGTGTGGCTGGTGGCTGCCAGATGCTCTCCACGCAGCAGGGCAGGCAGCTGGCTGCTATGTGCTGCGTCCTCAAAAAAAGACTGAGGATGTAGCATGCAGCAGCCTTACCCAAAATGGGGTAAGGCTGACCAAAAAACAACAGCTCATCTGCCCAGTCACCGTCTGCCCCACCATGCTGTGAGGTCCACTATGGGCTTTGAGTGTAGGCTACTTGCTCCAATCCCATGTGGCAATATCATGGCTGAGGGCAGGATGGTGGTCAGGCTGAGGGAGGGAGGCGGGGCAGGGCAGGGCAGGGCAGAGCAGGATGCCTACTCACGTGGCCGATGCCTTGGCCTGCCCCATGTCATGAAGGAGGTCCGACAGCAGCCCGCCCACTCTGCTTCCCCATGGGGCAGCAACCATCTGCCCTGCTCCCCGTGCTGGTCCCACTGTGTGGCAGCTATGCTTGTCCACCACATGGCCATGTGGGGATCAGGTCCTCTGCAGCTCATGTGGATGCACCCTTTGTCTCCATCTCTTATATCTAGGAATGGAATGGCAACCAGCCTCTCTCTCCAGTAACGCTAACAACATCTGCTTCTCTTTTCCAATGCTCGCATTTTGTGTGGAAACAATTGCATTCCTTATCCCACTGAACAAAAATGAGAAATTTGATTTTATCAGATTGCTGGATATTAGTAGTACTAAAATATGCTAGTTATCAGCAAGATTGCTGACTGCCATGAAGTGGGGAAGGGTGTAATGAAACCAGAGTGTATGTGTTTACTCTTTCTCCTCTCCACCCCACCATATGAACAGAATACTAGCCTACACATAAAGCATTTGATCTGGCACAGTTCCCTTTCAAGTCAACAAAAGGGGAATCTTTGGTCACATTATCAATCAATAAAATTTATTGTGGTAGCACAAGCCTTCACATAACACATAACTAATAACTATACATACCTAAAAGCAAATAAAACTTAAGCAATCCCAGAAGCAGCAGCTAGGCAAAATTTAGCAACATTCAATGTGATGGAGGTGTTGGAGTCAGAAATGTCACTAGTACCTCACGTTGACTACAAGCCATTAGATTGTTGATGAGAGGTTCCAAAAATATTGCATGAGGTCTAGTATACAGTTGGCAGTCAAATATGATGTGAAATAAGGACTCAACAGTGTTTTGGTCACAATAGCGGCATAATCTCTGTTCAAAGGTAGCCTTGCATGTCTATCGTCTAAAACCACAGATGGAAGTAAATTAAACCTAGCCAAATCTGTGACCCCAAACTGACAACGGTGATAAATAGGAAGCTCTTTTAGGAGAAATAGGAAAGGAGCTATAAACCCCTGCCATCGTTTGCATATTAATTGCTTCCCTAAGCGCTTGCTGCTCCTGCTCCCATAGCCGGCACTTAACTAAACCAAGCACCTTGGTATAATCCATGGTGAGTAAGAAATTCCTAGAGAAGCCAAGCATTGAAAGGAAATGATCTATTCCCCTTTCCCACGGGCCTGTCATTGGAGGAAAGAGTGCAGCCTGGGAAAAAGACCCTACATCATGTAGGTTTAATCGCAGCCAATATTTCAGAATGGTACAATTAGCCAAAGAAGCTATACGATGGGAGCCAGTTTCTGCCCTTAATAAAGCAGAAGGGGTGATCCTCAGAGCATGGAGAATAGATCTAAGAAAACCATTCTGGAGGGGCTCTAACTCATCCAGCAATTGCAGACCACAGATTGAAACTCCATATAGGAGCTGAGGGGGCTAACAGCATCTGCTTCTCTTTTCCAATGCTCATATTCTGTGTGGAAGCAAATGCATTCCTTATCCCACTGAACAAAAATGAGAAATATGCTTTTATCAGTTGGTTGGATATTATTAAATTTTATTTATTTATTTATTTATTTATTTTTTATTTCAACATTCTTCTATCCCGCCCATCATGCACGACAGCTCAGGGTGGCTTACAAATTCAAGTTCAAAAACAAATATAACATCAATTAAAATACAATAAAACTCATCGAGGAGGCAACATAAAACAATACAAAACAACAATGAAACCCTCCCACCCAATTCCTCACCCCACCCCCCTACCGATCTCCCTCACCGAAAGTCTGATGGAACAGACAGGTCTTGCACAGTCGTCAAAAAGAGAAGTCCAGGATTACCCAGGCGGGCCAGGGAGTTCCACAGCCTAAGTGTGGGCATCAAGAATGCCCTCTCCATAGAAGCCCTCCGGGAAACCAGGGGGACCTCGAGATAGATGCTCTCGGCCAACCGCAGGGGCTGATCTAGAGCCCAGTGAGTGAGGCTGTCCTGCAAGTAGGCGAGGCCCAGGCCATTTAGGGATTTAAAGGTAAGCACCAACACCTTGAATCAGGCCCGGAAGACTATAGACAGCCAGTGCAAAGAATGGAGTACCAATGTAATATGCTCCCAGTGGTCCATCCCCATCAGGAGCCAAGCCACCGCATTCTGCACCAGCTGCAGCCTCTGGACTGTCACCATGGATAGCCTCACATAGAGCGCGTTACAATAGTTCAGTCCTGAAGTGATGAAGGCATGGATGATAGTGGCCAGGTCGGAGTCTGAGACGTATAGCAGAAGCTGCCTCACTAGATGTAATTGGCGGCACGCACTCCTCAACACAGCCCCCACCTGGACATCCAGGCAGAGCTGAGAATCGAGCACTCCCAGACTGCGAACCTGGGGTACTAGTGAAGTGCAAACTAGGGCTGTAGCGGAATGTCGCAGTGGTAGCTATTTCCGCCGGAAACAGCGTTTCCGCAATTAGTGGTACGGCATGGCAGAGGCTTTCATTCCGCTAGTTTCATTCTGCTATTTCCACAGTTCCGCTAATTTCATTCCACTACTTCCACAGGCTTTGCAAAATAGCGGAAACATGACATTTTTGCTACTTCCGCCATTCCGCCAGTGCCACAAAATAGTGGAACAGCGGTTTTCCAACAGTTTCTGACAATTCCGCAATTTTTCTGATATTTTCCAAATTTGCAGAATGCTGGCCGAATTAGCGGAATGTCAGCAGAAAAGCAGCGGTGTGGTGCGGGCAATTCCGAAATGGCGAAATGGAATCGCGGCGCGGTAACAGCTGCTGCCGCATCAGCCCTAGTGCAAACCCCATCAATGATGGGGGACGCCACATCCACCCCCTTCCTCACTAGCATCACCTCCATAGTGTCAGGATTCAGTCTCAGTCGACTCCCCGTCATCCAGTCCCCTACAGCTGCCAGACACTGGGTACTGAGACTGCCGGGCCTGGGTTGGATGTAAAAGAGAGGTAGAGTTGGGTGTCATAAGCATACTGATGACACCGAACACCAAACTGTCTCACAACCTCACCCAGCAGCTGCATATACACATTGAACAGGAGAGAGGACACGATGGAACCCTGTGGGACTCCACAGGAGAGATCCTGGGGTGATGAAAAATAGTTCCTGAGTACCACTCTTTGGGTTCTTCAAGCCACGAAAGAGTGAAACCATTCAAGAACAGCCCCACCCACACCAGCACGATCTCGCAGGTGAGTCACCAACATCTCATGGTCAACGGTATCAAAGGCAGCAGACAGATCAAACAGAAACAGAAGTAGTAAAGTATGCTAGTTATCAACAAGATTAATGCTGACTCCCATGAAGTGGGAAAGTTTGCAATGAAACCAGAGTATGTGTGTTTACTCTTTCTCCTCTCCACCCCACCATATGAACAGAATACTAGCCTGAGCCTAGCCTACACGTAAAGCATTCAATCTGGCACAGTTCCCTTTCAGGTCAACAAAAGGGGAATCATTTGGTCACATTATCAGTCTGTACTGAAGCACTCAGTCAGCCAAATTCATCCCAGATATAGGTCCGTTGATGTGAATTAAGGAGGTTTACTCTCACTAACATCAACCAATACATGCATCCTGATTTAGACAGCCTCAGAATGATGCACAACAACTTAATTTTTTTGCCTGTCAATCAAATGTTTGCAAACAGAGCTCAAAATCTCTATTAGGGGAGTCCAATACTGCCTTGCTATCCATTCATTGTACAATGAATTGGATTGGTATTTGTATCAAAGATAAATTTGCATTAACTTCAGAGAGTACTTAATCTGCCCTTCCCAAGCTGAGAATAAAGAAAAAGAAATAAGATTCTGAACATTTTTTTAAAATGGTAATGCGGAAGAGAAAATCCAGGGGAAGAATCTTTGACTGCAGAAGCTGGACTCAAATATCCAAGTCTGATTGGGGTTTTGAGTTTTGTAACAGCAGTACCATTTTAGTGTAACATGTTTTCTTAAAAGCCGCAGTAAATTAATCATTCTAAACCCTCAATTACACCATTACCAACCTTAACATTTTAACATTAGAACCTGAAAAAGCAGACGGCAGTGTCCATCACTGTCAAAGTATTTGCTAATAAGCAATTAAATGATGATAGCTATAATTCTCTCATAGCACTTTTTCTCTGTAGATTGCAAAGCACTTCATAAAAGTAGGTGAGTCTCACAGTTTCAGTTTTTTAGAATGGAAAACTGAGGTACAGTCCTGGAACATGCTTAATCTGTAATAGGGACCTGATTTTGCAAACAATTACTACTGGGCACAGCACTGAGTCCTATAGGATGATCATTTATTCATCTGACAGTTACAAATGGGGTTAAATACAAAAGTCAGATGAATAAATGATCACCTCATATGAATAGCCCTGTTAACTTCAACATATTACGCCTGACAACCAAAAATGATGGAAAATGTAATTAATTTCCCCCAAATAATTAATTAATGAATTAATGCACAAATGAATGGTTTAATTATCGCTGGGAAATTAAGATTTTGAAGAAAAAATTAAAATAAGATTTATCTTAAGTAAGCTGCCATAGGAAGCTAGAAAACCATTTAATGGTCAGAAGTTGGGTAATAATGGGCTGCTTGCAGCGGTTAAGCATCCAAAGCATCACTCCTTTCGATCGCTTGAATGGTTCAGCATTATTAGGAAGTATCAGTCTTTCATAACCTCTCTATGTAAAGTGAGTTTTATAGACTGTGAAATCAGTCTACTTCCTAAGAGCAATTGTGGACAAAATGAAAATTTAGATTCAGTTAAGGAGTAAGCCTGCAAAGCCCTGTAGAGTGAAACTATACAATAATTAAAAGAAGTGTGCACCAGGGCCCATGTCGTTTTCATTTTCATTTTTGTTACTCAAATCTGTCATTTTTGTTTTCATAAATATCAAATTGTCATTTTCATTTTTGCTTTCATTTTCGTTTTCCATTGGTTGCAATGAAAAACACATTTTTGGCTGTAACGTTTTTGTTTTTTTAGTAAATTTGGGTGATACTTGGAGGGAATATACCTCCAATGGAAGGCATTGTGTGTACCAACTTTCACAAAGTTTGGATAAAGGAATACAATTGTAGGAGCAGTTGAATTATTTTATTTTGCAAAAATCTTCTTTTATTTTGCAAAAATCTTCATATACATTCTTAAGTGTAACTTCTTTGCTTCACATTTACTGTAGCTGACACTTGGCAAGTTTATACCCATTCCCATATTTACTGTCTCTGCCAACTTTCAGAAGGACTGGATAAAGGGTCCTGGTGGTATAAGCAATTGACTTATAAATGTATGTCTGACTGTAACATCTTTGTAGTACACCCAGTGTACATGAAATTTGGCAGGGCCGTATGCCACACTTTCAGGATAATCTCTGCCAAATATCAGAAAGATGTGATAAAAGGTCCCAATTTTATATGCCTGCACAGCATATACAGAGAATGAGCCTATGCCAGGGATTCTCTTACGTGTCACTGTGGTATAAGATCCTTTTGTGATGCTAATTTGCCAGCAGAAACGTAAACCAAATATCCTCATTTTAATTCATTCATTCATTCATTCATTCATTCAAAGCATCTAGTATCCCGCCCCTCCTGCCACAGGCACCTCGGGGCAGCTCACAACAATATAAGTTAACAATTAAATCATAAAACTCTAAAAGATATCAGTACACCCCCCATCCCTCTCCTCCCCCACTACCTACCCATCTCCCCCACTAAATGCCTGGTGAGACAGTCAGGTCTTACAACTTTTACAAAAGGAGGGAAGGGCCAGGGCCAGACGCACCCCCACCGGAAGGGAGTTCCACAGCCTCAGCACAGCCAGCGAGAATGCCCTCCCCTGCGTGGTCCCCCGGAAGATGCAGGGGACAACAAGGAGGGCATTCCCTGATGACTGCAGGGGCCAGTCCAGTACCCGGGGGTGAGGTGGTCTTGCAGCTAGGCAGGGCCCAGACCGTTTAGGACTTTATACATAAAAACCAACACCCTGCATCGGGTCCGGAAGAAAACAGGCAGCCAGTGCAGAGAATGGAGCACTGGTGTAATGTGCTCCCGGCGGCCCAGTCCCACTAGGAGATGGGCCGCCGCATTATGCACCAGCTGCAGCTTCTGGGCTGTCACTATGGGTAGCCCCACGTAGAGTGCGTTACCATGGTCTAGTCTAGAGGTGAGGAAAGCATGGATGATGTTGGTCTGGTCAGAGTCTGAAACGTACAGTCTAACTTGATGTACTAGATGTAATTGGCGAAAGGTACCCCTTGCCACAGCCTCCACCTGGGCATCCAGGTGGAGCTGCGCATCAAGAAGTACCCTCAGACTCCGTACCTGGGGAATCAATGGAGGACAGACCCCCATCAATATGGGGGCTGTTAACTCCATCGTCTTCCCCACCAGCATCACCTCCTTCTTGTCGGGATTCAGCCTCAGTCAATTAGCCCTCATTCAATCCCCCACAGCCGTCAGACATTGGGTATTTTCAGACGTTACGAGATCACAGTCAACCACAGTGAACCACGGTCAATCCCGCGGCGGGGCCAAAGAACCCAGAACGTCTGTTTGGAGGCAACCAAATGTTCACCACGGTCAATTCCCACATGGGGTCAATTTCAACCATGCTTCCGGGGCTCCCCGCCGGACAATCGCCGCAAGCGTGGTCAAAGAGATTCCCGGCGNGGTCAATTCCCACATGGGGTCAATTTCAACCATGCTTCCGGGGCTCCCCGCCGGACAATCGCCGCAAGCGTGGTCAAAGAGATTCCCGGCGGGAACCAACTAAAAGTAACATCTGGCCGGCAACCACGGCCCGGAATCCCCGGCAGGATTCCGGGCCGTGGTTAAATTGGGCGGGTACTGCAGCTGTTCGGGGCTTCTTTTGGCCATGGGGGTGGTTGTTTCATTCACCCCCACCTGGGATTCACTGTGATGAATCGGGCCAGTGTAACGTCTGAAAATACCCATTGAGTAAGCATGGAGACTGCGGGGTCTGGATCTGTTGAAAAAGGGAGGTATAGCTGAGTGTCGTCAGCATATTGGTGACACCTTACGCCAAACCTCCTGATCACCTCGCCAAGAGGCTGCATATATACATTGAACAAGAGGGGGGAAAACACTGATCCCTGTGTGACACCAAATGTGAGGTCTCGGTATGATGAAAAACACTCCCCAAGTACCACTCATTGGGTTCTCCTGGTCAGGAATGAATGGAACCATTCAAGAACAGTCCCACCCACCCCTGCACAGTCCCGCAGTTGCGCCACAACATCTTGTGATCAACTGTATCAAAGGCAGCTGACGGACCTAATAGGACCAACAGGGTCGAATGGCCCCAGTCCATCTCCCGGTGCAGATTATCCACCAGGGCCACAAGCGCAGTCTCCATGCCATAACCCAGATGAAATCCCGACTGAGAGGGATTAAGAAAACCAATGCGGTCAAGATGTTCCTGTAACTGCTGAGCCATCACCCACTCAATAACCTTCCCTAAAAAGGGAAAGTTAGAGACAGGTTGATAGCTGGCAAGGGAGTCAACGTCACGTGATGATTTCTTGAGCAGAGGCCACACCACTGCCTCTTTGAGACAGCCCGGCACTCTGCCCTCCCGAAGGAGGTATTGACCACCCCCGCCAGCAACAGTCCAATTGTCTCCTTGCAAGATTTAATTAGCCAAGATGGGCACGAATCTAATTCACATGAGGTATCCCTAACAGCCCCAAGGGTATCGACCGCATCAGCGGGTGTCACCAGCTGAAACTGATCCCATAAAACTGGACACGCCGTGACTTCCATAACCTCTGGTTCTGCTAGTGTAGTAAGTGCAGAGATGAAATCATAGTGAATCCGAGCAATTTTATCCACAAAATAATTCACAAACCTATCACAGCATGCTGTAGATGACTCCACTCCAGGGTGGAGGGAGGCCGGACTGACAAGCCCCCGCACCACCCGGAAAAGCTCCGCTGGGCGAGATTTTGTAGATGCTATGAGAGCAGCGAAAAAAGCTTTTTTTCACTGCCCTCATCACCTCAGCATATGCTCGTAAACTGGCTCTATGCCGCAATCTGTCAGCTTCAGTACGGTAACGACACCACCGTCGCTCCAACCACTGCCCTTTTCACTTCAGCACTTGCAGCTCCTCCGAAAACCATGGGGGTCTGTGGTGCTGTCTCCTGGGCAGCGGACGTCTAGGAGCCATCTGATCAATGGCCTCAGTCAGCAGAGTGTTCCACAGTGTGACGAGGTCATTGATGAGACAGTTGTCGAGGTCAGAGGGTAACTCCCCAAGGGTCAACAGGAACCATTCCAGTTCCATTAGCCTCCGGGGGCGAACCATTAGAATTGGCTCCACACCCTTCCAGGGGCAGACGTGTGCTAAGAGAGAGGTCTGTAGGAGATAATGGGCATGAGGAGGCGACTAATAAATGTAAATAAATAAATAAATAAATAAATAACATCTCTCCCCCACTTTTTACTGGGAAGTACAAAGTATCTGTTTAGGAAACAGCCAATAGAGATTCTCTTATGTCCTCTGTCATAGTGCTGCAGGATGTGATTGTGATGACAACTGGCCAGCCTGGATGTGTAAACTATGTCTCCTGATTGATGGGATGCTATCCCCAAAGTCCCAGTTATGTCCCTTCTATGCCCGCCTGAGGGCTACCCCCTATGCCTGCCTCGAAGCCACTACCAATTGGTCCTGTAAAGCTAGACGTATGAACTAATTGACCAGTGAACGTGTCTGTCAGTCTTTTGGGTTGCTCCACATCCTCCCTCCTACAGCCTTTCTCCCCCTGCCATGTCGGGTGCCTGCCTCTGACTGGCACTGCATGTGTTGCTATTTATCTGAATAATTGTCTTCAAGGGGACAACTTCAATTGCTTATATAATTGGGCCCCTTTATCAAATTGTCCTGTATTTTGTCAGCGATAACAGGGAAGGTATATGATACATTCCTGCCAAATGTCTTGTAAACAGGATGGAATATACAAATGTTACAGCTGGAAATGTATTTTCAAGTTAATGTTATACTATCAGGACCCTTTATCATATATTTCTGAAAATTGGCAGGAGTATTAAGCTTGTAGAGGGACATAATATTTACAGTTTTCATGCAAATTGGATGGAACATAAAGAGGTGTAGCTATGAATGTGTATAGAGCTTTTCTTAAAATCACAATGTTCAACTGCTTCCAAAATCGGTTCCCTTTATCCATTTGTTTCGGAAATTGGTACATATAGTGCTTTCCATCGGGGGTACATTATTCCCAAGTTTCATTAGCACTGAATAAGAAACAAAAAAGCTATAGCTGGAAATACGGTTTTCAGTTTTTTCCCTTTATTTCAAAAAGAAAACGTCGGTTTTGTTTCTATTTTCATTATTATTATTTTCGTGTTCATTATTGTAATAACAATAATGAAAACAACATTTTTTGTTAACGTTATTGTAATAACACAAATGATGTGCACACCCCTAAATAATTAAAGACAGACAGCCAAAGATATGGCTAGTTCCACAGTAATCAAACAGCAGTATCCATCTACTTATTTATCACACCCTTTACTTTTCCTTACAGCTGTTGCAATGTCTTTGAACACTCAGTATCCTGAGTGTGATCTTTCTCTTCCTCCAAAGCAATTGGAAATGGAATGATTCTAAATGTTAACCACCTGGATGACAGATGTTGCTCAAGGGCGGAAGTGGAATTAGCCAATTTGGGTCTATCTAGAAGTATCCTGCTCCCTTTGGGTAGGAAGGGGGCAGGCCGTCTGATTGCACAACGTATTAGTGACCAGGCTATGCAGATGGAATCCTCAGATTGAGCAAGCCAACAGAGTGCTCCAGAGTATTTCATTAGCAAAGCTTCGGCAACTTATTTATTAAATTGGCCCTCGTGGCCCCTCAGAAGAGCCTTTCTATTAATGAGACTAAATGTATTCCCCTCTGCAATACTTGTGGGCAGGTACAAACAAATTCCTTATTCTCAGCGAGTGTGTGCCTTCCGTGACTCAGATTCTTCTGAGTAGGTAGTACACATCTTGCTTCATTGCACGGCCTATCAGGTGCTAAGGGAGAAATACATTGCCCTGTATATGGATTCTAACCTAAGGGGACAAAAGGACAAAGCTATATTGCGTGTACTATTAGATCCGAATGGCACTTGTGCCAAGCCAACAGCAATTTTCTGCCTCAGGGTTTTTTTTGTTTAAAGCTGTAAAATGATTTAGTTATGACTATTGTGGCAGTTGTAGTCATACTTTCAGTCCTAACATGGTTTTGTGTTGTCTGTTCAAAGTTTTAATTGCCTAAGGGCTTGATTTTATAATTTTGTGTAGGTATTATCTATGTATCTGTTTATTTACTTTGAAACAGCCCTTGAGGCTATTCAATAAAACTCTTGAACTTGAACTTGATTCTAAATGTTCTGTAGAGAAAATAGGGTTTGCTGTGTCGATCCCAAGTATAGACAAAGTAGTAAAGTGCTATCTTTTATTGGACTAATTCCAGTTGGTGGAGCTATGCAAGCCAAGCGTTTGGACCTCACAGGGTCCTTTGTCAGGCAGGTCTGCTTCCTGCCTGACAAAGGACCTTGTGAGATCTAAAAGCTTGCATACGTCCATCAACTGTATAGTCAAATAAAAGATAGCACTTTACTACTTTGTCTCTATTGCCTAAATGTTCGTTGACATCACAGCAGCTCAAGCAACGGCTTCAGTGGATTGCAGGCAGGCAGCGTTTAACCCAATATATATATATATATATATATATAGCGTTCATGATAAATTTATGATGCATCTGAATTTAATTGGCTGTACAATGAAAAGAGAACATTTAAAACAAACAAAGAAAGAAACACACTGGAAATGAAATTTTTATTTCAGGCACATACTGAACTTTTTTGTTGGTCAAGAGTTTATAACTGCACTTGTGCCTCCTGCAGAAAACAACTGAATTAAGCTATCTTGTTTTACCCACTCAAACTTTATTATTTGCTGAAGCTGCCCATGAAAGCGATGCAGACATTTACTACAGTGGAAGGGCATTAAAACGTACTACAGTGCTTTATGCAACTGTGATCTGAACCTAATTAATTTTAACTGTTTGATTTTAATTTAATGGAACTACTCAGGTACTTAAAGTTAAGCACATGAGCACGTGCTGAGCCTGGCTCGCATGCTCAGAATTTAATGCAGCGCTAGTGATGCCAATGAGTAAACCAATATATTCCAGCTGAGGAGAGCTGTTTCATAAATTTAGTCCAGCATAGTAAAGATGTTGTAGGTTCTTACTGCTATCAACCCCAAATTCATCAAATACACCTCATTTGTAAAACATCTCTCATAACAGGAGTGGTTTGGCCAATAACCTTTATGTACGAGTTTAAAAACATATGAATTATCTGCAGAGTACCTTAATATTAGGTTATGGAACAGAATCAGCGGCACCAAAAATTTACTACATCATCAACTAATAAAAAATGAATAATGAGGTTTTGGTTTCTTTTCTGCTGTAGTGCTATGATCTTGGAATGGTACTTACCCCAAAGTTGGTAGCAGCAAACCGGTCTGAGGCAGATACATTAGTGGTGACTGTGGTGTGAGCGTAAAAAGCATTTATGTTGGCCAACAAGGTACTCATTACAGCTGGAACACCAGGGCACATGTATTTAGAAGACAGACACGAAAAATGCCTAAAATACAAACAGATCAACAGCTATTAAAATACAGACATTAAACTGCATAGGTACATTCCAAGCATTCTTTGACTGGATTTGCTTTTCAGTGTTACTGGTATATGGATGTGTTCTTTCCATTTTTACACATGTGGTCCCAACCAAGAGAGACTTAAAACAATATGATATTTTATTGGACCATTTTCTGTTGCCAAGAGTGTGCAAGACCTGTAGCTTCACAAAGATCTTTCTCAGGCAAATATTAATAATAATACACCAAGAAGAGAGGCTACAAAAGAAAAAGTGTGTTGTCCTGGCTTGACCAACCTAAACCAAGGGTGTTGCTAGGCTGAAATGGGCACTGGTGCAGGAGATGGAATGGGCCACTGATACCTGGTTTTCCAGCAACAGGGGACACAAATGCACCAAAGAATGTGGGAGTCTCAGATTTGTGGGCCCGAGTGCAACTGCACTCTGTCCCTATTATAGCTATAGCCTTGACCTGAACCCAAATGTGTTGGATTCATATTACATCTGACCATGACCTCACACTTTAAACTGGGTATCAGGTCAGACCTCAGTACCTTAGGGCCCTTTTACATGGATGGAGGCGGGTGAGGGGATGGGTGTTTTGCCGCGGTGGGTGGAGGGGTGTGTGTGTGTCCGTTTACATGGACAGACACCCACCTACACAGCCTTCTCCTATTTTCCAGAGGGCTCCGTGGGTGGAGGTGGGTGGAGATGGGTATGCGATGGGTGGAGGTGGGTGTTGCACGTGAACGCGCACGCACCCCCACTCATCCCGCTCAGTATTCACACGGGCGAACACCGAGCAGACACCCATCCCCCCACCCACCACTGGCCGTATACATGGACCCCCCCCCCCGCATACCTACCCAAACACCGAGCGTCGGTGGGACGTCTGTGTAAAAACAGCCTTATGCCCTTTTCACACAGACATTCTAACACTGATAAAATAGGTGTTACGTTTTATTATACATGTTTCAGGGCACCCACAGAGCACACCTGCAGCCCTGCAACATGTATAATAAAATGTAACACACCTTTTATCAGTGTTAAAGTGTCTGTGTGAAAAGGGCCAATGTCACTCTCATGTAAGATATCTTCAAGACAGTGGCAGCAGAGACGGCAAATTGTTAACTTTTAACCAAGGTTTATTTTGTTACTGTTATTTTAGCATGGAGAAGAGAAGATTTTGGAAGTTTATCAGCACAAGGAATCTTGCCATCTTGCTTCCCACAGAAGAAATCAAAGACCATTAGTATTTCCAATAAAGAGGGCAGCTAATGTCAAAAACTAACTTCCAGACAAAATGGTGTTGATGTGGAAGCAGCTCTGATTGCTAATCACCTTGCTATGTGTGGCAACCAGGATTTAATTTGATGGGATTCTGATTACTGATCAAATCATCAGAACAGAATACCAGCTGAAGGTTCACGGTCATTTTTACATCACAGTAAATAATAAAACAGTGTGAATACATGGTGTTGTGAAGGAGCAACTACTCTCCTCAGAACTTTTTTTTTTTAAAGTTGTTACTTTATAAGTTTTACTGTTTCAATTGAACCAAATAAGAGGCGGACTAGACATGGAGGCTGCAATCCGCTAAACCCACTTCCTAGAGAGTAGTCACAGTGAAATCAATTGGGCTACTCAAGAGTTAGTAGCTTGAAGAGTGGGGCCAGAAAATGCTGAAATTTTACAGTAGAAAGCAAGGGCAGAATACAGTAATTAACCTTTCCAAGCTGAATTCCTGTTAGAGTCCCTTACGTGCTCCCTGCAAAACTCATCTTGCACCAACAGTCCCCAAACTGGAGGTGAGGGGGAACAGGAACAGCCCCATGCAGTGATGCTGGCCACAAGCATACAGGTGTATGGGTTTTTATTCGTCTATTTAAATTTATATTCAGTCCTTCCTCTGAAGGCACCGGACAGGTACGATAATAAATAAAACAAATAATTATGTTGAGACAATCAAAATGATGCAATACCACCTACCAATGAGGGAGCCCACTCCATAAAAAGTTGGTGGGACAGGACTACTTTGAAATCCCATGGCCAGGAATAGGTTCAAAGATGTGGCATTGGCAGCTGTGGTGTTAGGCTGTTTTAAAATGAGACACAACCACCCATGTCTGCCCATCAACCATCCACCCGAATGCCATGAAGTGCTCTTGAGTACTCACAGAGCACTGGCGAAAAAGCCAGAGTGCGCCGTAAGGGGTAGCCAAAAAAGTACATATGAGCCGACACCCACACATCCCCAGCCCGTATGAACAGCGGCAGCTAGCCATGTCAGCCAAGTGGTTCACTGTTCAGAGGCACTGTGGTTGGGGAAACAGTCTTTGCAAGGCATGGGGAACCAGCTGGGAGTGCTGAGGAGCCCAGGTTCCCCAAAGCTCATCCAGGACATGTCGATTTCAAAGGCCAGCCCTCTCCACTCGCCCCTCTCCCAAGGTCTGTGGCAGGAGGAGTATGTTGAGGCTTCCATGCTACCCACCCAGGAATCCACTCGTTAGAATCCCTCCCCACACACGCCACCTGAGTGAGCGCTCCATGGTTGTTCCACTCAGTGCACATGGACATCGCCCCCCTCGAGCCTCTGTAATTGACGACTGCTCCCTTTACCTAAATATAGGATGACAAATCCATTTTTCTCTTCCCTCAACTTTTATGTCCATACCTTTCACTTATGCAGTTTGTGCTCTTCCATTTGAATCCAGTCCCTGCCTTCCTAGCTGCAACTACATCAGAATCCAGTTCCTTATATCCACACTAGCAAATTACCCCCCTAATCATGCTCTGCCTACATCACTGGGATTATGTCCCCTACTCGCTCCCTCCCTAATTGTTGAAGGTTTTCTCAATCCCTGAACCTGCTTTTATCTGTGTCAACAGCCACCTCTATTCAAGGACTGATTTATGTTCAGTTCTAAGCCCACAGCTGCTTGGCCAACCACTGGAGAGGAAGCAATGGCTCCTCGAGATCCATAAAACTTCAGATCTTCATTCAGCTGTGACTCTCTGGAACAATCTGCTTTTCATGTCTGTCAATCATCTTTCTCTGCCTGAACACTTCTGCTTCCTCAAGACAAACACATAACTCTAAGGGGATCCAGGAGAACTTTGCCTCCCTTCCCCAACTTTTAGCCTTTAGGAGACAAGAACATTCCTCTCCTTCCATTCCTGTCTCGTAATGTTCAGGCTGGTTTGGAGAAGATAGGGGAAGTGAGTGGAGCTTGGCCAACAATCCTACCTTTCCTGACTGAGAGCAGCCTATCAGCTAGTGAGCCCCAGGGATGACAGCTCCACTCAGAAGTGCCATGAACTTGCAGGGGGACCTACAGGAAGCCAGAGAGCTTCCTTCCTGCTTTTAAACCACTGCCTACGCATAGTTGGGAGGTCAAGGTGTGTGGAGCAAGTGAGGGATGGGATGGAATAGGAGAAAGGACTAAAGAGAGATACAAAGCCTGCGATCTGCAGGGTCCCAGGGGCGATGAACAGAAGGGACATCATGAACTGCAACCAGCTGTCTTGTCCTTATCTGAGTTTAAATCTTTTTTAGCCTCTCTCTAAAAGAGTAAAACATGAGAAATTTAACCAAGTGACCCTTGTAATTGAAATGCAATTGGCTGGAAAAACCTTGAATGTTGTAATTTTCTAACTCCCTGTGGCAACTTACTCTGGGGATGTCATCTTATTATATTGTTTTCAAATCCCAATCTCCAAGGAATAAACAGGACGTTAATTTGTGCAGCCAAAAATCTTGAAACAAATATCTAGCATGATTTCTATTCAACCTTAAATTGAACCTTTCCTAACATATGAGTGTTAGGAAACCTTAAATATAACATTTCCTAACATATGAGTGTTTGACTTTGCAACCGTAATATTCTTTCAATGTAATAGGGGTTTTTTTATACAGCTGGTGTGACTATTTTTGTTGAAGATTGAGTTTGATTAATTTAATAAATTCAGTGGTACAAATTCAGATGTGAAATTCACTTGCAATTTTGTTATTTGGTAGTCAGCTAAAACAATAAAATCAAGGTTATTTGATTTTGATACAATAAAGAAAAATGAACCCAAGTCAAAGTAATGGAACCAGGTGAAACTGAAACAAGGGATGTAATTTGTAATCACAGTTCACAACAGTAGAACCAAAGACAAAGTTCTCAAAGGGCTAAATCCAAATTTGACTACTGGTTAAAGAAAACAAATCTTCACACTGGATTTACCAACTGAGAAAGCCCTATTAATTTCTGCTCCAGGTATTTTGTATGTACATTAACATATATCCTGCAGCTTGCTTCAGCTCCATGCACAGAACAGTCTGGTTATGTGCAAAGAAAGGATGAAACCTTGAATGGGACAAATGACGCCAACATCAAGGGCTTATTCATTCACATAACACCCTCCCCCCTTCCAAATTCACCACATGCTCCTCAACCCTCATCTTCTGTGTTGAAAAAACAACATTATATGGGTCTTGGGGTAGATTTCTATCTCAGTCCTTTGGCACTTACATTGCTCGAATGTGCAAAATAACATGAAATGTGATGGGGTAGATTTCTACCCCAGATCGGGATATAAATCTATGCCATGGTAAAATGCAGTGGGGTAGATTTCTACCTCTGGTTTTTTTTGTTCTCTCTCTCTCTCTCTCTCTCCCTCACACACACACACACACACACACACACACACACACGTGTTAATGGTAACCAACTTTCAGTCGGGGATATTGTGTACCTGTGTGCAGGTGACAATGTTCTAAAAGGGCAAAGTTGAAGAGCCACTAACTTGTTATTTATTTATTTATTTAAAAAACCTGTTACCCCGCCCCGGGGCGGCTTACAATAATTAAAACAATTAAAATAAATCATAAAAGGAGGAAACAGAGACACACATCTCCCCCAAACCCCTCCCCTCCTTCCCCCCCACTACCCATCTCCCCTGCCAAACGCCTGGCAGAACAGCCAGGTCTTACAACTTCTGCGAAAGGAGGGAAGATCCGGGGCCAGCCAGGCCTCTACTGGAAGGGAGTTCCACAGGTGTGGTGCGGCCACCGACAATGCCCTTGCCTGCGAGGCCCCCCAAAACCTCAGGGGACCTCAAGCAGGGCACCCTCGGATAACCACAGGGGCCGATCCAGGATCCGGGGAGTGAGGCGATCTCGCAGATAGGCAGGGCCCAGGCTGTTTAGGGCTTTATAGGCCAAAACCAACACCTTGAATCGCGCCCGGAAAACCATCGGCAGCCAATGCAGAGAACGGATCATTTGCAAATTTTTACAAGAGATGTGCATCCATGGTAGCAAAATACCCCAAGACAAAAGTTGAGGGTTTTAATTTGTGTTTTCCCGCTCATTGGCAATGTGTTTACACAATTCCGGATTTCTCTGAATTTCACTGGTCCATCTCTTGCATCATTTGGCAGAGAACAAGGGATCATCAAGAAGTACAGGAAGTGGTGAGAATTTCACACAACACTCAATGTGGGCGTGTGCCACTACCCACTTTAAAAGAGTGGCATGTGAATAATCCCTAAGAGCGTAGGGCTGGGCTATCAACTTCTGCCTCTTTGTACTAGAGACAATGGGACTCATGTTAAAGTGGATCTAGAGACTCTCTCCTAGCCTGCCATGCCCACTTTGTGGCCTTTCATATGTAAGACTTGTCTTAAGAGTCTTTAGCAGAGCAAAGGCATAGGGTGTTTCTACAGGAACATTATCCCAGAATAAACACCTCTAATCCCAGGTTTAAGTGTTCATGTGGACAGATATCCCAGTATAAATAAATCTGATTCCTGGTTTTATTCCAGAATGATAAAACCTCATTTTTCAGGTTTTATTTATTCCGGGATTAAAAAATACTATGATAGTGCTTGTGTAGATGCTTATGCCGAGATGAAGCCACCTGCGCCCTGCCATAGAGAATTGCAGGTAGTGTTTAACTCCGCTCCACCCAATGTCTCTATGGCCCTTTTCACTCGGGTGCCCCCCCCCCCGCACATGTGTGCAGTGGGGGCTCCTGTGTGAACACTGCCCATGGTGGGTGTGCAGTGGGGGGGGCATCTGTGAGAACGGCACACACGGTGTGTGTGTGCGGGGGGCATTCCACCAATCTCCACCTACCTCCACCCATCACCCACGCATGGAGCAATGGGCTCCAATGCCGGTTGCTCCATGTGTGGAGGTGGGTGGATGGGTGTGCACCTGTGGGAATGGCTGCACACCCACCTCCACTCACTGCAGGCACACACACATCCCTCCACCCACCGCGGCCCCTGTGAAAAGGGCCTATGGTATTCTGCAGTTGCTGGTGGCAAAATGTCACAGGTAGGGATTTACAACAGGGAAGATTGTAACAAAACGCTACGCAGGCTGCCTCCTAATCCATTCTGACCCTGCAGCAGAGAGAATCCATCACACCCATCTGTTCCCAGGACCCATGACAACAAGTGACATAGGCACAGCAAGGCCATTCAGAGGAGAAGGGCTCACAGCTGCCCATGCAGCAGCCAAGAGACGCACCCAGCCAGGGAATACTGCCCCTCTCTTTAGGGTCTCTCACCAAACCCTCAGATTGACCAGGGGCAGGGAAGGGGGGCAGCTGGAAATGGAGGGGGCAGTCGACATGTCCATTATCTCCAAGGGCACCGGCATCCCCACCATTCCATTGTATTCCCAGAAATCAGAGCACAAGAAGGCACTGCAAATCAACTGTGCTGTCTGTGTGGCAGAACCCAGAACTGGATTGGCCCTGTTTGTCTCAGTTCTCTACACAAATACAGAATCCCCGCTGGAAATTTACATTCCAGATAATTAATGAGGCATTCTCCTCTCAGGCCACTTTCATATATGCCCCCCCCCCGGAGCATATTTGCCCTGGGGGGGGGGAAATGCGCAGCCTGAATATGCACGGAGATCGACCAGAGCAAAAGGCCCCCCACCCGCGCGCGCACGGCTTTGCCGACAAAGCCGTGTGGGATTCAGAGCTCGATTTCCTGCTCTGTATCCTGCACACGGCTTTGCTGGCAAAGCCGCGGGGGGGGGGGCTTTCACACCAGCCGATCCCCCCCCCCCCCGCAACCCAAATATGCACAGGGGGAGGCCATGTATGAAGGTGGCCAAAGTCAGAGTTCCCCAAAGTGCTGAAATTCAACTACTCTGCACCATGGGTGCACTATGGCTGCACTCTACACCTGTTCAGGGCTAGGGAGGAAGGGTGAGGGTGTAGGAGGGGTGGTTAGAGGGAGGGGAGGAGAGTATTCCAGTGACTGACCCTGGTGGCAGCAGGGGGAGCATTGGGAGGGTTATTGGTGGGGAGGGGGGTGGAACCCATCCCCTGTGAGAGAGGGAAGGCGGGTGGGGGGCTATGGTCCCTAACAGCCCCATGTGCCAGCAGGATGGCTGGGGGGGGCAGGGGGGAGGTTTCTGG
>QEPC01009983.1:2820640-2854632 GCA_003113815.1 Sphenodon punctatus
CATCTGGTGTGGAGGCTGCATTCGTTCATCTCCGGCCCAGACCTGGCCACCCTCATCCATGCCTTCGTCACCTCGAGGCTGGACTACTGCAATGCACTCTACGTGGGGCTTCCCTTGTTCCTGGTTCGGGAGCTGCAGCTAGTGCAGAATGTGGTGGCCCGCCTCCTTTCGGGGCTGGGTTGCCGGGAGCACATTACACCTGTGCTCCGGACTCTGCACTGGTTGCCAATAGCATGCCGAGCTAGGTTCAAGGTTTTGGTGTTGATCTATAAGGCCCTTCATGGTCTGGGCCCCTCGTACCTCAGGGACCGCCTCGCCCTCCGCACTCCAGAGCGGCTCCTTCGGTCCACCGGGGGTGCCTTCCTGGAGGTCCCCCATGTAAATCAGGGGACCACAATGGAGAAGGCATTCTCGGTGGCCGCACCCCACCTCTGGAACTCACTTCCAGAGGAAGCTCGCCTGGCCCCAAGCCTGTTGACATTCCGGCGAAAGTGTAAAACCTGGCTGCTTGCCCAGGCCTTTGGGGAGGGTGGGTGGGTTAGAGGGTTTTTATCTCCCCTACCCTATTTATTGTTTATGTTTAATTGTTTCCCAGGCCCTGTTTTAATATTGAACTGTATTTTGAAGTATTTTAAATTGTTTTATATATTTTTATATGTATTTTTTACTGTTGGAAGCCACCCCAAGCTGTTTTCAGGAGGGGTGGGGTATAAATTTAGAAAATAAATAGAAAATAAATAAATAAATGGGACTGATGCAGTCCTCCTGGTGACTCTTATACTGGGATAACTCTGTACGCTGCCATCCCAGGATAGTGGTTTACCCCAGAAAATTAATGGTTGTGTAGACACTTATTTCTGGATAACACTTCCGTGATGTCATCTCGGTGCTTGGGTAGAAGAAGCCATAGTTCCATCAGTGTCTGATACAACTGTAGTTGCTGTTCAAGGGTAAAGTAGGTAGGAAGTTTTCTCTATTAATATTTGGTAAGTATATAGTTTGTTTCATGTTCAGAGTACCTTGTAAACACTAAAATCTCTAAGAAGTGTTCAATTTTACTATACAGAGAGGGAAACTGATTCAGAGAAACGAAAGGAGTAGCTTGGGTACAGAAAGAAGCCTTATACATTCCCTTTCTTCCTTGTGACATTGCACAAACTGCGTCTTAATTTGGCTTTAAATAATTTAATACCAAATAATTCAATACTCAGGAAAGTTCTCTTCCAAGCCCATTGAAGTACACGGAGCTCTTTTTTAGATTTCACAATTGGGCAAATTAGACCCAAAATATGTATGGGGAAGTCAGTATTGGGGTGCTTGGTTTCAGCCAGTTTCACATTTACAAATAAATATATTCCTTCTCCAATATGGAGATGGATGGCAACCCAATAAAGAGTTCAAGATTTAGAAAAAGTATACATATTATCACAGGGAAAATGTTAACTTCATTCTAAATTTGCTAGCATATTCATGTATGGACATGGGCCTTAGAAATGAGCGTCCAAAAATGCTGGGAGGGATAAATTTAAAATATTCTCAGCACTTCATGGATTGTAAATTACAATAATTGTAGATTTGCTGCAATTCTCCACAGGCAACTATCATACAGTGTTACTGTTAACCTGTGATTCGCAATAATGATAATGTTTTACCTAATATTTTGGGCTTTAAAAATTTTTCTACTGTCATATTGTTTGTGTTTTGTGAGAGATTAATTCCATCCCAGAGATTTAAATCACATACTACTGCAAACTTGGGGTACATTCAGCTCAGTCCTTTGTTCAGTGGGAGTTGATAACATGTTTAGGAAAAATATATACTGCCAGCTACGCTGAGTAGAAGCATTTAAAAAAGGAAATAATACTCAGTCAAAAGGGCTTTAGGATGGCTTGAAATGTTGATGAACGTATAATAAAACAACTCAGTCTGGTTATTCAAATACAATGTTTTATAGGAGGAAAAGGGAAAACATGCAAAACTGGGTATTTTCAGATCACAGATTACGAGATCACAGTCAACCACAGTGAATCTGCACATGGTGAAAGTGATACCGTAACATCTGTAACGGAAGTTCCCCCCCAGATGTTGATCACAGTCAATCGCAGCAGGGAATCACATTCACCACGCGATCGGCGCCGGCCCCGCGGGTTCAGCCGATCGCGTGGTGAATGTCATATCCCACCGTGATGAACTGAGCCATCTTGTCTGGATGGCAGCCATGACCCGGAATCCCCACCAGGATTCCAGGCCATGGTCAATTCGGGCGGCCGGCGGGAGAGCGTGGGGGGGGGGGCAGGGGCATGCGGCCGCACGTTGCACCGCGCGCCCCCTCCCCAATTCCCCGCCGGGATCCCCAGGCACGTCTGTTGCCCGTGCCAGAGTGATCCCGGCGGGGAATCATTTGGGTGATTCCAGGACGGGGCGAATGGGTCCCGTCACGTCTGAAAATACCCAGTCATTTTGGTGACTACTAGATATAACGGTATAGATTTCGCCTCACATTTACAGTACACTGGAGCTTTTCCATTGACTTTAATGGAAATAAACCAACCAGAGAGAGCTGAGCTTTGTCTTGCAAATGGTTATGTATGTGACTTGGGCCATGATTCTCTGGTAAGTTATACATGTTATCTCTTAGTGACAGCCTGGTCACATTGATGTGAATGGGACTCCCATGTCCATCAGTTTTGAGAGCACTGAGGATGCCACTGTTAAATCATAGAGTTCAGGGATGGAAAGAATCTCAAGCATCATCTAATAATGATAATAATCTTTATTTTACACCCCAGCCATGACACTCAGAGCACTTCACATATAACAAATTAACACAACTTTTAATCCTCACAACAATCATGTGCAGTAGGTTATGCTGAGAAAAGATTGTGACTGGCCCAAGGTCACCCAGTGAGTTTCTGGCTAAGGCGAGACTTCAATCGGGGTCCCCACTGCCTCCTGATCCAAGTACTGCACACTCAGCCCTCCAGTTCCCTGTACAGAGGCATAATTTGCTGCATCTGTACCAGGGGTGGGGAATCTCAAGCCCGAGGGCCAAATGTGGCCCTGGCTAGTTTTTATTTGGCCCCTTTCAAGTTCCTGGATCTGGCCCCTGAATCCAGTTCCTATCCCCTAGCACTGAAAGAGTGAGCTGAAGGAACACATAAGGATAGGGAACAGATCCATGGCACAGATCTGAACCACTTCTCTTCCTGAATACACCCCTTATGAGCCCTCCAGCCCAACTTCTATGCAGCCCTAGGAACTTGTACTATTTTTCAAAGTGGCCCCTGGGCAGGAAAAGGTTCCTGACTAGGCCTGAAACAGGTATTTAATTTAGTACCTGGAGGTAAATACCCACATTTTTGGATACCACATTGGGTGCCTGACTTAATGGACATTGGTTCCATTAACTTAAATCCATTGACTCTTGACCAGACATACCCTAGGTGGCAATGGAGAACAACTGAGAGCAATTGTTCTCCAGGTGCTTTATGGCAGTCTCTTATTCCATCATGCATTGCACTGTTGCACAGTGGGGAAATTGAGGGATATTTCAGTTGGATGGTTGAGTCATTTTTATACCCGGCTGTTCTGTTGAGGAAAGTCAGAGGGATTGCAGTAACATGTCTACGAGCTGTCCCAAGATCCAGAAGCTGAAACCTCTTTTACTGGATCAAGAGGCAGACAGTATGCCTGTAATTATCCTGTAAAGTCAAAATGAGATGAACAGTGCTTATTTAGCTGAATAATTTCTCTGAAGGGGAGTTACATGGATTGCTTTCATAAATAAAGCTTTGCAAAACCAGCCGTTTGAGATACTTGTTTGCTATGATTTCAGCTGAAGTTTAGCCTTTGGCGCTGTATGGCAATGGGTGCAATCTCAACCCCCTGTGTGCATGCTGTGGGCTCTGTGCTGGGGTGTGTGCACGCCCCGCGTGTGCTGATTGCGCCAGTCCACAGGGCTTGGGATCAGTCCCACCGACGGCAAAGTGCCTTAAGATGCATTTCATTAAAGACACGTCTTAAGAACGGACTGCATTATATTGTGAAATAAATTAATATGCAACTTTCAGAGTTAATTTTTACAGTGATAACTACAGTCTTTACAAATCCCTATAGTTTCCTATGGTGTGGTTAAAAGGCACAAGATTATGAATATTAAGTACTCTGGCTTCAGTTTTACAATAAAATTATCTTGGCATCTAAACAAGCTTGTGATGCTCTGGCAGGCACGAGCATGTAGTTAGCATGGCTGTGGGTCCCACTGAAGAAAATGCGGCTCACACCAGCGCTAAGAGCTAGCACTGATGCTAGATGCCTTAAGGAACATACTGTAAATGCAGTTTCCCCACTGTATCAGTATAATTGAAATTCTGAATAAGTAAGATTTAAATGGATATTAATGAGAGCACTCAGTGGTATATTTTCTGCAGCAGCAGAGCTGCAATGATTGTCTTATATCCCGCCTTTATAGAAAAGAGAAAATATCATGTTTGGAGGTCTGCCTAAGTAATTATACACCTGTGGGGTGCACAGCAGGGTTCTCTATAAGACCTGCAGTGGCCAGGGAATGAGAGAACCCACAGGCACTGCTGAAGGAGGCCTAGCAGCCTCCCTGCTCACTTTTATCACACACACCCCCGCCCCCCCGCCCCCCATTGGTTAGCTCCTGGAGGGTTCTTAATGGGCCTCCTGCAATTCAGGGGGAACTCGCTTGCTCACTAGCAATCCTGCTAACGTGCGTGCCTGAGCTGCTCCCAACAGTGGATGGTGCAGCAGCAAGCAGCGGGTTGCCTGTGGCAAGAGGGGCGGGATATACATTTTTAAAATAAATAAATAAAAGTACCTGGAAATGAGGCAAAAGAGATGCCAAGTGGAAGGGCGGGCGGCTGCAGGGGGAGGAAGTTGCCTCTTAGTTGGGGGCGGGGTGGGGAGGGGAAGCTATGAACAAAGTGTAGCTTGAATTTTACATTCTACATAAATTCAGTGTTGATAAGGGCAAAGTAATATACTCTGGGGAAAAATAATCTGATGTGTACGCAATTCTGGGTCCAAAATTAAGAATCACCACTCGGGAAAAATGGTCTTGGAGTCATTGTAGATAGTTCATTAAAACATCATCTAAGGGGTGAAAAAAATAATGTGACTGTGCCTGAGCACTGCCACAGACTAACCCAGTCCGGGACTGGACTGGCACCACAGTTGGGATTCAGCCAGGTCCCCAAACTGACATGAGAGCCTAGCCGCTGGACAGAGTGGGGAGCCAAATAGCAGTGGAGGTGTATGTACCCATCCCTGTGCTGCATACGGTGGCCTGCCCCCTCCCTGATGGATGGTTATGTTGGCCAATGATGTTCACCATGGTGCCCACCCCATCGCCACTCCAGACCGTGGTGAGTATGAAAGCCTGATTTATTCTGGGTCAGGCGGCTGGATCCTGACCATGGTGGGGGCTAGTGTGGGCTGTGACTCAGGGATTTCCCAGAGTCACAGCCCAAGCTAGCCCCAACCACAGTCGGAGCCCACACTGAAGCGAATTAAACCGTGCCACCGTCTCATTTGAAAACACCTAATGTTAGAAAATATTGAAGGGGGGGCGGGGGACAAACCAAAACCATAATGTTGCTATGTAAATTCATGGCACATCTGCACTGTGAATATTGTATGCATTTCTGGTTGCCCCATCTCAAAAACAATATAGTAGGAATAGAAAAGTTAGAGACAGACAGCCAAGATGATCAAAAGTGTGGAATGGTTTGCGTATGAGGAGAGGCTCAAAAGATTATGACTCCTCAGCTTAGAAAAGAGACAACTGAGGAGGACATGGTAGAGGTGTATAAGAGCAGGAATGGTGCAGAGAAAGCAATATGGAGTTGTTGTTTATCTCTCCTCCAAATACTAGAACTAGGAGACATCCAATTAATTAACATGGTGAGCACATTTACTGTATACAGGAATTACTGTTATAGTGGGGATGGGGCTTCAGCTGTGAGTAACTTTTTGCACAGCACACAATTAACCTATGATACTGTTGCCACTGAATGTTTTGAAGACCAATAGCATAATTGGGTTCAAAAAAGGACTGGATATAAGTTCATGGAAGTTAAGCCAATTGACAGTTATTAGACAAGCTACGCAGTTATGAGACCTCTGACTGACTGCTAGGAGCTGTGAGTAAACAGAGAAGAATCACTCTATTTATAACCATTTCATGCACTTCCTCTTGAGTAACCAAAACTGGCCTCTGTAAGAGACAGGCTACTGAAGTAGATGGGCTGTTTATCTGACCCAGTATGGCCATTTCTATGTTTTTACATCTGGGGTGCTGAAGTGAAAATATTAAAGTGCCCAAGCCATGGGGCAGATGTTGGGGTGTCTTTGCTCAGGGTATAAGAAGAAAGACAGGTGTTCCTTATAACACCCAGTCCAAAAATACCCACCAATCACATGTTGATGCCTCCATGGGCATTAACAGAAGTGATGGCGGAGCACTGCGGTGCACTGAGGTCCAGACTAAGAAGCCACTGGCACCACGGTCAGGGTCAGGTCCAGCCAAGTGGCCGGTTAATGTGCTGGTGGCCAGGGTGATGGGAAGGGTAGGGAGCGGCACAAATGTGGAACTGGTTGGCCCTACCCCTGTGCCGTGCCTAGCGCCCCACCCCCGCCATGATGGGCCGCCATGATGGCTGGCCATGGCAGACCTGATCCAGACGGGGCCACAGCAGGCTATAACAAATGTTATAGTCCACTGTAGCTCACCCTGGTCCGATTGGGCAGACAGTAATCCGTGCTGCGACTCCAGAGGTCTCCAGAATCACAGCCCTGGCTAGCCACTACCATGCCCGTGAGTAATCCCAGGCAAACATCTGGCAGGGCTCCAACAAACATGAGGGTGGTCCATGGGCCAAAGTGGGCCACTTCAGGCCTAGGTGGGCTGCTGTCACATTTGTTAACACCCAATGTGAATTGAAATGTGGTATGGCTTTTCTGAGCCATTCCAGCTCAGCCCATAGAAGCTTAACCACTTCCCATGATCCTCAATCAGGGACTATATAATTCCCTGTCAGACCTAACAAATAACTTCCCTTCTGAATTCTTGTTTATGTTATTTTTTTTCTGAACAAGCCTTCTTTTGCTACTAGCCTGTTTGCAGTGATTATTTTGACTGGGGGTAAATTGTAAAGAGAAACACTATAATCATTTCCTCCCCTCCCTGCTGTGTGAATGTGACACCTGAATGCAGAGATGAAATCACACTAGGTTTGCTTTCCAAGGTACTTGAGCTTCTGCTTGCTACAACCAAAGCTTGTGGTTAACAGCTCTGAAAACAATGGGTGAAAATAAATGCACGGCCGGCATGCCGGCTGCATGTCCCAGGAAGGGAGAGCTGCCCACAGCGGTGACAGGTTAAGGATCGAAATGAACATTTCCCTGGCCCGACTTGGCTAAGGAGAGAGGTGGTGCAACATGCAGCCAGCTGGCCCCGCCCCCACACTGTGGCCAGCCCCCCGCCCCCTGCCATGGCAACCCCCCACACCAGGCTGGGTTGGCATGGAAACAGACTAGCCCACCCAGTTTGGTCCACTATGGCCCACCTGGGCAGCCTTTGAGCCCAGACTGTGGGTCCAGTTCCTTCCGTGCCCACTTTTCCAGGCCAGCTGCCTACACTGTCAGGGGTGCAGACAGTGTGGTAGCCTGAAGAGCAACTCCTCACTTAAATTTATTTGGGGGGGGGAAAAACAATTTGGGGGGGAGAGGGGAGGGATATTTACAGAATAATTTTCTGTTAATATTTCCCTTCTAATGAGCAACTAGGTCACCTCACCAGGACTGGAGGTTTGGGTGATTAGGTTGGAGGGTGGGGGAGATTTAGTAAATGGGGGAGGGGGGCTCCTGAAACACTATGGGGGGGGGGTCTACACTCCATACCACATCTGTACCAGACCCACATGTGGCAGCCTAGAAACAGATTGCAAACAGATGTGAGGCCTGGCCCTGGCGGATCATAACAGGTGAATCAGCCCCCCGTCATGATTATTATTTAATACCCAATGTCCACTGTGTGATCTTAGTTCTTGGGGCTCTGCTATGCTGCAAGTTCACATCTAATCTCCTTTGGTCTTTATGACTCTGAATGCTCTTGTGGCTAGTGTGAACTAGCAAAGAACAGTTTAAGCTGACAGAGATACATGCACGACAGGTAATTAATGGGCACTACTAAAGCAATGACCTCAACTTGTGAAGTGTGTGCTTGCTGCATTGCAGCCACATACAGTGAGGACTGCTCGGAGCTCTAGATTTCACAGCTAATGCTAATTAGACTGCTGGAATAAGAACCCTGCTGTTGACACAGGACTGGGTGTCACCCACCCTGACTTGCTAGTGAGAGGAGAAGGAGAAGCGCACATTAGAGAGCTGCAGTACTAGAAACATTATTATTAATTATTATTGCACCAGTAAACTGCCAGACACTGCACACTCAACAGGTCCCTGCATCAAGGACTTACAATCTAAAATGGACAAGGGGAGGAAGCAACAAAAGGAGGACTGGGATACATTCATGAAGTTGCAGGTGCATTTACTTCGACTATTATTTATATTGCTCAAGCAATGTGCCTGACACTGAACAGTCACTTAGAGACAGGTCCCTGCAGTCTATAACACTGCCTCAATCCAGACCCGGCCATTATAGTCTGCTGTAGCCCACTCTGTTCTGATTGGGCAGATGGTAGCCTGGGCTGTGGCCCCGGTGAACCGACTGTGCTTACAATCTAGACTGGACAAGAGTGGGGGCAACACGGGAAGGAGAAGGATCCATCCCTGACTACCTGCTGAGAAACACAGTGTAAGCAGAATCATAACTGAGCAATCAAAGGGGGTGAGAAACTGGGGAAGGGCTAATAAAAGAGGTAAGTTTTAGAAGGGATTTGAAGGTCAGGAGGGAGGTAGCAGAATGTATCTGTTCAGTAGGGACGTTCCAGGCATAGGGGGCAGCATGGGAGAAAGGGCGAAGACCGTTTAGGGAGGTGGAGACTTTGGGGTGGGTGAGGGTGGTGGTAAAGGAGGAGGCAAGTTCCTGGGTGAGAACACAGTATGAATTATGAATTGAGTTGTGATCTTGTAGAACAGGGATGGAAAACCTTAGGCCCATGGGCTTTGTCTCCTATGGTCAGTTTTTATGTGGCCCCTTCTAGTTACTGGATCTGACCCCTGGATTCAGTTCCTGGGTGAGAACAAGGCCAGAAAGATAGAGAGAAGCAAAACCATGAATAATCTTGAAGGTGAAGACAAGAAATTTGTGCTGGATGTGAAAGGGGAGAGAGAGAGAGAGAGAGCCAGTGAAGGGAGAAAGGGAGGGGCTGAACATGATCAAAGTGATGGGCAAAGTGGATGACCTTGGCAGCGAGGTGTTGGAACAGAAGTGAGAAGCCACGGTGAGGGTGGGGCAGGCCACTTAAGAACAAGGTTGCAGTAGTCAAGGCAAGAAATGATTTGAGCATGGACAAGAGCCTTAGCAGTGGGAGCAGGAAGGGCTGAATTTTAGCAATGTTATGTAGGGAAAAATGACCGACCTTAACAACAGACTGAATTTGAGGTGCAGAGGAAGAGTCAAAGATGAATCCCTGGGAGATGGGCTGATTGGGGACACCATCAGTGGAGACAGAGAGTGAAGAGGGAGAGGATGGTTTAGGGAGGAAGATGAGTTCAGTCTTGAGCATGTTAAGCTTGAGTTGCTGGTGAGACATCTAAGTGGAGATGTCAAAGAGACAGTCAGTGATATGAGACTGACTGGATGGAAGGGGAGATGGTAGGGGTGGAAAGTAGAGCTGCAATGAGTTCTCGAGCCCCGCAAGAATGGCATTCTCATTGAGATTCTCCAGCTTGAGAATCTTGCGCGAATCGGTATTCTCATTACCATTGTCACCAAGATTCTCAAACGGCCCCCAAAACAGTCTGCATATGCGCAGAATGACTGCCAAGGGCCACACATGTGCAGAATGGCTGCAGCAGTCATTTTGTGCATGCGCAGAACATTTTTTGAGTTTATCAAGAATCTTGTGGGAATCTCAAGATCTCTTGATGAGAACGTGTGAGATCTCACCGGGGGAAGGGGGGGTTTACAAGAATCTCACCCGTTCTTGCGAGAATGCAATTACATTTACGTTTCAGCCCTAGGAAAGACTAAGCTGAGTGTCATCAGAATACATTGGAAGCCACAAGATTAAATGAGTTTGCCAAGGGACTGGGTGTAAAAAGGGAAAAAAGACAACAGCCCAGGACAGAACCCTGGAGAACTCCATCCAAGAGGGGAAGGGAGGCACAGGAGATGCCAGCAAGAGACTTATTGGGTATTGGGTATTAGCAAATGAGACACTGCCACACATTTGCCCCCATTAACTCTGGATTCATCCACTTGTCTATCCAGTGGCCACCAGATGTTCATCCCAGGACAGCTCCAGATGGCAGCAACCCAGAACACGTTGGACCTGCCATACGAGTAAATTCAGGAAAAACCAAGGCAATAAGTGCTATGGGGCTGCTGCCCATCTGTTGGGGTGCACAGGGGTCTCTTTGGGATTCCACAATAGAGGTGTGGGCACAGCCTAGAGTGTCACTAGGGCAATCACAACTAAGTGGAGGAGAGGGGGGAAATGATGTGTGGGCGGACCTTTTTTTTGCGCTCCTCACACGAGACCTGCAAGAGGCGGCTGCATGGAGCCACTACAGGCTCCCATGGGCTCCCTGCCCATGCACTAATAATCACTGAAGGGGTGGTTAGTTTAGAGGAGCTAAATCCTTTTTTTTAAAAAGCAAGAAAGGAAATTGAGCTCTTCATGTAAATTACACAGTTCTAACAACTAGAGTTGTTGGAAAAGCATCAGATATTGTTAGCTTTGCAATAAAATCAAGATAACTGGCAACACTCCTTCTAGTTTTATATTTATTGCATTCCCTTTTAAATGTTGATTGTAGTCATGAGACCTGCACTGAAACGGTATGCAAAGCAGACCTTAGTATGTAAAATGCTTAACAAAGTGTTCCACTGGGTCAAGTGATTACATTCAAATTCTTGCTTGGCTGTAGACTGGAAAACTGATTTTCTTTTAGACTTTTCAACTGAAAGTATATTTATCCCATGGGATCTATTTTTCATGCCTTCTGATCACGATGGGTGAAAACAGACATGACACTAACCACCCTTTAACCACCCTTAGGGGTTATTTATGCATGTTGCAGGGCTGTATTGGTGCCCTATGCAGCCCTGAAACATGCATAAATTACCACCATGGGTGGTTAGTGTCATGTCTGTTTTCACCCTCAGTTACCCAAAGCAGGAAACAGCACATTTTCACCCTACACTAAAACAATTTCATAAATACATACAAATTCAATGGATTGTAAGAAATGTCTTTGTAGCAAAGCCACTGTGTCTTTATGAAGACACATCTTGATTGCTATGACAGTAGTAATGTACAGGTACCCACTGATCAAACTCTATCTTGTTTCATTTATTTTTTTAATGTCTACACTGGAGTGGGAAACCAATTCCTTGCCAAAGGCTACTTTGCAAATTTACACACAGAAGTTGGAGGAGGGTTGCAGCCCAGAAAAGGAGGGTCCAGAGCATAGACCTGTGCCGTGGATCTGTCTCTTATTTTTATGTCCATGCCCTCATCTCTGCTCCCAAACCCTGAGCTCAGTTGTTCAGTGCTTGGAGGTAAGAACTGAATCCAGGGGTCAGATCCAGTAACTAGAAGGGGGGCACATAAAAACTGGCCACAGGAGACACAGCCCCTGGGCCTAAGGTTTTCCATCCCTGTTCTACAAGATCACAACTCAATTCATAATTCATACTGTCTCCCAAGTAATACCTGGTCTGCAGTGCTCACGTGAGAGTCACTGTGACAGTGAGGGAATATGCCCTCTGTGAGTTATCAGTAATATGCATCAGAAACAACATGAGTTTTTTTCTGTTTGAATATGTAATTTTAATGCTGTTTCAACATGCCTGTATTGTAACAAGCAAGCAATCTCCTGAGCTGAGTCATGTTCCCAACTCAGGAGATTGAGTGCCAAGGACCTACCTTCTAATGACTCAAGACATTACCTGCTAGACCTTGGGAAGGCTGTCTGAAAAAGAGACCTGCTGTGAAAATTGTCTCTGAAGAGGAAACTCAGAAAAGGAGACAGATACTCCATGGGGAGACCTGTATGTGTGAAAATAACTGTTGCTATTATGGTGGTAATCCTGATCCAAGGTTTTCAAAGCAGGGAGAATTGATGAATTCCACTCCGAGTCATGTGATCGATAGTGGATTGTACTAGATAGAGATTCTCTCCAGAGACTAAGGCAAAGGAAAACATAAGACAGTCACTTCCAGACACATAGATCATATGTGGATTTATTTCCCATGTCCGAATTGGATTTAAACGCTCTCTGGAAAAGTGCTCTGAAACTCTCCAATAGCATTTCCATCTAACCGTCAGAAAAACCCAAAGACCCTGGGAATGAAATGCACATTCATTCCCAAGTGAGATAACCAGTCACCCAAGGGGTAGTTAGAAGGGAAATCTGTGATGGCGAATTAGACCTGCTTTTCTTCCTGGGGAAGACCTTAACTAGGGATGGGCGAACAGAACTGAGTTTGGAAATTTGGTTTGGTTAGAAAATCGAGTTCGATTTGGAAGTTCGGTTCGATCAACCGAACTATTCAAGTTCGGTCCGAGCTCTGAATTTCCGAACAGAGTTTGGAAATTCAAACCCCATTGAACTAAATGGAATATTATCTTATAGGGATAGACGAACAGAACCAAGTTGGGAAATTCGGTTCGGTTCGGTCCGAAAATCGAGTTCGGTTTGGAAGTTCGGTTCGGTCGACTGAACTGGTCGATTTCGGTCCGAATTCCAAACTTCCGAACCACGTTTGCCCATCCCTAACCTTAACAACATTCCTTTTCCCAGACTTTCATAACTCTCTAGGAATTAACTCAGTGGAGCACAGGTACTATTTTTTCCCTCACTGAAGAAGTGTAAGCATGGAAGCACCATTTACTGCATGGCCTTCCTTTATGATGAAATTGACATTTCTCCTTAAAAGACAGTGTCCTAAGAAATGTATGGAAACATTTAAGAATAGAAAGAAATCTAACTATACAACTGTAAGAGTATACGGAGTAATAAAGAATGTGCTTAAAGGAATATCAAGTCAGCAAAAACAAAAATGTGAGGGATCAAATGTCCTTTGTGGCTATCATCAGCTCCTCTAGGTTACTGGCAGCCGCACAGTTAACAGTGAGCTGCATGTAAATTCCTTTCATCCTGGTTCTAGTCTTGCCTTAGTCAGAAACTCACTGGGCGTCAGGCGAACTTGGGCCAGTCGCATTATTCTCTCAGCCTAACCTACCTCGCCAGACTGTTGTGAGGATTAAAAGTTGTGTTAAGTTGTTGCATGTAAAGCACTCCGGGCGCCATGTCAGGGGGGGATGATGATGATGATGACGACGACTAATGGGACATGACTGCAAGTGCTTGGTGCAGCTTGGACAGGGTGTAAATTTCGCTTGACTTATTTGGACTTGATGATTTAAGTAGCAAATGGCTCTGTCCCACATTGGACAGCTTGCACAGCTTGGACAGGGTGTAACTTTTGCTTGACTTATTTGGACTTGATGAATTAAGTAGCAAATGGCCCCATCCCATGTTGAGTGCTGTGACATCACAGGGCTCCAAAAGTGATAGGCTATGGGTGTTTCCAGACGTGACGGGGCCGATTGACCCCGTCACGAAAACAAAAAAGTCATCCCCCGCCAGGATGACCCTATCACGCCCTAACAGATGTGCCAGGGTCGTCCCGGCGGGGAATTGGGGAGGGGGCGGGGCCGCACGGCACAACATGCGGCCACACGGCCCTGCCCCCTCCACGGTCCCCGCCGCCCGCCCTCTGGGGAGATGGGCGGGCGGCAGGGCCAATGCGGCTGCAGCGTCTGGCTGAATCCACCATGGTCCGGAATCCCGCCGGTGCTTCCGCCGTGGCAACCGACCAGACGTTACTTTTCTTTGATCCCCGCTGGGGATCACTTTCACCACACTTCCCGGGGAATTGGTGCGGCTAGCCCGGGAAGCGTGGTTGAAACTGACCCCATGTGGGGATTGAGCATGGCGAACATCTGGCGCCCGCCAAACAGACGTGCGAGTCACAGTGACCACAGGTGGGTATTCACCGTGGTTCACTGTGATCTCGTAACGTCTGAAAATACCCTATGTCAGAAGTGGGAGCTGTACAATGTCATGATCCATGGTGTCATTCCCTGTCTTTCTGATGTGACCTGCTCCTTGTGGAGCACAATGACATTAAGGTATTCCTCAAGGGGTATGGCTACATTTGTTTTGGGTTAGGCTTTCTGAAGTTGGCAAAGGAGGTCTTGTGGCCTGTGAGGCTGTTTGGACACTGGACTGGCCTTCTGAGTAACTTTGGTTGCCCACCAGTGTTCGAAGTTCTACGTATGATTCAAGGTAAATTCCTGCAATTTACTTAACCTCTTCCAGCATCAGACCCCATCTCTCGTATGGATATGATAGTGGCACTGAGGAATTGTGAGGCTTAATTAATTCAATATTCTAAACTGCGTTGAGTATCTTAAATAAAAAGCAGAGCTAAAATGAGTTGCCGCAAAAACAGGTATACCCATCAAAATTGTGGTACTCAACCCACTCAAGTAACATCAGGTTTACTTTCTTTGTCCCAATTTTCCAACTTCTGGTACCCAATTACTGATCGGTAAAATGGTAGATAGGTGGTGGATTGGTAACCCAGTAACAGTAATAACACCTCATATCTTTGAGTAATTGGGTACCGACTCTGTACCTGGGTACTGATTTGGCACCCGAAAGACTACTAAAAAATGTGGGTCTTACCTATGGTTGCAAATGCACTGCCCGTTTCAGTTGTAATGAGCAGTACTACTACATAGTTCATGTTATGTTTACAAAAATGCCTCTAACCTTGTAGACAAATATTCCATACAATACTTTATAATAAGCTTGAGCAGAGAAAATAGATGGGGTTTGCCCTCCTCTGGTATCTCAGGTCCAGAGTCTGGGGGTGCTCCTAGATCCGCAGTTGCACTTGGATGATCAGGTAGCGGCTGGGGGCACCTTCCATCAATTACATCTGGTTAGAAGACTCTGACCCTATACTTCTAACTCTGACCTTGCCACCATCATCCATGCTTTCATTACCTTGAGACTAGGCAAATGCGCTCTATGTGGGGCTGCCCATGGTGATGGTCTGGAGGCTGCAGCTAGTGCAGAATGCGGCAGTGCGTCTCCTTATGGGGCCAGGCCAGTGTGAGCATATAACTCCAGTTTTGCATGCACTGCACTGGCTTCCATTAGTCTTCTAAGCCCGATTCAAGGTGCTGTTTTTGTCCTTTAAAGCCCTACACGGTCTGGGTCCCAGCTACCTGTAGGACCACCTCACCCCCTGGGCCACAGGCTGGCCTTTGTGCTCTGCTAAGGGTGCTTTCCTTGAGGTCCCGCACTGTCAGCGGATGGCTACTTTGCGATGGCCACGCCACTTCTGTGGAACTCCCTCCCAGAGGCAGCCCACCTCTGCTCAGAACTGCTCACCTTCTGGCAGCTGTGTTCTGCCAGGCATTCAGAGAGGGAGATAGGTAGAGTGGGGAGTGTGTGTGTGTGTGGGGGGGGGGGGGGTTGTGGGGAGATTGGGTTATATTATTTACTTTTATGACAATTATTTTGATGAGGGGTTAGTTTTTGATGTTACAGTTTTATGTGGTTTTATGATGTTTTACTATTGTTAGCCACCTCAAACTGCCTGAGGCAGGTGGTGTGGGATATTTAAATGTTTTAAATGAATGAATAGTTTATGTTATCATATCTCACAATGAAAACAACTCTGGGGGCTTATTCCCCTTAATATTATACAGGAATATAACATGATTTTACAACATATTATCAAGAGATGCAAGAAGCAAGATACATTTCCTGAATAAATTCCACAATCGCCATTTTAATATTGACAGGGGCTGCAATCCCGAGCAGGATCCATGTGGGATCCACATTGTTCCCGCACGGTTTCTGTGCAGCACAATGCAATCTCTATGGAGATTCTTGCGGTTTCCACACACATGGGATGTTCACGGTTTGCGTGCATGTGGAATGTGTGCCATGCCCACGGGGCATGGGATCGGCCCCAATGAGTTCAAGAACATTTCTTTAGATTTGTATGAGTGTCATCAAGACCAGAATTCAATAATTTCTACTGGAAGATTTCATGCAGGGAAAAGTATGGTTTTTCAGAATTTCTTGGAAAACAAATGTCCACCCCATTGGAAATTCCAGTATTTAATTTGATTTTAAATTTGCAATATGTAATCCAGTATGAATTACTGAGCACTTCAAGACTTTTGTCTCTTGAGACTGAAGAAAGAACATCTCTACGACCTACAGGGCTGGTCTTACCACAGATCGTTCTGGGTTCTGCTATTTTCCCTCAGTGGCCCCCATTTTCACCAGGGAAGGGAGTAGTACCCGCACCCCCTCCGAGCAGGGCCCCAAACACGACCACTTCTAGGTTCCCGCAGAGGGTGGTCCTGAGGTGGGCCAGGTCATGGGGAGGGTGTGGAGCCATGAAGGGCCCCACATTTCATCTTTGCCTTGGGCCCTGCAAATTCTAAAGGCAGCTTTGATTACCTACACTAGAGCTGGTAATGACATTTCTAAGTAAAAAAACAGTTTTGATAAAATAAAAAATTTCCCGTGGAAGCTGATTTCAACATATTTTTTCAATTTTGATTGAGTTTGGATTGGAAATGGTGAAACAAGGGGGAAGGCCTTGAATTTTTCACCTTCCTGTTCCATACTCATTGGCAATTTTTTTTCTTAATTATACTTACGTCATAGCTTGATAAATATATTCAATTCCATAACGCATTGCAAATTCATCGACAATTTCTTGTGCAGCATCATCAAAGTACACCTTCCACGCTTCATCTCCTTTCACTTCAGGAATTTTTACAACACCATTAGATTTAACTTCAGTCAAGTAATGGAATAGGTTCTAAAGGTAAGAGATTTATCAAATTAATAGAAACCTCCAACTTTCAAGTGTAATTGTGAAAGCATATTCTGTATTATACATGAGTCGGTCAATGCATTCATTAAATTCAAGTGTTGTTTGCTTCTCCAATGGCTAACAACAAACTAACAATCCGTTCAGAGAGAAAAGACAGACAAGTTAAAAAATATTTTGGTAATGGAGTCCTGCCACTGAAGGCTAGCTATTCAGTACTCCAATCTATCTCCTTGACATAAGATCAACTCAGTTACCTAATACAGACAGGGACTGTTCTACCATCGTATAAAATAGTGCAGAAACTTTCTCTTCTGTCTTATGTGTCCTTGTTAATGAGTTATATCATGATGTTATAAATGCTCAGTGAACAGTCCAATGCCTTGAATTGGATTTTAACCAATAAATTTCAGGTTTCACGATTTTAAAATTATGGGTCATCAGACATCCTATTAGAAACATCTCAGAAATTGCTCAAGGAACAAAGGGACATGGGAAGGATATGGGTTCAGCAACCTTCAGAGCAACAGCCAGCATTAGATTTGCAAGGAATGAAAGAGAATTAATGCTTCTCCAATTGCCTTGCTCAGTTCCTCTACTGCCTATGAAACCAACAATTACATACTCTACAAGAACTAAGTGGCAATATTGTGGGTGCTCTTAAAAGGCATTGGTACACATAAATTAATACAGCTAAATACTCATTAAACTGCAAAGTTTATCTATTTCCTTGGACTTTGGGGATAAAAGTTGAATGGAATGCAGTGTATGCTGGGAAGGAGAAATGAAAGAGGCAGAACTGCATTAGGAGATAATAGGAAACATTCTGTTTTCCTTTCTGCTGACTTCAAAGAAAAAATGTATTGAAGGCACTGAGAGCACAGGCTGCCCAACCTTAAAGGCAGTTGTTTCCTGTTATCATCCCTCCCCCCAGTTTTTCTCCAGTCATCCTGAATGCTGCAAGGGTATCACATTATTAATGTTCATTTGCTAGTGCTGTTGCATACTGTCATTCTTAAATCACCATTAGGGTGGGATAGACACAGTTAAGACCAATAATTTAATCCTGGAGTCTTGCTGCAAGCAAAGTTCAGTTGAAACTAAACTAACAGGAATTTTCATTTTTTTAAAAAATGACCAATCAGTCCTCTCAGAGGGCAAATACTGCCTCTTGTTGATTGCTATGGTGTACATTTTCACTGTCCTGGACATTACAGAACTGAAAAGTCCAAAGGAATTTTGTGGTAACTGATAGCCTAAATTTCTGGGCTCCTGAGTCTCAGCAATTGAACCAACTGTTCTTCAGAATCTCAGCAACCAAGACCACAGAGCACCATCTCCACCAGCGAATCATGAAGCAGGAGAGACTTAGCCTGGGAAATGCTTCAAAGGAGCATGTGTGTATATGCCTTGTTGTGCTCAGCCACATGAATAAGTTGGTATGTGGCTCTTTGGGATGAAATCACTCTGCCCACCCTGTGCTTATACAATCTCTCTCTCTCTCTCTCTCTCTCTCTCTCTCTCTCTCTCTCACACACACACACACACACACAGAGAATCCACCCCTTAATGGCTCTGGATCTTTCAGGCTAATTTCAACCAAATTTGATAGATCAGCAGAAGCCCAAAGGTAAGTAGGGCCCCAATATTTCATAAAAACAGGTACACATACAAAAGAAGTATGGCCGCTTATTAAAACCAAAAAGACCCAACAACAAAAAACCTGATTGATTTCTATGGTGCTTTGAAACTGAATTTCCTTAGTTGTGTGCTACTTGTTTTTTGTGGTTTTTTGGTTGGTTGTTTTTTTTTAAAAAAGCCCATCTTTGTGGTTATATACTCTTGACAGAGAAGCTAGTAATTGGCATTCCCTGTTATTTTTTTACTTCTTGCCTAACTTTGGTTAGACCATTTTGTGGATTTAAGCTGAGATTTTATACATAATTACCTTGACAGAGCCCTGTTGACTGCAGTGGGACTCGACTGGTGTAAGTGCATTTGGGATAACAGCTGTACTAGTTACGCATATCAGTCTCTTTGGGAAACTCTAAAACTGGAAAGTTTTTAATTGAAAGACTTGCTTCATGTAAGTATGCTACTGTTCTAGTATCCAGAACCTTTGTATGTGACCTAGTCATCTTGTTTTTATGCAGCAAATACTGCATAGATTAGATTCATCTCATGGCCATCTGATCTAAGCTCCAGCAAAACACAGGATGAAGAAATTCACCCAGTCACTTTTGCACTGAGTCCACAACATGATCTGGATGAGCTATATCATCAGTTTTAGACAGTCTTGATTTAAAGGTATCAAGTGATAAACAATCTTCCATTCCCTAGGGTCATGTTCATGAACAAAAATCCCTCTCACCATAAGGTTTTGCCAACATACCTCATGTAAACATGTATATTGCACGTGGTACGGAGCAACTTTCTCCTCTCCTTTTATTTCAACATTGATTTTCAGCCTAATGGCACCAGACACAGCTGATTTGTCAGTTCGTTTTTCTGACGGACAGAAAAATGTCAGTTATTATCAAAAATACATTCTTGTCAGCAGAAGCACAAAGCACTGCAGTTTACAGATTTCTTTCTGGTTTAAATAATGATGTTTTCATTGCCTGAAAAGTCCAACTGTTAGTTATTGATTTTTTTATTTTAATTTTTGCAGGGAGGAGCTTTCTGAAAATGTCATTTTTGATACTTTTGCAAATCTGAGCTTGCATATTTATTCATTCTGCAACTGAATACTAATGTTGTAGAGAAAGGGCCATTGCTATACCACTTAAAACAAAAATATATGCAGAACGTAGGGTGTACACAACCTTTCACAACTTTCTTTTAATCACTCAAAGGGAAACAGTTTATTCTCCAGTTTGTTACCTACTATGTTACTTTGAACATTATTATAATTCACTGATGTTTCATTCCCTTTGGGCGTCTCCAGCTTCACTAGCAGTCTTCTGCCTCAGGAGAAACAGCACATTCTTAGTGTAAACTGAATTCTTTAACCAAGGCTGAAGTAGAAAATATTCTTTCACAGTTTCAGTAGAAAATATTCTTTCATTTCAACTATTATGATTCCAGTCCATTCTGGCAGTGTATTTGGATTCTACAGGCATTAAGATTCCCCCCTCCCCTAATTCTTTTGCTGCTGTGAAATGAATCGTGAATGAAAGGCATGGACAATGCATAAGAATTTAGTGTTTCTGTAGATCCAAACCCATTCTATTGTTTTCATGTTTCAGTCCTTTTTCTTGTTTGTGGAGAGTGTGTGTATAGAATGAATTATATCATCTTTCTCTTAAAGAGATAACATACACAAGGTTATCAAGAGCCACTTTCCAAAGTTTATTGTAGTCAGTTAAAAGCTTTTTATCTGATAGTTTTTCTCTCTCTTCTCTACTTGTATAATGTGGGTCTGTGTTTTCAGCATAAGCTTTTTAATAAATTCTTTCCAATCAATCTGTTCGAGCAAAAATTTTAGAGACATCAGTTTTGCAAATTGTTGATTACTGTACAACTACATATTATTTCTTTATCAATTAAGAAATACTAAGGACAAATGGCTGGAATGGCAATAACTTAGTTATCTTATTATAGATTACTCTGAGTGCAAATATAAAAGGTTCACTGGCTAAAAGTGATCTTTTCTTTGTTACAAAGACATTCCCAGAAGCATTTTCTGACATTTTAATGGTCAGTGAAATACTAAATAGGAAGAGTGGTGTAATGAGACTATTGAATTGCTTGATAAAAATCAAATTTGCTTAGAAAATAAACACGTTGCAACTAAAGTAAATTTCTGATTACATAATTCACCTGAAAAACAACTGCAGAGGAAGCTCCTTGGATAAAATGCTATTATTATATTTCGATGGTCAAACAGATACACAATGGTAACACTTGGGGGAGGGGCGAGCTACGGCACATCTGTTGCATACAGATTCAGTTTGTATGTGGGGTGTGTGTGTGTATGCACAGCCCATTTCTAGCGTGATTTCCATCACACATTGCCAGGCTGGATTTTTGAGCTCTGCATCATGCTAGAAATGGGCTATACCACCCCTCCCGTACACGAGCAGAGCTTCCCAGGATCACTCCTAAAGCAACCTCTGTTCCTGGAAGTCTGCCCCCTCCCCCCCTCCACTCATCTGCAAGCAGCCTAAGTCACAATCGGGAAAAAATAAATATGGTTGATTTGAAAATGACTCTGGTTTAACATAAAAAAATTAAATTTTATTAAGAGTTATTGTTTGGGGTACAGAAACAATACTAACACAAAAGGTATTTGGGGTCAATATTACCCCAGTGTTAACAGTAACAACCCACAATTACGGTACTGGGAGTTGAATTGACCCCTCCCCCCCATTTTTGGAACATAACGTACAGAAACTGTAAGAGTAATGGAGGGGTGGACATGATCCCATATACCTAAGTGGTGCATTTTTTTCCAGCACAAAAATGCACATGGGTATGTTGACAAGAACAGTATTAAAGGTTCATACTATGAACATGTTAACTGCTGTGTAAACATAAAACAAAATGGCAGTTGGTAAATGAACTTTTCACACTGGGGCGTAGCGCTTATAGTGCTATTTTTATGTACTACTTTGAGAATACATAATAGAAAGAACAGGTTCTGGTTTAAGCATTTTTTAAATATGAAGAACTGTTTTTACAATGTTTGGAGTGAATATGACCCCAGTACCTTTGGCGTGTAGTGCTTTCTTTTCCCCATTCATTACAATTGCGGTCAAACTTACCCGAATACCATGTTAGTGAAATTCTCGGGGTTGGGGGATGAACCAACGCAGGACAATATATCCCATTACTGTTGAATAATACATGGAGTCTGAAGTGGTACAGGTTTTCTAAAAATGTTTTATGAATTTTTGTACTTCTTAAGGGACCGATTTACCCCCAAACCAGATGTACTCAGAATTAGAGCAACTTTAATTAACCTAGCCAGCTACTTAATCTGAAAGCAATGGGATACTTCTGGAAAGAAGATTACAGCAGGTGTGCAAGCCTCACAATGCTGCACACATTGAAGATTTTGTCAACAATAATATATAATAAGTAATTTAAAAAATAGCTACATACCCAGATTATACCATACATCCATTTCCCCACTCAGGGTTCTCACTTCAATGATGGTTTGGCCCAGAAAGTCATCAGATTCCTTTTTGAAATGCTGCTTTACTCTAGATTTAATGTCATCATCTTCATCCCAGACTCTGACTTTTATTCTGTCTGAGCAGTTATGGCATTCGCTGAAAATAATACATAATATGGTAATGACTATGACACATTCTTCTAAACCTATGTGTCCACTGCTGTTTGGTCAGGGATATTTTGGGGTTAGAAAGCTTCCATTACACCTCATTAACTTCTCAAGTGACAAAGCACTGCCCCAGTTGTACTTTCTTTTAAAGTCGTGAATTAATTACCTCGACATTGAGGTATTTATGCGGCTGGCTTTAATGTGCAAAATGTCATGTCTAAATCCCACATGCGGCATATTGACACGCAGCGTGAGTTTATGCAGTGTGTTTGCCGTGCACGTCTAAAAGCAGCCTGAGAGTCACATGAGCCCCTGCAACACTTAATAGAATACAAGGATAAGCATTAACAAATGAGACATTAGCCAATGCCATTTATTAGCTGTTTGCCCACACTGGACACTAGGCTGTCACCCCCCCACCTCCCCGCATTGCATGGTCTTGGAGAATGTGAAGCCCACCATGTGGGCACATGCTGGCTAATGCAGGCCTGTGTGTTCATATCCTCTCAATTAGGTTGTGGGCAGAACACAGGTCAACCAGTACCATAGAGTCGTGAATGGAAAGCCTAGACCATCGAAGGAGCAACCACTTTCTGCTCCTCTCTCTGCTCTCACTCTCACTGGTGCTGCAAGTGGGGGCTGCCTGTAAATGCATGAAAGAAACTCTGGGGGCTATCTATTAATTAAGCTGGGCACGCTAAACATGTGAGCAAGGGCTGAGTGGGGGCTACACAGAATGAACCGAAACTGCAGTGGGCTAACATCTTGTTTTTCACACCTGATATGCACACACATCTGTAGGCTATAACGATATCATTAGGCCTACAGCAGTGGATCCCAACTCTGATCCATGGACTGGGCCAGTCCACAGCCATGTTTTCTGGTCTCTTTCCAGGATGGAGAGTGAATCTTAGAAGTGGCAAGTGCAGAGGGTTGGGGCCAAGGGTGGGGGAGTGGGTGGGGTCACCTAACATTGCTGTGCTACTCCTGATGAACCCTGGGTCATCCCCTCCCCCCACTGTACCACTCCTGAGAGGACTCAGGCAATCCCCTACCATTCTTGAGGAACCCCTTCCTTCCCCATTGCTATGTCACTCATGAGACACCCTGCCACTTGGAGCCACAGGAGCAGCTGTACTGCTTCTGCCTCCCATGGTCCCATAGGAATGGCAGTGACAGGGCTCCGAGTGCCACACTGTTCCTCAGGAGGTCCCCCACTCAGTGCAGGGTCCAGGAGACTGCCCCACCTGCCCCCACTAAGGCCCACCTTTGTTACTGGGACAACTCTCTTAACCCCAGAAAAGCTCTCAGTCCTCTAATATGAAGAGACTTTCCCTTCATCTTTCACTCGAATGAGAGAAAAGTTGGAAACAAAAAGCATGGTGAAACTCCCTCCCCCCCCCTCCTCCAGCTTATCATGGCTCAGGGTGGATACTCTGCAAATCAGGAGCCATTGGGTAGGATGGGCGTTCACATCACTGCTGCTGTGCTGGCGTGTGGAGATGGATGGGCATTCTCTATTATTTTTTTCATGTTCTGTAACTTTTAGAGATTTTGCCAGACCTCCAAGTGACAATGGTTGAAAACCACTGTTCTTCAGGACATTAAAGAGGTCAATCTGATTGTTTTACATATTAATAAGAGTTGCATTTAGAAGTGACACATGTTTCTCAGTAAAATGATAACAATAACATCAAACTATGCTCCAAACAATGCAAAAAATGCTAAAAAGGAAACAATGTTTTAATCAGAATAGTATTCAAGGTGGAAACAATCTATACAGAGAGTGCTTACAACCATAAACTTCACTCCAGTGAACTGGTTAAATAATAATTCAGGTTAATCTGATCCAGAATTCAATATCCAATATACAAAGATAAATTCAGAGTCCAAATCTGGTCCAAAAGATTCAAAAGCCAACATTTCGCCAATACATAGCTTCTTCAGGGATTTTCAATATCTCTCGGTAAAATGAAACATCCTGCCCAATATTCTATTGCAAAGCTGAGTAGCCTGCGCCCACAATATTGTTTAAGCAGATAGCTTATTGCAGATATAGATTTCCAGGTCTATCCAGAAACGTGGGCGTTGTGGAGCTTGCACATTTGGAAGCAGTTTGCCAACAAATCTGCTGCAGTTCCAAGTCTGAAAATAAATCTAGCTTATTTTGGAAATGTGGCAGCAGGTCTTTAAGTGGAAAAGGCTGGAGTTCAACAAGCATGCATAAATAATAGACACTGTGCAGCGCAGCAGAGGAAATAATTAAATAGCCAAAGAAAACCAATAGCTGTAACGTTAAAAACACAACCAATTGTTGCAAAATGCACAGAGCCTTCTCCCACTAGTGGCTATTGTGGGCCAGCTGCAGCGAGGGAACCCTTTGGAGATTGGCTCTATTAGTACCCTCTGGCCAAAGATCATCAGACCAGGGCCAAACCCATGTGCCACATGTGCGGCCACACGTGGCCCCAGGAGCCCTGCGCTTGCCTGGCTGGGTGGCAGACTGCAACCAGCTTCTCCCCCCCAATAAGTTCTTCTGCCTCCCCTCCCTGGCTCTGGTCCCCATCCCTCACTTGCCTCTGCCTGCTAGTAGTGCTGCTGCTGCAGTGGGAGGGACACAATCTGACTGGGAGATAAAGCTGTTTGTTTACAAACTCCTCTCCATGTGAGTGATCAGAAGGTTGTTGTCTTGTAAAGGAGGTTCTTTGAGATGGCACCTCATATTCTCACAACTGGGTTGTCCATGCTCACTCTATTCAAATAATAGACCACGTGATGGTCTTGAGCTCCTGTAGTATAAAAAGCACCCTCCCCTCAGAATGACAGTTCCTTCCAACCCTTTCTAGGAATATAAGAAAATTCCATGCAGGACTGGAAGGGTGGATGTTGTGATAATGTTCACAGCCATTTCAAAGAACCTTGTTTACAAGGCAGCAACCTTATAGTTGTTCTTCGAGTGACTCCTCACAGGCCATTTTTACATGGCTCTGACGGGTTGGGTCTGTGGGCACGCTGGTGTGTGGGCGGGGCATGCACACGGCCGCACACGCATCCCCACTCATCCGCACCCACGGAGTAACCACTGTTTTCCCCAATTGCTCCGTGTGTGGGGATGAGTGTTAGGGGCGCGTGCACGTGCACACACCCCACTCACCATAGACGTGTGCACTGTGTCATTCACACGGGGCTCCCCCACCCATGAACACTCAGAAATCTGTGTGTTCATGGCTGGGAGAGGCCTGTGTAAAAAGGGCCACATTCTCACAATGGTCTTACTTAAACTATCTTAGGTAGGATTTTAAGATGTAAAGCAATATCTATTCTATCTTGTAAAATCTGAAAATATGGTTCTGAGATTATTATGGCTGCTATTTCACTAACTCTTCAATAGCAATGAAGTTATTGCTAACAAGAATACTGTCTTTAAACCCCCACCCCATAACCAGTTCATTTGTGCCCTTCATATAATCAATTCACGCTGCTCCGGGGGCGCAAATGAAATGGTTATGGCTGGGGGGCAGTGTGAATTGATTATATGGGGGAGGGGGTGAAAATGAACTAGTTATGAGGTGGTTATGACTGGGAGGTAGCGTGAATTGATTATATGGGGGGCAGGGTGAAAATGAACTAGTTATGGGGTGGGGGCACAACTGAACTGGTTATATATATGTCTCTTTTCATGGCATAATACGCTTAATAGGCTGGCTGCATTTTGGGTGTCTTGTGTGTTTGATAGCAGCGCCTCTGGACTGGTCACACAGCATGCGTGCACAAGGTACAGGCGGCACCGGCAGGAAGAAGCAACAGGCCCTGGAGGCCAGGCCCAGGCTGTCTAAGCTCAACCTCCTGCCCCAGTAAGGCAGCGGATGCAGCCAGTTTCTCTGTGCCTGCCTCACTGCCCGCCCAGCTGCCCCTGCAGTGGAACCACTCCTGGGGAGTGGTGGTAGACACTTGGCTGGGGGAGGGGGAGAAAGCATTGGGAGGCCATGCTTGTCTGTGGCCACATGACTGAGCGCCAGGTAAGGCAGCCAAGGGGTGCCAAACTGGGGATGGGGGTGGGGGTGGAGAAGCATGGGGAGGCCATGCTTCGCCATGGCTGCTCGGAGGGGTGGAGAATGGGAATTCTTCCTGTCCAGAGGGAGTAGATATTATGTAAATTTACACATTTGCATAATCAGGTGGGTCTAATTATGCAAATTAGGCCCCGCACCAAGACTTCGCATATGGCCTCACAAACCCTGGGGCTGGCCCTGCATCAGACACAGAGCTTCTATGTAAAATGTACTTGGTCTCCCTTGTTTTTCTCCCGGGATGGGATCTGTGCAGTTCCTGATGAATCTCTGGGATCTGGGGGATCCGAGAGTCTTTTCTGTGGGGAAAGGGACGCAAACCCTCTGCACCATAGTGGGACATGATAGAACACTCAGAGCTTGTTCCCATGAGATGCAGGTGGAGGATTTAATAATGAACACAGAAGGGAGTATTAGTGTTAACCCCCTAGCATACACGAGACCCTATTCCTCCAGCACTTGGTGAACAGTGCACATCCACTCCCGACTGTTATCTTCTCTCTGTGGGAATGACTAAAGTTATCCTGTAATTCAACATTTCTGAGAAAGAGCAGGGAAAAACAAGGACAATGATCCATGTTGGAACTGAAGGAAGTGTGGTTAGAAGAGTGACAGAAACCCCCAAAAATGTATATGAGAATAAACTGCTGGTATCTTAGCCTGGTACCAATAACTCTCAGAAACACTCAACAGAAACAGGTACTCTACACTTCAGCAACCTCCAGCATCTCATGTGAACATTTTTACAGAGACTCTGGGGTATCTGGAGAGAGTCATGACTTGCTCCACCCAGGGCCAGCCCGAGGCATGTGCCACCAGTGCCCAGGCACATGGCCCCGCGGTGGGGAGGGGTCCCGCACCACCACAGGCTAGAGACTGACAGACGCCGCCGGGTTTTGTTTTTTTCCCCACCCGGAGTCTCCGAGTCAGTGCTCATAAGGGGGGGCGTAAACTCCCTGGGAATCCCTGGCCTGTTATACGCTGCGGAACTGAGCTGACACAGTCAAGTTGCAGGTAAGTAACCAGCCGCCCATCCCTTGAACATCCCCCCCCCCACACACACAATTCTAGCGAGTGCCGGCTGGCCTTTGGGGCCCCGCAGCAAGGCTTGGCACATGGCCCCTGAAACCCTTGGGCCGACTCTGGCTCCACCACCAGCATCCCATGTGAACAAGCCCTCATCAAGAGATCTTCAGAGATTCTTCACTATGGACTCTCTCTCTCTTGCAAGTCTTGCTGCAGCAAGGTCAATCAGGCTGAGAGTGACTTCTCATTAGTATACACCAACTAAGTGGCAAACTGTTGCCAAATGCTGGCTTTTTTAAATGGAAAAGCTTGAATCTTAAAACTCTCTGATCAAAATACTTTCTTGTGTCAGTTAGATGTGCACTACATACCTGGAATCTGTGTTCTCAACTTATAAGCAAGCTCTTTTTAAAACCACTGTTGCCTAATTAAAGTTTGCTTTCTATTTTTCGTGGAAGCAATTATATTATTTCAGAGCGCAGTCATTCAGTATTATTATAGGAAAGTTCTGAAAAGGCTTAGCTGGTTTTTAGTTACATAAATGAAGAATGAGTCTAGTCTGCACAGCTAGAATTTGGATCTCAGCTCGTTCCACACTGTCTCAGTTTCCTCATCATGAAAATGGGCAAACAATTATTTACTTACCATTTGGCAGCTGAACGGACTACTGTGAAAATCAATGTCTAGAGGGTGCGGACAAAAAACATGTTCGCTGCATTTCCCCCCCTGGTGTTGATGGGGAAAATGGAATGAACATAGGCCCCTGTTTCAGACATTGTCACATATGTAAGCTAAACTCACAATTTAGGAATAAACGAAGCCGAAGTCAAAATCCAAAAGAATTGTCTTTTAGAGAAAGCTGCATTTACATACCACTGAATTCCAGTTTACCCAGTCCCAGCTGCTACCCATGCCAAATCTCAACCAGCTTGTGACCCTAACCACCAAATTCTAATTAAGTGCATCCCCCTTGCCACTGTCTATGCCTCAAAGCCATGGAACCTTCTTGTGCCAAGTGCTTTGGCATCATGAAAATGCTCTGACCAGATCTCTGAGCAATGCAAATCTACGATATTGCTTTTGATATTCAAATATTATTTCATTTTTTTCTTCAATAAATATGGATAGAATCCACATATTGTGTTCACAATTCAAAGATGCACATCCACAGAAAATTCAAACACAGCATATTCATAGGCACTGCAATTCAAAGAGAAAGGAAACAAACCAGAAGTTAACATGACAGGGAGGCGAAGAATTATGCTTTTCTGCTTCTGCTCCCTAATTCAGAGCTGTAGCTTATTCTGCTGGAGCAGCACTAATTCCCATTCTGCTTCCCACCAGGCATAGAGTGGTACACGTTACATAGGGTCAGAGCTATCTGTTCTTGTCACCCCTTTCCCTAGAATTCTTTCCTATCACAAGCTATAAAGAGTTGGCTTTGCAGAGTCAGTGCAAACAAGGTTCTCTGGATCCCACTCCTCCTTCTGCAGCACCCTGCTTAGTTTCACCAGATTCTTCTACCTTCTGTTCACATTAGAGGAGCAGAGCATTCAGCAAAAAGCCCCAAAAGGCATTTTAACTCACATCTAAATGCAACAGCCCGCAGCACCATGCTGTACAATTAGCTGCTTGCATCGGAATGAGATCCCCAGAATGCTACCACATAGGGTAACATAGGGTAACAACAGATGTGACATGGGCCAGCTATAGCCTCACGGAACCTGTGATCCCGTGCTGCTAGAGGTTTCTGGTTGCCCATTCTGGGCCAGAGGCTGCCCAAGTGGACTAACATGTCTGTTCAGCTCCGTCATCCCTGCCATCATGGGTGGAGGCTGCCATGCCTGCCTGTCATGGCAGGAGGTGAGGCGCTGGGAAAAGAACAGGGATGCCTGCCCATCTGATGTGCACACACAAACACACACGGATTGTCCAGGGAGTATAAAAGAAAGTATTTTTTCACTCAGCGTATAATTGGGTTGTGGAATCTACTGCCAGAGGCTGTGGTAAGGGCCAGTACTATAGCTGAGTTTAAAAAAGGTTCGGACAAGTTTCTGGAAGTTAGATCCATTAGCAGCTATTAGCCAGACAGGATCGGGGAACATGACAGGAGCTGGGGGAAAACAAAAGGAGAATGGATCCCCCTTTGTGACCTGTTGGGTGCTTCTCCCAAGCCACCGTGATTGGCCACTGTCGGAGCCAGGATCTTGGGCTAGATGGACCATTGGTCTGACCCAGTATGGCACTTCTTATGTTCTTATGAGTGGGACTGCTCTCCTGGTGGCTGGCACGTTCGTTCAGTGCCACTTGCCAACATAGGGTGTGTTTAGACGCAGCGCCGGCACGGATTAATCCGCATTAGCACAGATTAATCTGAGTGCCAACATCACATTTAAAAACAGACACCAGACGTTACCACAGTCTGTCTCCCAATCACAATCAGAAGCTCCATCACAATCAGGAGCCAGCCAGCGGACCCAGGGTAAAGTGGGCTATCATGTCTGATAGCCCGCTTCACTCAACCTGGTCTGGAGTGGCCATGAGGACTGGGTGTCATGGTGGCCGTCACTGGCTGCCATTGCCACCCATCAGAGGGGGAGGAATTCTGCATGCAGCACTGGGGTGGGAATGTGCATCGCCCGCCCTCTCCCTGGTCTGGCTGCCGTAACACTTCTTTGGCAGCCCGGCCGATTCTGACCTGGAGTTATGGGTCCTGCCACAGCCTGGAGCAGACAGGACCTGTCTCGTCTGAAAGCACCCCCAGAGAGTGGCCGCTGCTGTGAGTTGCTGTGCCGCCCGCACATCTGTTTTTACTCATATTTTTGTTTTCTTGTTATTTTTTCCATCTGATGCTCTGGCTAATACATAGCTGCTCTCTAGAATTAATTTACACGAGGCGAAAAACAGAAGATAAAACACAGTGCTTTTACTGTAGAACTTGGCCTGTGCAGCCAAGTAGCTAAAAGGCATTTCCCACAGGGGCGGAGAAGAGGGGATATGGGATGGGCGAACAGAACGCGGTTCGGATGTTCGGATGTTTGGTTGTTCGGTTTGAAACCCGAGTTCGGGTTCAATGGTTCAGTTCAGCCGAGTTCGGTTTGGCCGAATTTGTCCAAACAGTCAAAAATAGCGAAATCGAAACGAAATTGAAACTGAAACCTAATTTTCGGCCCTGAAAAGATAATTTTCCTGCCTCCGAACTCATCCGAACTCATCCAAACACGACCGAACTGTTTGGTCATTCAAGAGTTCGGTTCAGACATTCAGTTTGGACGTTCGAACAGACCAAGTTCGGTCCCAACTCCGAACATCCGAACCGTGTTCCCCCATCCCTAGAGGGGATAGGATGGCTTGGAAGGAGCAGCCCTTGGGGTGTGGTGGGACTCAGGTGGAGGGGATGGGGTGCAGTTACCCAAGACTTGTGGGGGCAGCGCAGGGACTCAGGTGGAGGGGATGGGGTGCACTTACCCAAGACTGGTAGGGGCAGTGCACTTTTTCACGGGCTTGGCCCCCACATGAGAAAAAACATGCAGGAGAGTACCAGCAGGTAGCATTTTAGCTACCCAGTGGTAATATCCACATTTTTGGGAACCCCCAGCAAGGACCCGATGGGATACCTGGGCCTCATGTGTATGTGGTGGCCAAAAATGCAGGTATTACTGGAGCATGCCGGGATGCCCCAGGACATCAATCCAAAATCCATGGCTCCCTGGGCTGACTCACTTCACTGCCCAGACTGCTACTCCTCTGGTCTGGACTGGCTGTTCCCTGCTTCTGCCCGGCCTGCACACTGCTCAGCTGCACAGGGTACTTCCCCACTTGGCTTTTTCTCTCTCTCTCTCTGTGGTTTGTGGAGGCCTCTTCTAGGGATGGGCGAACAGATCGCGGTTCGGCCGTTCGGTTGGGTTCAGTTGGGTTCGATCCGGTTCTCCTGTTCGGTTCGCTCACCGCGTTCAGGGTGGCCGTTTGGTTCGGTCTTGTTCGGTTCGGTTCGGTCTTTCGGAAAAAATATTGCGAGAGTCCGTGATCATGCCGGAAACCGGAAATTGAATGCGTGCAGAGCTTGTGTGGGTGAGAGCATGTGTGTTGTGGCTGGGTGGGTGTTCGGTTGTGATTCGTGTGTTTTGGTTGTGTGGTGTGTGTTGGTTTTAGTTTGGCTGGTTGGTGAGTGTTGGTGGGTGCTGGCTGTGTGTTTTAAAAAAAATAAATGGAGAAGAAGGTAACCAGTGCCACCACCATTAAATGCTGGGCCTGGGGGAAGGCCAAGGTGGCGGAGCCAGTGGTGGAGGAAGAGGTTCCTCTGGTCGCTGCTGGACCTTCAGTGGTGGAGGAGGAGCCAGAGCTGGAGGGCACAGGAGGTGCTGCTGCCACTGCTGCCACATTTGTAAACTTTTTTTTAAATTTGAGGACAAGAAACTTAAGGCTCTATCCGTTAGAATGAGCTTACTGGCGTGCCGGTGTGTGCATGGGTGGTGGGCATCAGTCAGGCACAAACAGTGGGCATCAGGTGGTAGCAGAGGATGTCTGCCAGAGAGAGAGAGGGTACTGTAGTGTGGGGGACTCTTCCAGCAGTCAGGCACGAGCACCAGCAGCACCCCCAGTCAAACATGTGCCAGACTAGCAAGGGTCTCCACTCTCCAGTTGCCATCCCATTCTCTGCATACCCCCAAATAAGGGCAGGATTTGCACATGCCAGCCACCAGGGTCTTTCCAGTTGCCATCCATAGCGCCCCAAGGAGGGCAGGATTTGCACATGCCAGCAAGGGTACATCCAGTTGCCATCGCTACTAGCACCCAAAGAAGGGCAGGATTTGCACGTGCCAGCCAGGGTCTCATCCTTCTGCAGCACCCAAAGAAGGGCAGGATTTCCATGTGCCAGCCAGGGCCTTTCTAGTTGCAATCCCTAGCATCCCCTAGCACCCCAAGGAGGGCAGGATTTGCACGTGCCAGCCAGGGCCTTTCTAGTTGCAATCCCTAGCATCCCCTAGCACCCCAAGGAGGTCAGGAATTGCACATGCCAGCCACCAGGGTCTTTCCAGTTGCCATCAATAGCGCCCCAAGGAGGGCAGGGTTTGCACATGCAAGCAAGGGTCACATCTCCCATTGCCATTGCTACTAGCACCCCAAGGAGGACAGGATTTGCATGTGCCAGACAGGGTCTCTCCATTGCCATCCCAAACACCCCAAGGAGGGAGGACTAGAGGCATCATCATAAAGGCATGATATAACTTGGTGTTCTTAATGTGTTCCCATTTCAGAGAGGAATAGGATGCCGGCCCCAGCGCTCATGACACTGCCAGGCCAAGGAGGACCCTTAGTCAGAGGTCGCCAGTGACACCCCCAGACATTCGGCGGACAAGGTCGGATGTCTGGAGGTTTTATGACAAGGGCGACGGAATCGCCACATGCAAGGTATGGCACAGGGACTGGAACAACAGGGAATGAATTGCCCTAAGACCTGTTAGGAATGGAAGTCCCCTGCAGAGAGAGATTGGCCTCCCAGTCCACCCACTTGTGGAGACAGAATGCAGGCAGGGCTTGACAGACCATTGGTCTGACACAGTACGGCACTTCTTATGTTCCTATCTTTTTATGCTCTTTTTAGATCTGCCAGAAAAGATTCCAGCTGCAAAAAGAGGGGACCACATCGGGGTTCATTGCCCACATAGAGCAAACTCATGGCAGGAGAGTGAGGCGGCAGGAGGAGGACTCTGGTGTGGCCTCATGGAGCCTCAGCATCAGAAGAAGGGAGGGAAGGCAAGCCAAAAAAGATGGCATTGAAGCCCTCCCCCCACCAGTCCTGATGTGGAGACCCCTGGGCCCCAGGAGTCTGATGAGGTCAAGGCTGTTCGGGCCAAGTTTGAGAGGCTCACCCGGGACTTCGTGGCCGGTCTACAGCAGACAGCTGCCACCATGGAGGTTCCAGGTGTTCCGGTGGAGAAGAAGAAGGTGGAGGCATATGGCCAGTATGTCTCCGCCGAGATGGAACGTCTGGAACTATACCACCAGGCGCTCTCCAGGTGGCATCGGGCCATGGAAGGGGCCATGGAGTTTGCCATGGCCCATGGCCAAGACTAACAAAAGTCCCAGCTGGCTGCCCCTCAGCCCTGTGCTGCGCCCCAATGGCTGTTGCCTTTCCCCAAAGTCCCGGGGGACAGAGACTAATAGTTTAATTTATACGTTTCCTTTCAATGTTTGGTTTTGTTTTCAGAATGTTGCTGTTGTTGTTGTTGTTGCTTTGTTCTTGTTGTTGTTATTTAAATAGTTTTAATAAAAGTTGTTGTGTTTCTTGTTACGAGCTTTGTTTGAACTGTCCAATCTTTTATTCCCTATGTGCGGAAGTTCTGTCTGGCAGGTGGCAGAATCTCATACAGGTTGTCGATCCCTACCAGCAGCACCTGCCACCCCATGTAGTGTAGTTATTAACCCAAAGATGTGCTGTGCCGGCAGCAGGGTCTCAACTTGCAGACAGCACCCCAGGAGGTGCAGGGCTTGTGTTTGTGTGGGTGGGTGTGA
>QEPC01009983.1:2855518-2919686 GCA_003113815.1 Sphenodon punctatus
TTCTAGATATTGGCCACAGCCTTCCCTGCTGGTAACTTGGCCCCAAGACTCTGGCGGCAGGTCCTGGGACTGGAGTGGCTGTTTCTTGATGCAGTGTAATGACAGCGCCCTGTGCAAGAAATGATGGGCTTCAACTGATGATGGTGGGTCCTGGGGTTAGAGTGGCAGCTTAAAGGTATTGACCACAGCCCTCCCTGCCAGTAACGTAGGCCCCAGAACCCTGATGGTGGGTCCTGGAGCTGGAGTGGCTGTTTCTTGATGCAGTCGAAAATTGGCTCTCTGTGCGAGGAATGAGGGGCTGCAGACCGATAACAGTGGGTACTGGGGCTAGAGTGGCAGCTTCTAGATATTGGCCACAGCCCTCCCTGCCTGTAACTTGCCCCCAGAACCCTGGTGGCAGGTCCTGGGGCTGGAGTGGCTGTTTCTTGATGCGGTGGAAAGACATCGTCTCTGTGCAAGGAATGATGGCCACAGACCCATGATGGTGCATCCTGGGGCTAGAGTGGCAGCTTAAAGATATTGGCCACAGCCCTCCCTGCCAATAACGTAGGCCCCAGAACTCTGACGGAGGGTCCTGGAGCTGGAGTGGCTGTTTCCTGATGCAGCTGAAAATTGGTTCTCTGTGAGAGGAATGATGGGCCCCAGACCCATGATGGTGCATTCTGGGGCTAGAGTGGCAGCTTAAAGATATTGGCCACAGCCCTCCCTGCCTACAACTTGGCCCCAGAAGCCTGGCAGCAGGTCCTGGGGCTGGAGTGGCTGTTTCTTGATGCAATGGAAAGACATCGCCTCTGTCCAAGGAATGATGGCCCCAGACCCATGATGGTGCATCCTGGGGCCAGAGTGGCAGCTTAAATATATTAGCCACAGCCCTCCCTGCCAGTAACGTAGGCCCCAGAACTCTGACAGTGGGTCCTGGAGCTGGAGTGGTTGTTTCTTGATGCAGTTGAAAATTGGCTCTCTGTGCAAGGAATGACAGGCCCCAGACCCATGACAGTGGGTCCTGAGGCTAGAGTGGCAGCTTAAAGATATTGACCACAGCCCTCTCTGCCTATAACATGGCCCCAGAACCCTGACAGTTCGTCCTGGGGCTGGAGTGGCTGTTTCTTGATGTGGTGGAATGACATCACCTCTGTGCGAGGAATGATGGCCCCAGACCCATGGTTTCTAGATACATATTGGCCACAGCCCTCCCTGCCAGTAATGTCGGCCCCACAACCCTGATGGTGGGTCCGGGGGCTGGAGTGGCTGTTTCTTTTTTTATATATATCTATCTCTACCCTAAATCTAACTGTTATTAACTATTCTAAAACCTATTGAAATAAATGGAATATCCTAATAATTAACTACAAAGGCCTTGTCCTACAAGCACACTGTATCTCTATCTATCTCAATAACTAAGCTAACTACTATGTATATCTATCTAGTAACTATCTATCTAATAACTATCTATCTATATATACAATATTACACAGGGGGAAACACAAAGAACACAGGGAGGGGTACAAAACTGAAATGAAAATCAATTTAATAATAATCCTACTCTAAATAAATCCAAAACTTAAAACAGGGGAAGGGAATAACGGATGGAATAAGAGGGAGAGGAAAAGGATTCAATGGAGGGGGGAGGGAGGAAGAAAGATTGAACACAGGGAACATAGGGAGGGGTAAAAACAAAAAATAACACCTAAATCTATCTAATATATAAATAAATGATAATATGGAGGTAGATGGGTTGGATGGGTGAAATAGGAGGAGGATTGCAATGGATTGAGTAGAACAAAACTGCTGGGAGAGGAAGCCTTCTGAAATGCCTGCTGTTCAGGAACAGTGACTAGTTCAGAAGGTATTTGGAAGGGGGGAGGCAATCAGTTTTGTTTCTTGCTGCGCCTGCCTCACCACAAGCCCCATTGGCTTCGTGCAGCCTAGCCCGTGGTCAAACACAGACTGTGAAGCCAGTGGTCTGAGGTGAAAAGGGATGGTGATTCGGCAAGCTGGCTGCTACTCCAAGCCTCTCCACCCCTGGTGCCTGAAAGTCTGCTCCTCAACTGACTCCCCCTCCCTGTCATGTTTTGCCTTCCAGTCACACGTTTTTGCCACCCGAACTCACCCAAACGCGATACGAACTGACCGAACTGTTCGGTCATTTCGACGTACAGAATTGAGTTCAGTTCAGTCTGTTCGTGTTTGGATTTGGGTTCAGTCATCTGAACAGGCCGAGTTCGGGCCGAACTCCAAAATTCCAAACCACGTTCGCCCATCCCTAGCTTCTTCCCATCTGCGTGAACCCTCCTAATGGATCCCCTGTTTCCAGTAAGTTCCTCACTCATCTGAGCAGCGTCCAAGCTAGGGAGAAGCCAGGAGTCTGGACCAGAGGAGCAGCAGCCTGGCGGGTGAAGGGAGTTAATCCCAGGCCTGGAGAGTCAGCAACAAAAATGGTAAAGGGTATGGACTGGCTTTCATACGAAGAGAGGCTTGATAGATTAGGGCTTTTCAGCTTGGAGGAGAGACGACTGAGAGGAGATATGACAGAAGTTTATAAAATTAATAGGGAGCAGTTATTTACCTTTCAAATAGTACTAGAACTAGAGGACACTCCATGAAACTAATTGACAGCAGATTTTAAACGAATAAAAGGAAATATTTTTTTTCCACTCAACATACAATTAACTTATGGAATTTGTTGCCAGAAGATATGGTCAAGTCCAGTAGCACAGCTGGGTTGGATAAGTTCTTGGAGGGTAGGTCCATTAATGGCTATTAGCCAAGTAGGTATCGGGGACATAACCTCTGACTGTCAGAAGCTGGCAGTGAACAGCAGGGAAAGGATCATCCCATTATGACCTGCTGGATACTTCGCCCAAGCAACCGAGATTGGCCACTGTTGGAGACTGGATGCTGGGATCGATGAACCATTGGTGTGATCCAGTATAGCACTTTTTATGTTCTTATGAAGCATCTGCTGGTGATGAATGTGGTTTCAAGAATAAGATGGGCAAGGTGATCAGCTGATTCAGATGAAAAAGAGACAAGCTTTGGCACAAACAATCAACTTTGTCTCTGTAGAAGGACAGGTATGGCTCTGAGGCCCTAACAGCCTCTAACTAACTAACTCGATGCACAGACATTAACAATAGTGCTACCTTCATAGATGAGTGAAAGAGCAAGTAGCCAGCAGTTGGAAAGGGTGGGTGTGTCTCATTAGTGAGGTTCGGATGAAGTGGCAACCAGAGGGTAAGGATTGCATAGGCTTCCAGAAGGTTCTTATAGGAGGATGAGAGAACACTTGCCTGCCTTGCAAGGGTTGTAGATGTACAGAGATAACTGCTAAGTGTACTTTTAATGAGGACAATGCAAGGTCAGTAGTATGAAGATGGAGCACCCTATTTGTTGAACTGGAGGAGGACAGGAGGGATTCTCCCAAACAGTATGAGACAGCTCCATAAGCTCTTCAAAGATAGGAAGGAAGATCTGGCCCAATTCTCCTCTGCCAAGATTCCCAAAGACTGGCCAGAATGACCTTTTTTGGCTATCCGCTTGGGAATTTGCAGCATGGCTATAGTAAGCCTTCTTAACATGCTCTGAAAAGCTTTGGAGTCTTCTGTAGCCAGCATGGCCAAGGGGTTGGTGACCAGATCACTAGGTGGACTGCTCAAACGCTGGAATGGTGTGTGTCACCACTGGGACATCTGACTGGTCTAGCAAGGATTGAAGAAAAGAGAGCCCTGCAAGGAGTGTGAGTGGAAAGGCTATTGTGGAAGTAGGTGCTGCCAATGGTGGGGGTACAATTGATGCCGATGGTGCAGTAGGTGCCGGTGGTATCAGTGAGAATGGCACAAGAGGTGCCATTGTTTGTGCTGGTATTGGTAGAGCAGCTGGGGGAGACTGCCTCTGAAAGGGGCCACTGAGTGTTCCCCTGGAGTCTGATTGAGTCCTCATTACCTCTTTGAAGTGCTCTCCTAGTTAACAAATCCTTGAGTCTGAGCATTTTGTCCTTTCTGGGTGCCCATTCAGAGGCTGAGCCGCAGGCTCAGTGCAGGCTCTTCAAACTTGAGTACTGTGTTCCTTGGCTAGTTACGTGACACATTTCCGAGCCGTACCTGATGGAATTGACTGACCCCATCCAGAGAAGGGCCTTGACCCTGCTGCAGTTCGACCTTATCCCCACTGGGCTGTTGGACGGTAGGCGTAGGGGGATTCTATATACAGAGCGGATTTGTTGTTGTAACCTGGGAGTGGTTGAAGATCTTCCGCACGTTTTGTTTAAATGCCCTTTAACATCTTATTGGCGGGAATTGTATTTGCCCCCTTGGATCCGTGATCGCCTTTTTTTGCCCCCACTACAGCTTTTTCAATTATGTATGCAGTCAAAGACCCTTCCAGGTCTGCTTAATCTGGCAAAGTGGGCGTACCACTTGGAGAGACGTTAGTTGCAGAGTCCGTCCTCCTAGTTTGCTCATTAATTATTGTGGTATCGCCCGGATTGTTATAAGTGCGGTTTAGTATTATGGGAATCGTTATTTGATCATGTATTTTATGTTTATGACTTTGTTTAGGCCTGTCTATAGTCATATGTAATTTATTGATTTTATATGGTGGAGCCAGATTATACGGCTATTGTTTTAACTGGTTGTAACGGGCCTTTGGCCTCACAATCTTTTAATAAAAACTACAACAACGTGACACATTTATCATGCTGGTCCATTATAGATAGTGCTGCCGGACACAGCAGATAGCATTTGAACCTTGACCATTTTGACATGATGATAATAATAATAAAAGTTTTTATTTTTATATAGCGTCCCTTGCCATGGCACTTGAACTGGAGCACTTTACATATAACACAACTTTAATCCTCACAACCACCCTATGAGGTAGGTTAGGCTGAGGGAATATTGTGACTGGCCCAGAGTCACCCAGTGAGTTTCTGGCTAAGGCAAGACTTGAACTGGTCTCCCCCCCATCTCACAGCCCAAATGTTGTGCACTGCTGTCACGATTGAGTGTTCTTGTCCCTCCCCCTGGGGGAGAAGACCCTATTAGTCATAGTAAACTAAGGAGGAAATGAAAAACTAGCTAAACTGAAAAATATTCTCTACTTGGTCTTTGGTTTCCTGACAGGCTTAGAAATAAGCCAGAAAGCATCACTACCTTTTGTCAGAGTCAGTTGGAAGGAACTGATGTGGGAGGCTCTGCCCTTTCTTTTTATCTCCCCTCCTCTCATGAGACTAGGAAGACTACACAGAGGAGAGGTGTAAAGGGGGGTCGGGGGAGGAGTGAGAGATGAGAAATTAAATGTGTCTCCTTTCCAGACTGTTCCAGACAGTCTGCCTAGTAACTCCTGACAAATAGCATTCTGTCCACCTGTGGAGCTGTGGAGTTATCCCATAAGTGAGAGTCATGGCAGTTCTAGAAGAAGAACATTCTCAATGTTATATTTCCCCAAATGTTCATGTTATTTCTGGGGGGGAAATTACCACAGTTTGAATCAGAAGTTAATCCATCTTGTATTTAAGAACAGAGATCCTTTAGAAAGCAGGAGGTGGCCATAAACTCCAGGGTAAATTATCCTGCATACTTTACCTTGATGGAGATAGAGACAAAGTAGCTCAGATGATATCTTTTATTGGATCAACAAGAGAGTATGCAAGCTTTTGAACTTTCACCCCAGATAGTCCAAATCCCTTCCTCGGGCATGGAAGCAGTTACAGTTTCTTTGTTGGGTAATTTGTCAGCCTCATGGGCAGAAATTTGAGGCCTAAGATTTGCACCTTATAGAAATACCACCACTCACACTTAGCTTACTAGCAAGAAGAAAAAAAGGAAGGTAATGTCAACTGTGAAAAAGAAAGAAAGCAAATTGCTATTTTTTTGTATAAAGATTAGGGATCCAGTTAATAAATCCCCAAACTGGAACAGCTAAAATGTATTAAAAGCTGAAATTAAACAGTGTAGGTCAGTTGGCATGCACTAGCTCATCCTTCCAACCAACCCAGCTGCTGCTGTTATTCTAATGAGCGTATTAAATTTACAACCTTTATATTATCAACAGAAACGTTTATGTAACCTAATGCTGTCTTAACCATACCCGTGTTTCCTTGTGTTGGACAGCACATACAAGAAAAACACTGATAGTTCTGTTTATCTTTAACAAACGTACACAAGAATTCTAGTAATGAAAACAAACCTGTCCTCAAAGTGCAGTGTCAGATTAAGCTCCCTACATTTCAATGGGGCTTGTGCTAACAGAGTGCTTTGAATATCAACGTCTAGATGCAGAAAATGTTCTAATCCAATTTGACTGGAATACTGCTAAATACTGTTATTTTGAGATTAATAAATTGGTGTTGCGCAGAATAGTAGTTTAACCACAGTAACAGGGTCTTTAGGAAAGATCTCCCTCTATTGTCAGAGGAGTTTGCTTACTATGCAGCTGGTAGAATTCCCCCATTCCACGCTTTCTGCTTTAAAGCAACCTCATTCATATAGCTAACTACAAATGCCTTTTGTTGCAACATCTAAATCTTCTTGTATCTTCACCTGGCAATAAACTGTACTGTGCACTGGTGAGATTCAGGAAACAATCAATAGAACAGTACAGCCTACGGTCATCTCCAAAGATAGCGAAGTAGACTGACATTTAAAGTGTCTGTTGAGATTTCAGTTCCTGGATGCTTGCTAATAATACCCTACCTAGTTCACTTATGCAAGTTACGCAAACGGTGACAGCAGTCATGGGGCGTGAGGGAGGGAAGGGAGCCCTTCCCCCACAACTTGTTCAGTTGTTTATGTAATTTAAACAGAGCTGCAGTAACTGTAAACAAATCCATGCTGTTTCTAAAAATGCTGCAGTGATTAAATTTAGGAGCTAAAGAAGCTTCACTCAACCTATGCCTGTGGAATATATGAAGTGCTGTAATAAGGCATAAATGATTTCATGCATAAAATGAATTTGAGGTAGTAACAAGAAGGTCACAGAGTCTTTTATCAGGTACAAGGCCAACTGGAAGAAGGGTTTATGTGCCCAGCACAAATTAGCAGAGCTGCTCAGTCTGTAGAAATGTGAGAGGTTTCCAGACAAAGCACTCTTTGGATTATTGCACAAGACGGCCTTGCTCCACTAACCTTGGGGCTTTGTATTCTCCTGTTAATTAAAGCTGCTTTGTACTATTTTCTCTTTTAACACAATTTAATTGCATAGAGGAACCTTCTGGTGGGATAGAGTTGCTCTAAATTTAAAGCTTGTGCCGTAAGAGCTCACACATATACCTCTATGCATTCCTCAAATATAGTTCCCCCTGACTGGGGTTGAGAATCCCCAGTGGGAAATACATATAATCCATAGGGGTGTGCATGTAGTTTTCATTATTACAATAACAATAATGAAAATTTTTGTTATTGTTATTGCAAAAACGAAAAATACAAATAATAATAAAGAAAATAGAAACAAAAACAACATTTTGTTTTTTAAATAAGGGGAAAAAACTGAAAAACATATTTTCGGCTATACCTTTTAAGTTTCTTATTAAATTCTGCTGAAACATGGGAAGATTGTACCCCCCCATTGGAGGGTACTATGTGTACCAGTAACTGAGTTTAGAAGCAATTGAACATTGTGATTTTAAGAAAAGCTCCAAATACATTAACGGTTCATGCCAATTGTCAGAAAGATTGGATAAAGGGTCCTTATGGTATAAGACTTTAAATTAAAAACACATTTCCAGCTGTAACATTTGTATATTCCATCCTGTTTACAAGATATTTGGAAGGAATATACCTTCTCTGTCATCTCTGCAAAACTACAGGACAATTTGATAAAGGAACCCAATTTTATAAGCAATTGAAGTTGTCCCCATGAAGACCATTATTCAGATAAATAGCAGCACATGCAGTGCCAGTCAGAGGCAGGCACCTGGCATAGCAGGGGGAGAGAGGCTGTAGGAGGGAGGATGTGGAGCAACTCAAAAGACTGACAGACACATTCACTGGTCTATTAGTGCATACTTCTAGCTTTATAGGAACAATCAGTAGTGGCTTCGAGGTGGGCATAGGGGGCAGCCCTGAAGCGGGCATAGAAGGGACATAACTGGGACTTTGGGGATAGGATCCCAGCAATCAGGGGACATAGTTTACACATCCAGGCTGGCCAATTATCATCACAATCACATCCTGCAGTAGTGTGACAGAGGACATAAGAGAATCTCTACTGGCTCTTTCCTAAACAGATGCTTCTGGGGGAGAGACATTGTGATGGTCACAGCACAGAATGAGGATATTTGGTTGACATTTCTGCTGGCCAATTGGCATCACAAACTTATCTTATACCACAGTGACACGTAAGAAAATCCCCGGCATAGGCTCCTTCTCTGCATATGCTGTGCATGCATATAAAATTGGGAACTTTTATCACTTCTTTCTAATATTTGGCAGAGAGTACCATGAAAGTGTGATATACAATCCTACCAAATTTCATGTACACTGGTTGGACTACGAAGATGTTACGGTCAGACATACATTTATAAGTTAATTGCTTATACCACCATGATATTTTATCCAATCCTTCTAAAAGGTGGCAGAGGTAGTAAATATGGGAAGTGATATAAACCTGCCAAGTGTCATCTACATTAAATGTGAGGCAAAAAAGTTACAGCTAAGAATGTATCTGAATATTTTTGCAAAATATAATAATTCAACCACTTCTAAAATTGGATTACCTTATCCAATCTTTTTGGAATTTGCTACACATAATGCCTTTCATTGGGGGTATATGTACACCATGTTTCATCCAAATATAGTGAAAAATAAACATGTTACAGCCAAAAATGTGTTTTACATTGAAACCAATGGAAAATGAAAACAAAAGCAAAAACTAAAACAATTTGATATTTATGAAAACAAAAATGACAGATTTAAGTAATGAAAACAAAAAAAAGAAAATAAAAACGACATGGGCCCTGGTGCACACCTCTAATAATCCACATTCAACCACATGCACCAGGGGGTTGCATGTGCAATAGCTGTGTGCTGTGCTAGAGGGGAGCGGGTGCCAAATCCCCATTAACAGTGAGAGCCTGAGGCATCATTTCCCCCTCTCAATTGCACATTAGGGATGTGCATAGTAATTCTCTTTTGTTTTTGTTATTCATTTCGTTTTTGTTAATAAAATGCCATTCATTATATTTTGTTAGTCTTTGTTTCGTTTTCATTTTTACTTTTAAATTTTTTTTCCATTGGTTTCAATGTAAAACACATATTTGGTTGTAATTTTTTATATTTATCTGATTTTGATTAAATGTTGCAAGATTGTACCCCCAGTGCAGGGTACTATATGTGCCAACTCTCAGAATAGATGGTTAAAGGTATCCCATTTTATAAGCAGTTTAAATTTTTTATTTTACAAAGTTCTGTGTACACATTTCTGGCTGTAACATCTTTGTCTGCCATCCAAATTAGGTGTAACTTGGCAAACGTATACTGCTACCCAAGGGAACTACTCCTGAAAAATTTCAGAAGGATTAGATAAAGGGTCACGATGTTATAAGCAATTTACTTCTAAATGTGGTTTTAGCTGTAATGTTTCTGTATTCCAGCCAGTTTACATGAAATTTGGAAGTGTCTACCTCAGTCCTTTAGGAGCATCTCTGCTAAATATCAAAAGGATCTGATAAAGGGTCCCAAAGTTATTAGCCTACACAGCATCTTGAAAGCATGAGCCTATGCCAGGGATTCTCTTGTTTGTCACTGTAATATAAGATGTGTTTGTGATGCCAATTGGCCAGCAGAAATGCCACCCATATATCACTCTGTGCTGTGACCACCACAACCCCTCTCCCTCACTTGTTACTGGGAAGTTGGAAGTCATCTTCTTGGGAAAGAGACAATAAGGGATTCTCTTATGTCCTCTGTCACAGGGCTGCAGGATGTGATTGTAATGACAATTGGCCAGCCTGGATGTGTGAACCATGTCTCCTGATTGCTGGGATGTTTCCCCCTACCCTCTGCCTTGCTGCCTGAAGTCCTAGCTATGTCCCTTCTATGCCTGCCTCAGAGCCACCCAGGATTGGTCCTGGAAAGCTGGAAGCATGCAGTAAGAGAAGCAATCACATCTCTGTCCTAGTCAGGGTGTCTTTGAAATGTCAAGCTAACTGACCAGAGGATATATCTGTCATCTCTGCATGGGGATGTCCATCAACTTGCAGAGAACGCCCGAGGATGGGGCAGGAGGATGTGGGGCAGCACCCCAGGTGCATGGTGATTGGATTCATGTAGCTAGCTGAACTCTTGCAGTGAGCTCTAGCACACACTCACACGCACACACGCACACACAAATTCTACCAGCAAAGTCTGAGAAAACACTAGGACCAAAGCCAGAACTAACCACAGACAAAGAGCTGGACCAAAGAACAGCAGTTTATATCTACCCTCTACGCCCGCCTTGAAGCCACCACTGATTGGTCCTCCTCTAAAGGTGGAAGCATGCAGTAATTGGCCAGTGAATGTGTCTGTCATTCTGTTGGGCTGCTCCCCCTCCATTCTACAGCCCCCTCCCCTGGTTATGCCTGTCTCTGAATGACACTGCATGTGCTATTTACCGGAATGATAAAGGTCTTCAAGAGGGAATCTTTAATTACTTATAGAATTTTGACCCTTTATCAGATCTTTCTACAGTTTGGCAGAGATGATTCTGTAGATCTGAGATACAATCATGCTAAAGTTCATGTAAAATTGATTGAATACAAAGATGTTACAGTCAAAAACGCATTTACAAGTTCATCATTTATAACATAAAGATCCTTTATCCACTCCTTCTGAAATTTGGCAGAGATAGTAATATTGGGGAGAGGTATGGTCTTGCCAGGTTACATCCAAATCAGACTGGAGACAAAGATTTTACAGCTAGGAATCTGCACTAATCTCCCATTCTTCTGTCTCACTGAGCTTTCCCTGGCTCCCCCACCCCCCACCCATCCGGGCTGGCTTCTCCCACACCCAAGCCCAGCTGCTTTCCTTTAGGCACTGTCCCCTATCCAGCACAGCACCGGCAGCCTCATTAGCACCACATACAGGCTTGTGTTGCTAGTTCCCTTAAAAGGGCCATCACTCCCCTGAGGCTGTGTCCTGCTATAGTCAGCCTTTAGTTACCCCTCTTGAGAAGAATAGAAGAGAGCTGGTGCCATTATTTCACACTGTCTGCAGTCTTAGGAAAACAACACCTGGATGGTCTACACTTGCTTTACTTTGTCATGGTTATCTTCATAATCCCAGAGAGTATAAGCTTCAGTTCCCCAGCTGTGTAAAATGTTAATAATAATGATCTACCTCCAGGGTTGTTGTGTCTGAGGGTGAGCTAGAGAAGGGCTGTAAAGCACTATGAACACAGAAAGTGCTATATAAATAATACTAATACAAGCTCATTATTATTTTTGAGTAGAAGCGGGGGTTAAAACAAATTTTAGATTCTAGAGCTTTCAAAGAAAACGGGATTGCTGAGAGCCAGTCCCATTTTATTCCTAAAATGAACTATTCAGTAACAAAATACTCACCATGTGCCATACTTGTATTTTGTCTTGTGCTGCATGTGTATTGGAATGCAGATAGTGTGAAACTTCCTGGCCCTTGCCGCAACTAGGAATGGGCGAATAGAACGCGGTTCTGATGTTTGGTTGTTTGGTTCGAAACCCGAGTTCGGGTTCGATAGTTCGGTTCAGCCGATTTCGATTTGGCCAAACATTCAAAAATAGTGAAATCAAAACCGAAACAAAACCGAAACTAAACCTATTTTTCGGCCCTGGAAAGACGTTTTTCCTGCCTCCTAACTCATCCGAACTCGTCCGAACACGACCAAAATGTTCGGCCGTTCGAGAGTTCGGTTCAGACGTTCGGTTTGGAGTTCGGTCCGAACTCCGAACATCCGAACCGCGTTCGCCATCCCTAGCTGCAACATCATACTGATGTCTTGCACACATACAACCCAGGCAATGTTTAACCCAACAATACATTTATTTCCAAGAGCTTTAAATGTATTTCTATTTCCTTTTGAAGTGGATTTAAAAAAAATAAAAATAAAAAATCAATCCTTCTTAGAATAAATAACTTAAGAAGCAAACAAATTCTGTAGGCTCCAAATATAATCAAAGCTGCATTATTCCAATCATAAACAATACAGGCAGACTTATTTATGCGGGGGACTGGCCTTGCTTCCACCAAGTCAGGAATGTGAGACAGTGGGTATTTTCAGACGTGACGGGGCCTGTATTGCCCCCCCATGCTCCCACCCCCCCATGCTCCCTCACCGCCCACCCTCTGGAGAGACGGGCGGCCAATGCAGCCAATGCAGCCACAGCGCCCGCCCGAATTGACCACGGTCTGGAATCCCGCCGCAGATTCCGGGCCGTGGCAGCTGTCCAGACGGGATGGGCCCCTTCATCACGGCGGGGAATCATGTTCACCACGCGATCGGGGCCGACCCTACTGGTTCCGCTGATCGTGTGGTGAATGTGATTCCCCGCCGTGATTGACGGGGGTGAACGTCTGGGGGGGAACTTCCGTTCCCCCCATCAGACGTTACGGTCCCTTGCTCACCATGTGGGTATTCAGTGTGGTTGAGCGTGGGATTATAACGTCTGAAAATACCCAGTGGCGCCAGTGCTGGGTTTGATTGCTTTAATTATTCAGTTGGGTGGGGATTAATTTTACAAAATCATAAGATAGAAGGAAAGCCCATTTGCAGCAGTTAAATGGAAGCTCAATTGGCATATGCATCACTTGTCATGCTGCCTTTAAATTTTATTCTTCTTTTCTTCACTGGTTACAAGTAGCACATTCAGCTTTTGTTAGGGTAGGGGGGTCTAGGTAGGGTATGTGGACCCAAGACTCACAAAGACTCACTCTACCTTGTACACTCCCCAGGGGGCTCTACTCCCATAGAAGGGGAAAACAACCCCTCAGGAACTTAGGTGGCCTAAGACTCCCAACCGGGAAGAGGTCAGATCATCATGGGGGGGGAGACAGCAAGGCCCAGAGTGGAGCCCCTCCACTCGCCACCACCGTATCATGCACCACATGTTCAGGATACCCACACCACCACTCAGCACTGCACAGTGAAAGGGAGATAGGGTGCGGAGGATAGGTGCAGGGTAGTGGGTCAAGGCCCTGGGAATGGAGGGGAGGAATCCCAGAACGCACACTCTCCCGGATACACTGGGAGGAGGGGAATTCAAACACACCAGAGGGGGAGAGGGGGTCAACCTATCACATGTCACACTCACACACAACTATACTATAATGATGCAGCCTTCACCCCTGCAATCCCCTCCCACACCACCCACTGTTGTCTCACTCACTCAATCCCAACACCACACACATTTTCACTACCACACTTATAGAATACCACAAACAGAGTCACAATCCACGTGGGGGGGAGGGAGGAGGGGAGCAGTCTCATAGCACTGCTGGTTGTCTGCCGGGCATGGCCCCGCCCCCCTATGGGCCAAAAGCGCCTATGGCGGTGGCAGGTCCAAACAGCCGTCTGCTTATTCCAAGCAAGCTGTGACTATGTTTGTTTAATAACAGCTAGCAGTATATCTCTTGCTAACAATTAAAGAAAGTATTTACAAACTATTGAGAAAAATAGAAATTATAATGAGACGTTTTAGCTGGTTCTAAACAGCTTTAAAACATAAAAGCATTGTGTTATATTCTGTCCCCTCTCCTGTTCAATGTATACATGCAGCCTTTGGCTGAGGTTGTCAGAGGGTTTGGTGTGCGGTGTCATCAATATGCTGATGACAACCAACTGTACCTCTCCTTTTCAGCTGACCCAGGCCCAGCAGTCTCGGTGCTTACCTGGTATTTGGTGGCTGTGGGGGACTGAATGAGGGTGAGCTGCCTATCGACAAGATGGAGGTGATGCTGGTGGGAGAGGCTGAGGGAGTGGTGGTGGCACCCATCATTGATGGGGTCTGCCCTCAATTGGTCCCGCAGGATCGTAGTCTGGGGGTGCTCTTGGATCTGCAGCTCTGCCTGGATGATTGTCCAGGTGGCGGCTGTGGCAAAGGGAGCATTTTTCCAATTACATCTGGCGCGATGGCTTAGGCCGTACATTTCAGACTCGGACCTAGCCACCATCATCTATGCTTTTATTGGAGTACTGCAATGTGCTCTACATGGGGCTACTCCTGGTGATGGTCTGGAGGCTGCAGCTGGTGCAGAATGCGGCAGCCCATCTCCTTATGGAGACGGGCCATTGTGAGCACATCACACCAGTGCTCTGTTCCCTGCACTGGCTGCCTATAGTCTTCCGGGCCCAATTCAAGGTGTTGGTATTAACCTATAAAGCCTTAAACAGCTTGGGCCCTGCCTATCTCCAGGATCACCTCACCCTCTGTGTCTTGGAGCGGCTCCTGCAGTTCGCTGGGAATGCCCTCCTTGAAGTCCCCTGGGTATCCCGGGTGGCAACAATGAAGGGGTCTCAGTGACCACACCTCAGCTGTGGAACTCCCTCCCGACAGAGGTCCACCTGGCCCCCGACCTCCCTTCTTTCCGAAGACCCCTCAGTGTAAGACCTGGCTGTTCTGCTGGGCTTTTGATGGGTGAGACAGGTGGGGGGGGGGATTGGGATCGGGGGGGGGTTAGATCTGCCTTGGGGTTCCATTGTTGTTTTTATATTTTTAATTTGTTGTTATTTCTATTGGAGTTATTTTTACTATATATTTTTATATGTTTTAAAATGTTTAAGCCACCATGAGCTGCTGTGGCAGGAGGGGGGCGACAAATAAATTTAGTGAAAATTCAGTGAAAAAGTGAAAATTGTAGGTCAGACCAGTGGTCCACCTACCCCACTATGCTGATGCTGTGTCTGACAGTGGTGAGTACCAGAGGCTTCAGGGAATGTGTACAAAAACAGCATGTATTCCAACCCATCTTTCTGCAGTTAAGAGGTTCCATTTCCTGTCCATTCTCTCTTATAGCCTCTGGGGCTGATCCCAAACCTTGTGCATAGCCCATGTGCACCCCCATTACAGGGACTATGGCATGCATGAAAACAATGAAAATCACCCAGAATCCGCATGCATCTGAGATCTGGATCGTACCCAAAGTTACACCTATGTTCCATGGATTTGTCTCATCCTTTAAAAAAAAAATTATCCTAGTTAGGCTATTGGCCTTCAGAACATCCCATGGCAATGAGTTCCACAGATTAATTGTGCATTGTGTGGAAAAAAATACTTGTATTTATTTGTTTTAAAACTGCTGCCTGATCATTTCAATTAATGGCCCCTAGCTTTTGTATAATGAAAAAATGGTAAGTAGCAGTTCCCATTTCACTTTCTTCACACTAGTCATGATTTTGTAAACATCTATCATATTCCCTTTGGTCATCTCCTTTCTAAACTGAGGAACCCTCATCTTTCTAGCTTCAAGAGATATTCTATTGGTTCCAAATGAAAAAGATGGAAACAAAGAAGTTCAGGCAATATTAACTGAGCATGGATCCCTGATATTTTTATTGGACCAATTTGTGTTGGTGAGAGTATGCAAGCTTTTGGGTAACACGAGGCCCTTTCTTAGGCTTCGGTTTCCATTTTCAGGTGCCTCAGGGATACCCCTGTGTGGTCCAAAAGCTTGCATACTTTCACCAACATAAATTGGTTCAATAAAACGATCAGGGATCCATGTTCAGTTAATTTCCTCCACTGGTAGCAATGCAGAAAATGCAACAAGCACAGATTCCTCAAAAATATCATCTGAACTACTCTGTCTCCAAACATTTTAGTTTCTCCTTGTATGGAAGCCATTCCATGCCCTCGCTCATTCCATTCCATGCTCTGGCTTTCATCAAATTCTATGCTTTGTTCTTCTCTGTAGTTTCCTCATTTGAGAATGATTTGATTACATTTAAATTTCCATACAAGACTAAATGGAATTTCTAGCACCACAGTGCTCTTTCTATTCATCTTCTTGAGGGTGACTAAGTACAAAGAACAATCCTCCATTTTAGCTCTGACTTGAACCAAACTTAATTCAGTGCTTTCAGTTATAAGTAAAAACAGACGTGTGGCTGGCACAGTGGCTCTCCGACTCAGCCTGGGCTGGGAAACAGCGGCCACCCCTCCTCAGCTGGGAAGGAGCACTGAACTAATGTGCCCATGGCTGGAGAGAGTCATCCTGCCAGGCGGCCTCACCCTCCCACCACGACAGACAGCCATGACGACCAGCCATGGTGCTTGGCCACGGTGGCCAGTGCCTGTGCGAGCCTACATGGCCCTTAGCCCAGGCTGCATCCTTAGAGGTTTTCTGAGGATGCAGCCCAGGCTAGCGGCATACCTGCCCTGAAGCAGTCCTGGGCCAACATCTGCTGGTGTGTGAACACATGTGCTGCTGAGTCGTGGGCCACAGAGGGCCACTGTCACATCTGTTTATACCCAATGTAACTAGTGTCTAGACTAGGGCTGAAATGGCAGCATTGTTAGCTGTCCTGCTGTTTACTGTCAATTTTAACATTCTTGCTGTTGATAAGGAACCACATAAAAGACTCTCAAGAAAATTGAAAAGTCATGGGATAGGAGGTAGTGTCTTACTATGGATCGGTAACTGGTTAAAGGACAGGAAGGAAAAAGTAGGACTGAATGGTCAGTTTTCACAATGGAGAGATGTAAAAAGTGCTGTGCCCCAGAGATCTGTATTGGGACTGGTGCTGTAACTATTCATTAATGATCTGGAAAGGGCCTTAAGAGTGAGGTGATCAAGTCTGCAGATGACACCAGGTTATTCAAGGTAGTTAAAATATGAGCAGACTGTGAAGAACTGCAACAGGATCTTGCGAGACTGGGTGCCTGGGCATCTAAATGGCAGATGAGATTTAATGTGGACAAGTGCAAAGTGATGCATGTAGGGAAAAATAACCCAAACTATGAGTACACAATCCTGGGTATTAAGCTAGGAGTTACCACTCAGGAAAAGGATCTGGGAGTGATTGTGGACAATACACTGAAATCCTCAGCCCAGTGTGCAACAGCAGTCAAAAAAGCAAACAGAATGTTAGGAGTTATTCGCAAAGGGACAGAGAATAAAACTGAGGATGTCATAATGCCTCTATACAAATCAATGGTGCAACCACACCTGGAATACTGTGTGCAGTTCTGGTCGCCCCATCTCAAAAAAGACATAGCTGATCAAGAAAGTTCATTATCATTATCATTATCTCCTTCAGGCCAGTCTCTCAGTGCATCCCCTCCAGAAGGGAAATGGACCAGTTAGGATGGTCCACCCTCGGAGACTGATGGAACCTCAACGGTTCCAAGAGGTCCTGAGGGAGCTAACCCTGGATCTGGACAGTCACTGTTGATGAGCTGGTCCAGCATTGGAACATCTTGCTGGGGGAGGCCATTGACAGGGTGACTCCAAGATGCCCTCTGTCTCATCACCGCAGGGCCCCTTGGTTTACTCAGGGGATGCGATGTATGAAGCGAGTAGGCAGGAGGCTGGAGCGATGCTGGCGTCGGACTCGATCTGACTCCGACCGACTTCTCCATAGGGCCCATTTGTGGTCCTATTTTGAGTCTGTGAGGACAGCAAGGAAGGAGTTCCTTGCTGTCCTCATCATCTGCGAAGTCAAGCCCAACAGAGCTGTTTCGGGTGGTGCGGGGGCTGGTCAATCCGACCGACCTCCACCTGTACGGGGACTTGTCCCAGGCCCGCTGTGAGGAGTTTGTCAGCTACTTCGCAGACAAGATCACTTGGATTCAGAGCGACTTTGACACTGGATTAGGGGCAGTAGGTGGAGAGTGCGAGGTGGTGGATGTCTTGGGGGGGGGAGTTTCAGGAAGTAACGCCAGCTGATGCAGTGGATGTCTTGGGGTCTGTGAGAGTCACCAGTTGTGAACTTGATCCGTGCCATTCTGGCTAGTGAAAGCCTCCAGGAAGACGTTGGGGACGGTACTGGCGAGGGTGGTTAATGCGTCCTTGCAGCAGGGGAGGCTGTCGCCTAGTCTCAAGGAGGCCGTGGTGCACCCCCTGCTGAAGAAACCATCGTTGGACATGGACGCACTTGCCAGCTACCAACCTGTCTCTAACCTCCCCTTTTTAGGGAAGGTTATTGAGCGGCCGGTGGCGATCCAGCTCCAGGCGCCTCTAGATAGCATTGGTTTCCTGGACCCTTTTCAATCTCGGTTCCGCCCTGACTATCGCACCGAGACAGCGTTGGTGGCCTTGGTCAACGATCTCCGCTGGGAGATGGATGCAGGATGTTCGACATTTCTCATCCTGCTAGATCTCTTGGCCGCTTTTGATACCGTGGACCATGGGCTGATGCTGAGATGGCTGCATGATCTGTGGGGGTCTGGACGGGACTGTTCTTGAATGGTTCTGCTCATTCCTCTCAGAGAGAAGCCAGCAGGTAGTGTTGGGAGCTGAAACATCTTGCCCCTGCGCTTTATCCTGTGGCGTTCTGCACAGTTCCATTGTTATTTAATGTATATATGCAGCCCTTGGGGGAGGTCATGAGAGGGTTCAGGGTGCGATGTCACCAATATGCTGATGATACTCAGCTGTACCTCTCTTTTTCAGCTGACCCAGACCGTGCCGTCTCATTGCTATCCCAATGTTTGGAGGCCATGGGTGATTTCAGATGTGACGGGTGGCAGCATTGACAATGGGCTGGGGGGTGGTTTGGATCATGGGCGCGGGTGAAGGGGCACACCAACAGACATTTGCTCCTTTGCCCCTGGCCGTGGGGATCACCGAACCACGGCCCAGAGTCAATGCTGCCACCTGTCATGTCTGTTGGGCAACCCCTCCTCCTGGAGGGGACGGGGCTGCGTGACGCAGCGTGCAGCCACACGGCCCCACCCCCTGCACTCCCTGGCCGCCCGCCCTCCCCGAGACAGGCAGCCGCAGTGGCCTATCTGGCCACTGCCGCCGCCAGGACTCCAGAACGCGGTGAAGGTAAGGTAACAGACATTACTTTTCCTTCAGCGTGTTCCGGATTCCCTCTAACCACGCTTTGTTTGCCGCCATGGTGCGGGAGAACAAAGCATGGTTAGGTTCACCCTGGGGGTGGTTGACTGAGGTGAACATTTCGATGCGAGCAAACAGACGTTCACCTGCTTTCAACCCCCTCCATGGTTGACTGGTTGACTGTGGTGATTTCAGACAATGTAACGTCTGAAATCACGCCATGGTGGAATGGATGTGGCAGAGCAGACTGAAGCTCAACCCTGATAAGACGGAGTTGATGTTGGTGGGGAGAGCGAGGGTGGTGTCGGCCCCCTGATTGGGGGCGTTCGCCCTCCCATAGCTCAGCAGGTTCAGAGTCTGGGGGTGATTCTGAATGCAGGTCTCCGCCTGGAGCGACAGGTGGAGGTAGTGGCGAAGGCTGCTTTCCACCATTTATATCTGGTGCGGAGGCTGTGTCCGTACGTCTCCGGCCCGGACCTGGCCTCCCTCATCCATGCCTTCGTCACTTCGAGGCTGGACTACTGCAACATGCTCTACATGGGGCTGCCCTTGTTCCTGGCTTGGAGGCTGCAGCTAGTGCAGAATGTGGGAGACCGTCTCCTGTTGGGGACGGGCCGTCAGGACGGGCCGTCGGGAGCACATAACACCTGTGCTCCAGACTCTGCACTGGCTGCCGATAGCGTGCCGAGCCAGGTTCAGGGTATTGGTGTTAATCTATAAGGCCCTTCACGGTCTGGGCCCCTCATACCTCAGGGACCGCCTCGCCCTCCGCACCCCAGAGCAGCTCCTTCGGTTGCCGGGGGTGCCTTCTTGGAGGTCCCCCATGTTAAGCGGGGGGCCACAATGGAGAGGGCATTCTCGGTGGCCAGGCCACGCCTTTGTAATTCCCTTCCGGAGGAAGCTTGCCTGGCCCCAAGTCTTTTAACATTCCGGTGAATTTCCAAGACCTGGCTGTTCGCCCAGGCCTTTGGGGAGGGTGGAAGGGTAGGTTAGGTTTTTTTTTATCTCCCGCCACCCTTATTTATTTTATTTTTAGTTTTTACCCTGGCCTGTTTTATTGTTGTGATTTTATGAGTGTTTTAATACATTTTTATAATTGTATTTTATGTTTTTGAAATTGTTAGCCGCCCCGAGCTTTTCTCAGGAGGGGCGGGATATAAATTGACAAAATAAATAAATAAATAAATAAATAAATACAGGGAAGGGCAACAAGAATGATAAAGGGTATGGACCGGCTTCCGTACAAAGAGCGGCTCAACAAGCTGGGTCTCTTCAGCTTAGAGAAGAGAAGACTGAGAGGGGACACGATAGAGGTTTATAAAATCTTCAGTGGTGTGGAATGAGTAGACAGAGTAAATAACTGTTTCCTCTCAAATAGTACTCGAGCTAGGGGACACTCCATGAAACTAGCTGCCGGCAGATTTAAAACAAATAAAAGTACTTTTTCACTCAACACATAATTAACTTACGGAATTTGTTACCAGAGGCCGTTGTCAAGGCCAGTAGTATAGCTGGGTTTANACTTATGGAATTTGTTACCAGAGGCCGTTGTCAAGGCCAGTAGTATAGCTGGGTTTAAAAAAGGACTGGATAAGTTCTTGGAGAGTAGGTCCATGAATGGCTATTAGCCAAGTAGTTTACAGGATGAACTTCTTACTGTCAGGAGCTTACTCCCCAAGTCCATTTTGGGTTTGGGGAGGGGGAGTCAATTTGGTTACTTCCATTTTTCAGCTATGTCACTTTTGACAATTGTGTATGCGCAATAGTGCTAGTGCTGAAATAACATAACCAAAATTACCAAATACTGAAATAACTGAAAGAAACCAACAACTAACCAGAACAGATACGCAGTAGAACATAAACCGATTTCAGTGATTACCTGAGCCACCATTTTCAGTTCAGCTCAGCAATATTAATTAGGTTTACCCATTTCTGGGCACTCACTTCAGCTCTACTTTTAACACTTTACAGCTATGATTTAGCCTTCAGTGATTTCCTCTGTCAAGAGATCACTGCACCCCACTCTCCGTATAACATATTTTTACAAAGGTAAGCAACAATACAAATGAATGCTCTAGGGAGCATTAAAACCAGGGTAAGCATTTCACTAGATTATTCTGAATATGAGCGTGATTTGTGTTAATCCATATTAGATGTCTCTTCAGATCAGGATTATTATTTGGGACTGGGTGTGTGGAAGGCCTCACTAGAGTAAGAGGTGTAGCAGGATGCCAATTGAGGAGCTCTATAAAGGATGTTTACATTTAGAACAAGCTGTTTTCCCTCTGTTGTTAACAACTATTGTTCCTAATACAGAGGAGAGAGGACAGTGAAGTCTGGAGTCAAGAGTTTCCTTGGCAGCAGGGTTCCCTATCCAGGGCAAGACTCCTTTAAGCTGCCCCTAGAAGACCAGCACAGCTCCCTGTGCTCTTGCTTCCTGCTGAGATTGGCAGGTAAAGCAGGAGAGACTCCCCACCCCACCCAAGTACAAGCCCCAGGACTTACACAGGATGGGGGAGAGGAAAACACTATTTTGCCCAGGTCAGCAAAATAGAAAGTGCTGGCCCTGCTTGATGGTGAGACAGTTGTTTGCCCATCACTTCAACATTACTAGAAACAGGAAAAGTACAGTTTTCTAACTTTCAATACAAAATGTAAAATACATTGCTTTGTCCTAGATTTCCTCCAAATAGCAAGTTACTTCATTGGGTGTTCACAGATTGGCCCAGTTTGCCTGCTATGGCCCACCTGGGCCAGTGCCTCTCCCTGTGTGTCTGTTTCTGGGTTGCCAGATGTGGACCCAGTACAGACCCCGATGGAATAGGTGGCTGACCCCAAAATGTGGGCTAAGAAGGAACCGGGCCCATAGTCTGGGCCAAAGGGCCACCCAGGTGGGTCATAGTGGACCAAACTGGGCAGGTGTGCCTATTCCTGAGTCAACCCGGCCCAGTGTGGAAGTTTGTCATGGCTGCTAGCCATGGCTGCCCATCATGGTGAGGGGCGGAGAGCTGGCCACATGCAGGGGCGAGGATGGCTGGCTGCATGTTGCTCGCTGACAACCCTCCCCTGCCAAGTCAGGCTGGGGAAATGTTTCACGACCTGTCCCGGCCACAGATAGCCGAGGGCAACCCCCCCTCCCCCCGGGACATGCAGTCAGCATGCCGGCTGCACGTTTGTTTGTACCCTATGCTACAGTGATAAGCACTGACAGGTAGAGCAGACTAAAAGGGGAGATAAATGGGATTGTTATGCTGAACAGTCCTCATAAGCAAGCTATATCAATTCCATCTCCCCTGCAATTAATCAAATTTCCATCAGCTTTATTAAATAGCGTACCCTTACTTATTATCATGGCAGGTGCATGAGAAAGTACCATCTCTTTTCCATTTTACAAAAAAACCCTCCAGTTTTCTTAAATCCAAGCCAAAAGGTAAACTTCACTTTGGGTAATTTCAGACGTTACGTGTTCCTGGGTCACCACAGTATTTTCCCAATCATGGCTAGCCGCCCATCCCCGACTCGTGTTTCCTACATGCCCCAAACAGACATGACGGGAGCGGGACCACGGCAAGGAAACAGACAGCCAGGCCACGATCCGGGATAGCATAACAGACGTGACACCGATCCTGGACCGTGGCAAGAACCCCCAGAAGCCACCAGGGTGGGGCGGGACACAGACATGGCTGAACAAGGGCAAACGAAGCCAAAAGTGCCACAAGGCACCACCCATGTGAGGGAAATGGGAAGGGAGGGGGAGGAGGAAGGAGAACGGCCTAGCTGCACACACACAACAGGGAGAAGAAAGCCACGGACAGAGCCGAACACAGACCACACACACGCCGGCAAGCACATGCACAGCCAAAAGGGAAAGGGAGCAAGGGGGAGACACACAGGGGCACACAAGGGGGGATGGGGAACACCACACCGGGCAGCCCAACAGACAGCGGCAAGGACATGGGGGGAGGGGCGGCTGAGGCCAACAATGGGCAACAAAACAGGAGGGGGGCTGGGGCTGGAACAGAGCGGGACACAGGAGCAGACAGCCAACACCCCAGGGACAGCACAGGCACCACGAGGCACCCAACAGCAACACAGGCTGCTGAACAGACAGGGGTTCACACAGTGACAGAGCAGGGTCACAGGGGACGAGCCACCAATCCGAGGAAGAAAGTGGGGAGGGCAGAGGCAGGTCCCAACAGCAAGACAACCGGTCCCGGATGGTAATGCACAGCCAGTGAGGGAAGTGAGCCCCATGTCACAGACAGCCAATGGTGCCCCCCCCCCGCAACAAGGGGATGCCGGGTGGTGCAAGCAAGGGAACCCCAGTCACAAACAGTCACAGAGACATCATGGAGGTGGGGGCTGAACACGAACACTGGCCGGGAGCTGGCTGAGCAAGGAGTGCAAAGGTCCACGGGAATCCCCAGTACAGGTGTTAGCTAGCAGCAAACAGCTGACCAGGGAGCGGGTCATGGAAACGAACCCCATCGGTACAGATGGGACAGCGGTGCCACACAGACAGCCCCAGAGTGCAGGAGAACTGGTACAGCTGAGCAGAACCGGGGGAGCAGATGGAGGCAAGACAGCGGCGGTTCCACAATGGGAACGATGTAGCGGGTCACAGAACGGAAGGTCCAGGGAGGTGCAGGGAGCACCCGGAAGAGGCAATAGTCGGGACACAGATGACCCATGGGGGACCTACAGCCAGCTGCACAGGATCACGAAGGGGGGTGGGACATGGTGGCCCAACAGATGAACGTAGTGGGGTCACTGCAACATGCCCCGGTGACAGCCCATCCATGCCATGTGGTGGGCAACAAGATAGCAGACCTCAAAAGCATCAGGACCGGTGAGCCCAACCTGAACCGGCATGGGACCACATCTCAGACAGCGCTAGCAGCTTGGGTCCAGTGGGATCAGGCAAAGCATATTCAGCTGCATGGGGCCACTACAGCTGTCTGAGCTCCAACAGGCGGTAATATGATGCTCCATGGGAACTCTGGCAGCCACGGGCCCCTAGGATGCAGCAGAAGTAGGACACCACCAAGGCAGGGCCGCCCTCCGACAGACAGGTCTGGAAGCCAGACAAGGCACAGACAGAGAGAGCTGACACCGTCTCAGGAGCAGACCATGACACCAGCAACCCCCTCAGCTCTGGAATGTGCCCATTCGGAAAGGGACAGAGGCCCAGCTCCACAGCATGGAGCTGGCACTCGCAAACTGTAACCACATATCCAAAGTGGCAGAAGCCCAAGCTCAGACACCGATAGGGAGAGTAGACGGGGAGCCAAAGAACAGTTGAACAGGGGAATGCCGCAGGTCAGCTAGAGCCATGGTCTCCCTGTAGGTCCAGCAACGCGGACCGGCTGTGGAGCCCCTGAGCGGGAGCTCTGATGCAACAGCATCGGCCATGGTGCAGCTGGCAGAGGGTCTGAGAATCAAGGACAGTGGGGCCCCTCAAACCATGGTAGGCAAGGGAGGCAACCAGGGGAGCTCCAAGGCCACAAGATAAGGGTGAGGGCAGCACCATGGGACAGCAGGGAAGCGATGCATGGGGAGTGGACACAGCACAGCTGCAGGAACCCAAGGTCAGAGACAGCCTACACAGAGAGAGCAGTGACACGCATACAATGTTCATATGCCCTCCAAGGCCATGGTAAACCACCTACATGCCGGGGGCACAGCCCTCCCCCATCCCATGCACCTGAGCACCCAACACCCCAATAGGCAGTAGTGACCGGCACCAGGGGGCACAGGATCTACAGACAGAGCCCCCTGGTATGGGTGAGCAGCCCTGTGCCACCAGGATCTCCTGCTAATGCATAGCCCACAACCAATCGGCACAGTACCTGGCTACAGGGCCCAATGGACAGCCAGTGGTGCGTGGGCGTGAGCTGGCCCCAGGCCCCTTATAGCAAGCTACAACCTGCATCACAGCAGCACAAGCGTGCCTCCGAGCAGTGTGCCTGACACCGCCCGGCGCTCCTGGGGCACCCACCAGCTAAGGTCCTCACAGGTACCTGACATGGATGCGAACCAGCGGAATGCCTGCTGGCTCCTACTGGAAATCATAGCTGAGTGGTACCGTCAGCACACCAAACTCCAGCAGGTCACCATGGAGCTGCTCAAGATGTACAACAGGGCGTATGAATGCCTGGCCCAGTTTGCTGCAACCAGCCTGCTCACCCACCACAGGCGCCGCCGCATCAAGGCCATGCACACGGCACGCAGGCTCTCTGGGACGTGCCGCGAGGCCCTGCTGATTGTATACACCCATCTGGCTGCCCCCAGACAAGCAGCTGCACACCAATACTGGAGGAGGGCAACCCTCTTCAGTGGTGTCTTGATCGCTATGTCCATCGACAGGCGCCTCTGGACCGTGACCAGGGCCCAGCAATGGTGGGAGGAGGCCCTGACATATTGGGACAATGCTTCTTGGAGGGTACACTTCCGGATGGACTGGCGTACCCTCCTGTGACTGACAGAGCTTCTGCGGCCCTGGCTGGAGTGGCTGCACACACCCATGCACTCCCCTATCCCAGCCATGCAGCGGGTGGGCATAGCTGTCTGGCCCCTGTCCATGCTGGATTCCTGCTGTTCCATGGCCCAACACTTCGGAGTGGGCCTCACAACCATCACTGGCATCATCTGCAACTTTTGTGAGGCTGTCGAAGTAGTCCTCCTCAACCACGTGATCAAAGTCGTGGATCAGGGGACTGTGATGGCCGGCTTTGAGGCTACTGGTTTCCCCAACTGCCTGGATGCAATCGATGGCACCCATGTGGAGATCCTCCACCCACCCCGCCACAATGATGTGGCTGATTACATCAACAGGCATGGTTACCACTCGTTGCAGCTCCAGGCCATTGTCGATCACCGGGGCCGGTTCACGGACATCTTCACAGGCCACTCCAGCCGCAGCCATGATGCCCGGCTCCTCGCCATTTCCACCCTCTTTGAACGAATGTACAGGGGGGACTATGCCAACATGCGGATGACCCGAATCGAGGCGGTGTTGATGCCCCCCTGCATCATCGGGGACCTGGCCTATTCGCTGTTCTGCTGGCTCATGAAGGCTCATTCGGTGGCCCGGAATTAGATGGAGACCCTGTACAACACCCAACTGTGCACCGTGAGGACCGTGGTCAAGAGGGCCTTTGGTGCCCTCAAGCAGAGATGGAGGTGCCTGGCCAGGTGCCTGGACACTCGGTGGAGACCTCTGCCCTGGTAATCGGTGCCTGATGCATGTTGCACAACATCTGTGAGACTGATGGAGCGGCCCTTGGGTATCACAGGTCACAGCGGCCAGCTGGCCCTGTTCCACTATACGTGAACGTAGCAAACCCCAGGGAGTACCATTATGCTAAGCAGATCCAAGCAGCACTTACGAGGCACATAACACGGTTGCCCCAGGCCTGAGACTCCTGGGGTCTGTGGGGTGGAAGCCCTGCTATGCCCGTGCCCGGGAGTGCCCAAGCTTCACCCGCTGAGCTAAGGATCCCCAGCATGTGTATCAATGAATGGGAATTTGATGGTTATAGTGAATAAAGATGTCTTTGTTGTATTTACAGTTACCCCCGTGCCTTAATTCCCCCTCCCCTTACCCCTTACCCCTGGAACCTCCTGCTTCCTGGGGCGACCTCTCCGTCGCCATGCGGGCTACTCCGCGGTCTGTGAGCCGCCCTCATCCGCACTGGTGTCCCCCTCCAATGCTTCCTGGCTCTGCGCGGACTCCTGGCTCTCCTCTGTTGCCGCTCCTGGGGGCTTGTCTGGGCCCAGGACTGCCTGCTGCTGCTGCACCTGGTGGAGTGGCTGTTGCTGTCTCAACCCTGGTGGGACGGAGAGGCAGATGCGTGGGCCCTGTGATTGGAACTGCTGCTGCTGCTGCTGCTGCTGCTGCTGTGGGATGGGCACCAGCAGTGGGATTGCTGGTGGGTGAGGGGCTGCAGCCGGTATGGTGCCCAGGGGTGCTGCTGCCATGATGTAGGCACTCATTGTGCCCACATGTAGCAGCAGTGAGGTGCCGATCTCGAGGGACTGGTCCAGATTCCAGGAGTGCTCAGCAGCCCGGCGGTTGATGGTGTCCCGTCAACTGCTGTATCACCTCCATCTGCTGTGTGTAGTTCCGTGTCTACAGTCACCTCTCCTTCCGCATCTTGGCTAGGAGGTGCCTGTCCCATCCCTCCACCTGCTTCACGGCGTTTCCGGTGGCCGCCTCTATCCTGTCTACGGAGACGATCATCGCCTCCCCCTGCTCCACGCTGGTCTGCATTATCTCCTCCGCCAGGTGCTCCCGCCAGCGGCGCATACGTGCCCTGTGCTCCCGCATCCTCTGAGCCACCGGCACTGGTCCCTCTCGGGACTGGGCCAGCTGCTGGGGCAGCGGATCTGTGGGATACTGTAGTGAAAGATTGTGGAAGACCTATGTACACTGGTGGAGCCAGTTAGTGAACCCTTATATATCTTATTCGGCCTATTTTTGCTTTAAGAATCCATCTTGTATGTCATGAGTTGTAAGCATGCCTTTTTGGCAGTTTATGCTGTAGGAATGTGCGAACGCGCTTCTGAAGTTCAGAGTTCGGATCGAACTCAAATAGTTCAGTCGACCGAACCGAACTTTCAAACCGAACTCAAATTCGACTGAACTGTTCGGTCGAATCCGAACCAGTTCAGAAGGCCCCAAACCCCGGTTTTGAATGTACGAACTCAGTTCAGAAGTTCGGAATTTGACCAAACTTGAATAGTTTGGTCGACAGAACCGAGCTTTCGAACCAAACTCGATTTTTGAACCGAACTGAACTGAATTTCCAAACTTGGTTCTGTTTGCACATCCCTATTATGCTCTATTGTATAAGTTGTTGTTCAGAATGTCAAGGCCAACTAGAGCTGTAATGTTATGAGAAGCACTTATCAGTAATTGAACCTGATATCCAGAGTAAGGCTTGTTAATTGCTGACTCACTCAGGCTAGAGGAAGGCACTAGTTAATTGTTAGCAGATGCGCAGTGATTACATAGTGGGTTTTGTGAGGTCAGAATACTATACAGACACAGAGACCGGAAACCCACATTGGAAGAACTTCACTTCTGGTCACTCCGCAGACGTGCAGAGGGGGAGCGGCAGAACCTGGGTCCCACCTGGGGATCATCTCGCATCTGTTTTGGGGGTTTTCTGGCTTGCCTAAAGGGATGTGAGAAGCTGTCTTTTACTTTTTGTATCTTTTATTTTAATAAAATAGCTTTCTTGGCACTATATCGTTTGAGTCATCACTGTACTAATCTAAAAGAACAAACCATTTCAAGACAGATACGGGTTTGGTTAGCTCGGTAGGGCAGCTGTTAGCTGCATGTGTGCCCCCCTGGAACGGTGCTGGGGTGGGACCTGGGATGCCTGCCCATCCCTCCCCCTTCTCCTTGGCTGGCCGGGTTCCCTCCCCTCCCTCCACGCACCTGTGACCCGCTATCCCTCCCGTTCCCTCATGGTCACTCTCAGTGCCCCATCCACCAGCTCTGGCCACCGTTCCCCTGGGTCCTCTGGGAGCCATGTATGCGGGTCAATTCACTCCCCCTTGCCCCCCTCGCCCACTCACCTCGCTCCACCCGCTGCTGCTGCTGCTGCTGCTGTTGCTCCTGTTGGTCCACGTCGGCCTCGCATGGTAGCGGTCCCGTGTGGGAATGGCCGTGGGGGTGTGGCACTGGGGTTCCTCACTCTCTACCCCCAAGTACCCCCCGCCCCCCATGCCCTTCCCAGCCTCCTGTAAGCCCCATCCCTTCTGCTTACCTTCCGCCATGTGTTCCACCACTCTTGGTGCTCCTTCCCCCTCCGTTACCGCCTCCTCTCCCTCGGTCGCTCTTGTGATAAGGAAGGGGGGGGGGTTGGTTGGTGTAGTTCCCTTCCTGTTGTACCCCCCTGCTTCCTTCCTGGGTATGTGCAGGCCCCTTTGCCTTCCATGCCCTGTGCCTACCACCTATGTCTGTCTCCAAGTCCTCCGTGGCCGGCTGCTCGAGGAGGCTCTGCTCGGAGTGCTCCCCTCACATCCACTGGCTCAGGGTGACCAGCATGTCATCGTTGGAGCCCGAGTGCGGTGGTGGACTCCCCATGCCTGTCCGTGATGGGGGCCAACTGGTCCCTGAGCTCCTGGGCTGTTCGTCTTGGGGTGCGGGTCCAGCGGTGTCAGTGGGTGCACCCGGTGCTGCCATGGGGGGTGGGACATCCTCCAGTGTTTGGCCCTGTGCCACAGCACTTCCTATCAGCCAGGGAGCCACAATGGATCCTTCCATGTGGAGGATCCGGTCTAGGGTATCATAATAGGACACAGTCCGTGCTGCATGACCAGACCTCTGATTATTGTCCTTTATGTGCTTATAGCCCCTCTTGAGCTCCTTGGCCTTGGACTGGCATTGTGCTGCCATCCTCTGGTATCCGGCCTCCCACATTTCCCTCACTATCAGGTCAAACACGTGCTCATGGCACTTGTTGACCGCGAGCTCCATCTGGTTTTTCAGGGACCCCCAGATCCTGATGAAGTTCTGGGTCTCCTGGACTCCCCACTGTTCCCCTCTCTGGTACCTCCATCTCCATGCTGGGCCCTCCGGCTCCTGTGTCACCGCTGTCTCCTCTCTGCTGGTGTCCTGTGGGGGTTCTGGGGCTCAGGCACATTTCCTGGTCTGTTGGATGGACATGGGGAGTTGGGTGCTGTGGTTGTGCCGTTCCTGCCCCCGCCCTCCCGTCATCCCTCTGTGGATGTCCGCTACCCTTGCACACACACCCGCTGTCCTGTGGTTGACTGTGGGTGTTTTCAGACGTTACACGGTCCCCATTCACCACAGCAGATTCCTAGTAGTGATGAACCGATTAACCACCCCCCATGGTNTCCTTGCACCCCCGCCCCCCTGACCGCCCCGTGGTGGTCTCCCTACCAATTTGTGGAGGACCTCCATCTCCTGCTCGGTGTCCCTCTGTGGGACGGGTTGCTCCGGGTCCCGCTGCTGCTGCTTCTCATGCTCCATTGCTGTCCTATCTCTCCACTCTCTCTTCCTCTCTCACCACCACATTTCCCTGGTGCAGTGTGCCCTTTAAATATCCCTTCTTGTTCCGTTTGTTGTCCGCTGCCTGGCAGCAACACTGTGTGCATTCGCCACGGTGTGGGATTGTTGTCCATGATCATGCCTGGCGGTTGCCATTCAGATGTTACTTTTGGCCATTTCCCGGTGAGGATTGCATTGACCACGATTCTGGACCTGCTCCCATCCTGAGCTCCAGAACTGTGGTTAGCCTTGGCCCCTACCGGTGACTGACTGTGGTGAACATCTGGATGCTGCTGAACAGATGTTCAGGGCTCATTTGCAGCACTGGGGGATTGAGTGTGGTTCACTGTGGTTTACTGTGATCTCATGATGTCTGAAATTACCCTTTGTCTTGGCATCAAGACTGTGACAGCAACAGCTACCTGAATGCCTCACAAGTACAAATCTTAGAATGGATTAGCAGAATTTCAGGTCTGTTTCTACAAATAGAAAGAAATTTCTTTTTGTTTTGCACCACCTAATAAATGATGACAAGCTATCAAGTCATCAAGGCAGGAGTGATGCAGTCAATAAAGTTAAAATTTTACAAAGAAATAAGGTCATCCAGCAGGCCTTGAATCAGGATCTCTCTCTCTAAATGGCACACACACATATTTTTTGTTTTCATAACGGCTACTGCAATTTAAATATGCATACGCTGGTGTATTATTATTTCTATTAAGGTGACACCTTGGCTTGGCTCAAAACAAACAGCATAATCAGCTGAAAGGAAAAAAAACAAAAAAACGTGCAATTCTAGACTGATACTAAGTAGAATTGTAATGTGTGCACAGTCTCAGGGAAATTTCAAAACACCTCCATCCACAAAAACAACAGTGCTACTGACAATGTACTGCATCTTCTGTGTATGGGGATGGTAGCAGAGAAAAGGTACTTCATGGATTTCTTGTTCTGTCCTTCCACTTGGCTGGAACAAAAGCGTTTCTGTCTATTTTGACTAGAATTGGAATCTAGTTCACCTCTGAATTTAAAGACAAGCTCAAAACTCAGGGGGAAAATTAAGCAGGTTGGCTGTGTACAAAAAGTAAAATGTATTTTAATTATTCCATTTTTTTTAGCATGCCGTTCTCTTAAGGCTCTGGGATGGGTACAATGCACAAAAACATATTAAAGTATACATAGACTAAAATAATGAAACCTAAAAAAAATAGATTCCAGTCATGATGGTAAATGCTGAAATATTCACTGAGAAGAGAAAACAACTGAACCACAAAGTAAAGACAAGCTCATGGGCAGATGGTGAGCGGGGCCATTATCTGAAATATCAATGAGTGAGCAGTAGGAGGGAAATTCTTGGGTATCTGTTCACTGCCGAGAACAAGAATACCCAAACAATAACTAAACACTAGACACATTTCAGACAGCGTGTTTGGTAGGGCTGAAACTCTATTTTGACTTTTTCTCAGTTATCGACAAGAATCATGATTCTCATCTCATTTTGAACAAGAAACGATAACCGAGAAAATTGCCCTCTTGACAATTCTTGGTTGAAACACGTTTTTGTTTCTTATTCAATTATGATGACATTTGGGGTGCTTGTACCCCCAATGGAGGGCATTATGTGTACCATGTTTTGAAATGGTTCAATAAAGGGAACAGATGTTTAGAAGCAATTGAATGTTGTAATTTTAAGAAAAGCTCCATACACATTCATGGTTACACCTTCTTTATCTTCCATTCAATTTGCATGAGACCTGTGAAAATCATGTCCCTCTACAAGCTTAATACTCCTGCCAATTGTCAGAATCATTGGATGAAGGGTCTTGATGGTATAAGACATTAACTTGAAAATACTTTTCCAGCTGTAACATTTGTATATTCCGTCCTGTTTACAAGATATTTGGAAGGAATGTATCACATACCTTCCCTGTCATCTCTGCAAAACTACAAGACAATTTGATAAAGGGACCCAATTTTATAAGCAATTGAAGTTGTCCCCTTGAACACCATTATTCAGAAAAATAGCAGCACATGCAGTGCCAGTCAGTTAATGTGTCTGTCAGTCTTTTGGGTTGCTCCACATCCTACCTCCTACAGCCTCTCTCCCCCTAGCATGGCAGGGGGAGAAAGGCTGTAGGAGGGAGGATGTGGAGCAACCCAAAAGACTGACAGACACATTAACTGGCCAATTACTGCATGCTTCTAGCTTCACAATAGTGTCTCGAGGTGGGAAGTGGGGTCAGCCCTCAGGTGGGCATAGAAGGGACATAACTGGGACTTTGGGGGTAGCATCCCAGTAATCAGGAGACATGGTTTACATATACAGGCTGGCCACTTATCATCACAGTCACATCCTGCAGCACTGTGACAGAGGACATAAGCACAGCACAGAATGAGGATATTTGGTTGACATTTCTGCTGGCCAATTGACATCACAAACCGACCTTATACCACAGTGACACGTAAGAGAATCCCTGGCATAGGCTCCTTCTCTGCATATGCTGTGCAGACATATAAAATTGGGACCCATTATCACATCTTTCTGATATTTGGCAGAGAGGATCATGAACATGCGGTATAGATTCCTGCCATGTTTCATGTACACTGGTTGGAATACAAAGATGTTACAGTCAAACATACATTTATAAGTTAATTGCTTATACCACCGGGACCCTTTATCCAATCCTTCTGAAAGTTGTCAGAGCTAGTAAATATGGGAAGGAATATAGACTTGCTGATTTCCAACTATATTAAATGTGAGACAAAGAAGTTACAGCTAAGAATGTATATGAAGATTTTTGCAAAATAAATTAATTCAACTCCTTCTAAAATTAGATTCCGTTATTCAATTATTTTAGAATTTGGTACACCTAATGCCTTCCATTGGAAGTATACACATGCCAAGTCTCAACCAAATATAATGAAAAACAAAAACGTTACAGCTGAAAATGTGTTTTCCATTGAAACCAATGGAAAATGAAAAGAAAAGGAAAAACGAAAACTACAATTTGATATTTATGAAAATGAAAATGACAGATTTAAATAACAAAAACAAAAAAACAAAAATGACGTGGGACCCTGGTGCACACCTCTACAGATCTGTTTGTGTGGTCTAAAGAACAGCACACCCAGGTGTCACTATGGGTAATTTCAGACGTCACAAAATTTCCATTCACCACAGTGGATCACAGTGGATCCTGTGTGGTGGTGGCGAGTCCGTGAACGTTTGTTTTCTCCCAACCAGATGTTCAACACAGTGAACACCTGGCCGGGATCAAATTTACCAGGCTCTGGAGGTGAGGCCAGCCTCACCACGATCCGTGATGGGTCAAAAGTAACATGAGTTACCTTGGCCCATCACGGATCATGGCCCCGACCATGGTACGGGATCGGGCGCAGCGGCCGCATTGGCCACTGCGCCCGCCCATCTTCCCGAGGGCAGGCGGCCATGGGAGCGTGGGGCTGTGAGGACGCATGTTGCTCCGCGCAGCCTTTCCCCCTCCGAGATTCCCCAGCGTGATGGAGCCAGCATGTCTAAAGGACGGCTGGCTTCATCACGGACCAGGATCTGAGAGAGATCCTGGTCCAGGATTCAGCATGGTGAGCCGAACGGCCTGTCACGTCTGAAATTACCATATATTTGATTCAATGGTTTGCAAGTAGATGGAGGTTAGGTCATTATGCATAAAACAACCATTTTCATTCTTCTTCAAATACTTTAAATAACAAGCATCTCTGTATCAACACTATTCATTTAATAAGATAATTATTGAATTATTAGATAGTAAGAGAGCTCTCTGCATACACTCATGCTTTCCATAGGTGCATTGATGGTTTAGAATCTAAACTAGCACAAGTATAAATGCTTAAATGTAAACTTCAGCTAAAATACCAGATTATAAATCATTACACAATTAATACAGCTCTACTGACATCCACATAACTCATCTGATTCAACATCTGACCTGAAATTTTCAACTGGTTTTAACCAGCAATTATATTTTATTTTGGAAGATTGGAGCAGGTGTATTAGTCTACTGCCACCTGAGGCTATTTGTCCTTCCATAAGCAGAAACCAAAAGACACCCCTAAAAATCAACACTTGTGAGCATAACACACACTGGTTGAACATAACAAACATTGTTGTGGTGTTTCCATGAACACTTCAAATAAAGTTAAAGTCCAGATTATAGCTCACTATCCTGAAATTATGGCATTACCTATAGATAAATCATTTCAGGATTGAAGCTATACTGTCATTTTAATGGTTGTTTTACACACCCCTGGGTTTACAAGTCCACAAGTCAGCTCCTGAATGCATTCTTCACACACACATGCTGCCTTGAGGCAGCCTGCAGTAGTGGCGTGCGCTAAGGGAGCTCAGTTGTAGAGGGAAGGGGTTGCCATGAAAATGATGTGACCATGGCTGCCAGAAGAAAAGCACTTTACCAGGAGAACCTTTTACACACACAAGTTCTGGGAGACACCCGGATGTTACGGGATCCAGATTTGTAAAACCACAGAGATCAAGAACTTCTTAAATCCATGGGAATATCTGGAAATTCAAAGAGCTGGGTATTTAATATCTGGGTGAGTGATTTAGACACACAGAAAGTTGAGGTTGCAGCAGCAAACATGCAGGAGAAAGGGGTGTGTGTGTGAGATTAAAATTTCAAATCTCTTACGATAAATACAATTTATTTTATATACTTCCATTCACTGAGGGAGAACAGGTGAAATAATACCAAGCAGTATTAAACAGATATTACACAGAACGTATATAAAAGTTCGAAGCTAGACCCATTTTGCTATGCTAGTCACAGTTTTCCATTTATGATTGGTTGTTTATTTATTTTTCTACATCCAAGATGCCTTCAGTATATTGAATATTCCACTGACTCAGAGATTGTTTGGTTCATTCAGAGTCCAAGAGTGTTTTATTTATTTATTTATTTATTTATTTAAAAAAATTATATCCTGCCCCTCCAGCCACAGGCAGTCTGGGGTGTTAACAGACACAACGCTGGCCCGCTATGGCGCACCTGGCCAGCGTCTAACCCATGTGTCTATTAGTAGGCCACCAGATGTGAGCCCACTACAGGCCCCGACTGGGTAGGCAGCTGCCCAGGAACGGGGGCCCCCAGTTGGGGCCCAAGGGCCACCCAGTGGGCCATAGCAGGTGAGCGTGTGTGTTCACACTGCTATCCTGGTCCCAGCATGGGGTTCTCCATGGCCAGCCGCCATGGTTTCCTTTATGGACAGCCGTGGCTGCTCATTATGGTGGGGGCTAGGCACTGGGTGGGTGCAGCGTATGGGCATGGCCGGATGGCCTCAATTCACTGTGTTGATCTGCGAGAATGTTTGTTCCATTCTTAGACCTGACCCGGCTGCACATCTATTAACACGCTAAGAGCCCAATCCTCAAAGTACTTCACTAGTGCAAAACCCATTCGTGAATGGGCACTGGTGAAGCACTTCGAGGATCAGACCAAACAGATTTGTGCATTCAAGTGTGTAATTGCAATGCACCAAAACTGATTTAAAGATAACAAAGGGACATAATTCCTTAAGATAATAAGAAACAGTGGCCCACTTCAATTCAAGTCCCATGTGGGGAAGTACCAGAAGCATTAACCCATATAAGCAGAAAGTTCCTTGCAACACTACTATTTTTTTATTATTATTATTTTTTGTAAATACTCTTAAGAATAAAGCACAGGATTATTGAAAGACTGAACAGGGTCAAAGGAAACGGGTTTGTATAACATACAATAAATCCTTGCTTGTAATCGGAGAATTAAATCTTCCAAATCCTCGGACATTTCTATTCCTTTCTGCTAAAATGTTTTAATCTTCGATGCCATGTATAGATGGTATACATCTAATGATTAAGAGAAATAACATTACGTGATTAAATCATAACCTATATAGAATTCAGGATTTGATAGTTCATCTAGAGCAATATTCTCAATTTGATGAGGACAGGACTTGGGCATGCTTCGGTGGAAAATGCAAGAAAACCTGGAGTGGGCAATTATGGAATTATATACCCAAGGAAAATCTCCTTTCTGAACCTCCTGTCCCTCGCTTAGAGGGTTGGCGTACACCCAAGAAGAAGCATTCTTTTAAGACCCTTATTAATGTTACTTTAAACTGTTTGTATTTATTTAGTGACGCATCACTGTAATTCTCCTGAAAAAAAATATGTTGGAGAGGAAGAAAAATTCAATATCAGTTATTCCTTCAACGGAAGTGAAAATTGCAGATCTGTGCCAAAAGTAATGTTTACTATTTGTCCATTATAAGTGTTCTGGAATTCCCATCAAAATTCCTCTTCACGGAGACCTTCCCCCCGTCCCAATTATCCATATTGATGCCCGCTTCTTTTTGTTTTGTTTCTCTTTCTCTCTCTTCATCTTGTTTCTTTATCCAAATAAATAAGGGCATTGTTTTATAACTGTGTGAGCTACTGTGCATGTTGGTGACAAAATACAAATACTGAATAAAAATAAAAACTTTGTTTTTGGTTTTAAATTCCCCTTTTCTTTCTGCATTGACTGAGATCCTTATTAAGAACTGGTTGGGTAAAGAATAAAGCATAAAATAATGTCAGAAATTACTCTATTGTTATGCCTCTTTGTAGAAATATTTCCTTTATTCAAAACCATCTTCAAACGTGACTTTTACGTCTTCCAAAGATTGCCATAAATTTTGATCCTTTCACCTTGATATGTATTATTAGTACAGTCTCATCAGTTATCAGCAAAATGAGAGGACTGTTACTTGCATTAGCAATACCTTTTTGCAAAGATGTAAAATAGTCCCTTTGGTAGAATCTGACACCCATCGGGTGAGAGCACAGAGGGAGGGAAGGCTACCACCTTAGGTAGCCTTGCCTTACGTGGCAAACGAGCCACGTGATGCAGTGGCTCATATGCCCAGGGCCAACCAGATGTTCCCCCACCTGGGGAAGGGGGAGCAAGTAGCTAGCTGCTCCATGAAGTGTCGTCAGAAAAATTCCAAGCACACATCGCGGAGCAGCCTTACGACACCTGGGGGTAAGTCTGTCCAGGGCAGGGTAAGCCATGTGGCCAGGCTCCTTCTGCTTGCTGCATAGCGAGCTCCACGGTGGTTGCATGTGGCCACATCATCACGGCTGCAGGTAGGATTTTGGTATGGCTGGGAGAGGGAGGTGGGGAATGGATGCAATGCATCGACTTGTTCCAGTCACAGCGACAGCTTCAACAGGGGTTGGTCTACCCAGCTTCCCTGTAACATGCCCCCCAGTTTGGTGGTAGCAACTGCCCGCTATGGGACTGCACAGGGATCTGGCTGCCACCGCTCATTTGACCTCACCTTTAATATAAAACAATCCGAATACTTTTGTTTGCTTGTTTTCTTTTCCCCCGACACTTTCACTGTAGTTAAATGCAAAATTCGCATTGACTTGAACAGGAGTAGGAGCCAGATCAACTTAGTTGAAAATTAGATATAAAAATCAAACACAATTATTTTTAATGATCCTACTTCATGTTGTGATTAAAGAAAAAAAATAAATCTAAGGTTATAAAAATTAATGACATACTGTAAACTGAAAACAGAAACAAAGGGTGATTTCAGATGTTACGTAGTCCCGATTCACCACAGTGGATTCCCGGCGGGGTTGAACCAAACAACCCCGTGGTCAAAAAAAGTCCTGAACTGACATGACGGGACCACGGCAGGGAATCGGGCCGGCAGATCACGGGCCGGAGTAGCGCAACAGACGTGATGCCAATTCCCGACTGTGGTCAAAATACCCAAAAGGCACCGGGTTAGCCTGTCCCGGCTGCTGCTGCTGTCCCTCCACCACCTCCAGGTGCAGCACGACCACCTCCTCCCCCGCCCGTGCCTCTACTGCCGCCTCCTCCACCTCCTCCTCCTCCCTTGCTCCATTGCCCTCCGCTCGCCTCTCCCTTCCGTCACTCCATCCTGCCCCGTCCCCCTGCTGCTGTGTGCCCTTTAAATCTCCCTCCACTGCCTGTGTTGTTGCTGGTTGTCTGGCAGCGAAGCTGTGTGCTTTGTCCCCAGCTGGGAATCATTTCCTTTTATTCCGGCCGGTGGTTGTCGGCCAGATGTTACTTTTTGTTGGTTCCCGTCGGGAATCTCTTTGACCACACTTTCGGAGATGGTCCGGCAGGGAGCTCCGGAAGCGTGGCTGATTTTGACCCCATGTGGGTATTGACTGTGGTGAACATCTAGCGGCCGCTGAACAGACGTTCAGGGCGCTTTGGCCCCGCCGTGGGATTTACCGTGGCTCACTGTGGTTGAGTGTGATCTCATAACATCTGAAAATACCCAAAGAAAACAAAAACAGAAAGGTATTGGCAACTATGGTTTTTGTGCTAAAATGGATAAACATACTTTTTAAGAAGATATAAAAAATAAAAACCTAATAAGTAATACTCAATATATCTAGCCCAAGAGAAATTCTGTCTATATATACAAATAAGTAAATGAGACTGACATTGCAATGAAGAGTGTTGGACATTGGGTAATTTCAGACGTTACGAGATCACGCTGAACCACACTGAACCACGCTGAACCCCCCCGTGGGGCCAAAGGGCGCTGAACGTCTGAACGGCGCGCGCCAGATGTTCATCACGCTCAATACCCACATGGGGTCAGGTTCAACCACGCTTCCCGGGCTAGCCGGGGGAAGGTCCCGGGAAGCGTGGTCAAACGAACCCCCACAGGGAACCAAGCAAAAGTAACGTCTGGACGCCAATCCCCCAGCGGAACCAAAAAAAAAGAGCCCCAGCCGGGGACGAGGCACGCAGCGTCGCTGCCAGGCAACCAGCATCAACACAAACACCGGAGGGAGATTTAAAGCGAGAGCAGCAGCAAGCAAGCGTGGCGGGATGGAGCGAGGAGGGAAGCGGAAGAGAGCGGAGGCACAGACAGCGACAGCGGCGGGACAGGAGGCGGAGGAGGTGCAGCCAGGCCCAGCGATGCAGGCGGAGGAGGCACAGGCGCAGGAAGGGCGCACACGGGAGCACCCGACCAGGGAGGCGCCCCGGGAACAACACCCACAGCTGAAGCCGGGTCGCGCCGCCCCGGGGACAGCGGCCGGAACGGGCCCACAGGAGGCACCCAGGAAAAGGGTAAGGGCACCCACCTGGAGGGGAACAGGGGGCACGGGTGAACCCCCTGTGGGGGGGGCCGGGGGGACCCCGGGCGGAAGGCAGGGGGGCAGGGGGCCCCCGAGAGGGGCCACACCCCCACCCAGCAACCACCCACCCCCACCCCGGGGGGGGCCGGGGGGACCCCGGGCGGAGGGCAGGGGGGCAGGGGGCCCCCGAGAGGGGCCACACCCTCACCCAGCAACCAACCACCCCCTTTCCCCCCCCCAGACACGAAAGTCGGCCCGGGCGGACGAGCCCCAGGAGGAGCCCGGCCCCGGGCGCCCGGAGGCGCACCCCCAGGAGGAGGTGGAGGAGGAGCAGAGGCAGGTGCAGCAAGAGCTGGACCAGGAGGAGGAACAGCAGGGGCCCAGCCGGAGGAAGGCCTACCACAGAGGGGGACAGTGGGGCCTCCAGGAGACCCGGGACTTCATACGGATATGGGGGACCCTAGAGTACCAGCTGGAGCTCGCAATCAACCAGCGCAACGAGCATGTCTACCGGGACATCGTGCGCGACATGGAGGCGGCGGGGCACGAGCGCACTGTCAACCAGTGTCGCTCAAAGGCCAAGGAGCTCAAGAGGGGGTACAAGGCCCTCAAGGACAATAACAGCCGCTCCGGCCACGGGGCCCGCACCGCCCCCTACTACGATGCCCTGGACCGCATCCTTCACATGAAGGGCTCCATAGTTGCCCCACGCCTGGTGGGCAGCGCTGTGGTCCAGGGCAGGGAGCGGGCCGAGGTACCCCCTCCCCTCGCCGCCCGCCCGGTAGACACGAGCTCAGGGGACCCCCACCCCCAGGAGGACCACCCGGGACCCGCAGAAGCCCCAAGGCCCCCCCCCAGCAGCAGCCCGGAGACATCCCAACGCCGGGCCGGCCAGGCGGAGTCGGAGGTCGGCACCTTCACCACCCTCAGCCAGTGGTCCCAGGGGGAGCACTCCCAGGGTGAGGCGCCGGGCTCCGAAGGCTCGGAGACGGACATAGAGGGTAAGCGGGCCCCCAGGGCAGGGGGGGGCACGACCAGGGGGCCGGTGGCAGGGGCGGGGGTGGGGGCCCTGCTGCAGGGGCCACAACCAGCCCCCTTCACCCGCTCCCCCCTCTCCCGCCCGCAGGACATGGGGAGCCCCAGGACCGGGCCAGCGAGACGGTGCAGGCCCCCGCGGAGGGCACAGGAGAGCAGGTGCCGGACCCAGGTAAGGCGGGAGGGCTGGGATTGCGGGAGGGCCCCCCGGGCGCCAGCCCAGGGGGGCCTCTGGCCTCAGTGGGGGAGGGGGGGCAGGGGGCCCCGGGACCCGACCCCGCTAGGGGACAGGGCCCTGCACTGACCCACCCGCCCATTTCCACAGGGCAGCCCCCGCGCGCGGCGCCTCCGCCGGCCGCAGCCCCAGCCCAGCGGATGCGGGAGTACCGGGCGCGGGTCCGCAGGCGCAGGGAGGAGCAAGCGGAGGACATCGTCCGCAGGGCGGAGGAACAGGGGGAGCGCATGATCGCCTCCGTGGACCGCATGGAGGCGGCCATAGAGCGGTCCATGGAGAAGGCCCTGGAGACAGACCGCCGGCTGGAGGCGGAGGTGCGCCTGGAGCGGAGGCGGGAGCGCCGGGAGCACCAGCGGCAGCAGGGGCTGCTCAGGGGCCTCCGGCAGGACATACAGGGCATGGTGCGGGAGCACAGTGCAAAGATGGACAGGTCCCACGACATTGGGACCTCCCTGCTCCTGCATGCGGGCACCATGTGTGCCTACGTGATGGCCGGCGCACCTCCGGGCGCCCTGCCCGCCCAGGTCCCCATGCCGGGCCCCTCGGCGCCCCCGGGCCCAGCCCTGCCGCCCCTGGCGCCCCCCCGGCCCCAGGGCCCTCGCATGCGCCTCCCAGTGCCCCCGGGCCTCCGGAGGGTCCAGCCCCCCCGGGGCGCGACCGGGGCACCGGGCACAGCTGCCCATCCGCCGCCCGGCCCCCTGCCGGGGCCGGGACCGGCCCAGGACACGGCAGGGGACACGGACAGTGGGGGGGAGGGGAGCTCCCAGAGCTCGGTGGGCCCAAGCGGCCGCACGAGGGGTCGGCCCAGGAAACGCGGGGGGATGGTGGGAAGGGGGGGGAGGGGGAGGGCCACATGAGGGCGGGTGGTGGACGGGGTCACGGGCACGGGGGTGGGGAGGGGGCACAGGGTGATTGTGTGAACTGTGTGGGCAATAAAGTGTTGTAAAGAGACAGTTGTCCCCGGCCCGTTTGTGGGGGGGACAGGGCTGTGGGACCGCGTGTACAGGGGCATGGGCACGGAACGGGGGGTGGGGCCCCCAGGGGCGGGAAGGCCCTCACAGCGGGCCCCCCCGGGCGATGTGGGTTGCAAGGGCGTTCCGGATCCTTTTGGCATACCGGTACTCCCGGGGGTTCCCTGCGTTCACGTACAGGGGAACAGGACCGGGGGGCCGGTGGGGCTCGGGGTACTCCAGGGCCGCCCCCTCGGTCTCGCACACATTGTGCAGAACGCAGCAGGCACCGATCACCAGGGCGGAGGTGGGGACGGTGAAGTCCAGGCGGCCAGCTATACTCCTCCAGCGCTGCTTCAGGGCCCCGAAGGCACGCTCCACCACGGTCCGGCTCGCACACAGGCGGGTATTGTATACCTGCTCCGCAGGGGTGCTCGGGACAGGGTAGACCTTCATCAGCCAGCGGGTCAGGGGGTAGGCGGGGTCCCCCAGGATGCAGGGGGGCATGGGAACACCCTCGATCCACCTCATGCCCATGTCCGCGAAGTCCCCCCGGTACATGCGGGCATAGAAGGGGGAGATGGTCATGATCCTGGCGTCGTGACTCCGGCCGGAGTTGCCCGTGTAGATGTCTATGAAGCGGGCCCGGTGGTCCACCACCCCCTGCAGGTGCAGGGAGTAGTATCCGTGCCGGTTCACATACTCCAGGGCCTCCCCCGCGGCCGGGCGCAGGATCTCGATGTGTGTGCCGTCCACGGCTCCGATGCAGTTCGGGAAGCCCCCGGCCGCGAAGCCAGCCATCACAGCGCCCTGGTCCAGGAGCTGGATGGTCCTGTCGAGGAGCACGCCCTCCACAGCCTCGCACACATCCCGCACGATGCAGGCGACCGTGCTGAGCCCCACCCCGAAGTGCTGGGACACGGAGCGGCAGGAGTCGGGCGTTGCGAGGGCCCAGACCCCTATGGCCACCCGCTGGACCATGGGGATGGGCTCCCGCATGGAGGTGTGCTGCCGCTCCAGCCAGGGCGTGAGGAGCTCCGCTAGGCGCAGCAGGGTGGCCTTGCCCATCCGGAAGTGGGACCCCCACTCGGCCTCCCCCCAGTGGGCCTGGGCCCGCTCCCACCAGGCCTGGGGCCGCTCCGTGACCCATAGGCTCCGCGCTATGGGCATAGCCAGCAGCGCTGCCCGGCGGAGGGTCTGCGTTGCCCAGCGGAACCGCCTCGCGGCCCCTCGGAGCGCAGCGGGCCGGGTGAGGCTCCGGCAGGCGGCCAGCCACGCCCCCCAGGCCCGGCGCCGAGCCCTGAGCCGGGCACGGACTCTCCTGCGGGCCTGCTGGCCCCGGAGGCGCACGCCAGCCCGCAGGGCCAGGACATAGCGCAGGCGGACGGCCAGGTGCACCCTCTCGGTCAGGAGGCACAGCTGCTCAGTGTGGTCACGGTGCCACTCAGCCGCGAGCGCGAGGAACATCCAGTTCCCACCTGCCCTATCGCGCTCCATGGTGCTGGGGCCCCGGTGGGGGCTGGGAGCGCTTATGGCGGCCCGGTGCTGGTGGCTCCGCCCGGGGGTCGGCCTCGCGGGCCTGCGCGCGCCCTGTGCCGGTGCGTTCCGGCTGCTCCCGCCCCCAGCACCCCGGGCCCCCTCCCCTCGCTGTTTGTAGCGGGATGGCCTTGAAGGTGCGATTAGGCAGACAGAGAGCTCGCTGTTGTTCTCTGCAGCTGTGCCGGGCCCGCACCCCACGCCTCGCTCTGTTGTGCTACAATGTTGCGGTGCGGGCCCGTGTTCCCTGTCCCGGGGGCCGGGCCGAGCCTCTCCCGGCCCTGGGCAGTCTGTGTGCCCTCCGGGCTCCGTGTCCCATTCCCTGTTGTGCTGGACCATGGCTGGCTGCCCATCCATGGGGCTCCCGCTGTCCGGCCCCCAAGGGGCCCCCCATATCTGGGCCTTCCGCGAGACCATGTCTCTGTGCGACCTGTGGCACACCCCTGCCGTGCAGCTGCTCCTGGCCGGGCCGGGGAGCCGTGCAGGTGCCTACGAGAGCCTGAGCTCCGGGCTCCGTTACTTTGGCCATGTGGTGAGCGCCCGTGATTGCCGGCTGCATGCGGAGGCCCTGGGGCTGGCTCGTTTCCCCGAGGGGCGCATCCCGGAGGTGCTGTGCGCCCATGTGCCCTGGAGCGCCTCGGAGACCGTGTCAGCGCTGGTGGTGTGTGGTCTGGGCGCCTACTCGGAGTGCCTGGCCGAGGGTGGCCCTGCCTTGGCCGTGAGCTACTTCTCCTGTGTTCACGGGGCCCGTGGGTACCAGCGCACCCGTGGGGCGGCGTTCCAGCGGCTTCTGGAGCTGGGGCATCTTCCGTGGCCCCCTTCTGCTGCCTGCTGTGTGCCGGAGCCCTCCGCGGTGGAGATGTCATCCCTGTTGGCGGTGTGGGCGCGTGTGGATGTGCAGCTGGCCCTCACCATGCCCGATCCCTTCGAGGCCTACTACCTGATCGCCCACTACATGTCCTTGCAGGGGTACCGCCGGGGCATGCTGCACTGGCCCCACCTGGTCCACCGGGCGGGCCACCCGGGCCCTGGGGCCAGCGGGGCCCCCGGCAGCGGCCCGTGAGCCCCGCGTCGCTGGCCTGCCCCCCCCCGCGTGGTGCCCCCGTGTGGGCTCCCGCCCCGGCCCGGGGGGGGGCCTGGTCCCCGCTGGCCGCTCCCGACCTGCGGACCCCACCTCGGTGAGCTCCCGCCCGCCTCGCTGCTTGCTGCTGCCCCTGGCCGTGGTCCTGGGCCCCCTCCATCCCCGTGACTCCGTGGGTGCTGCCTGAGCGTCGCTGGTGCTGCGGAGGAGCACCGCTGGACCCGGCTGCCCTGCCTGTGCCAGCCTTTGACTGTGGGGCCCCCTTCCTCCTCCTCCTGGCGCCCCTCCGCCGGCCTCGCTGTGCTTTGGGGGCCCCCAACGTGCCTTGCTCCGGGGGTCCGCCCCCCCCCCCCGAGACTGCCTCTGTTCCTGTGGGGGCACCTCCTTGGACTGGACTGGACTGGGGTGGTGTGGGGGTGGGGGTTGCTGCTGTCTGTGCCTTGCCCCGTGGTGGTGCCCCCCCCTCCCTGCCGGTGTTCCGGGTGGGGTGTTCCGGGCGCCCCTTCCCCCCTTCCCGGCCTTTCCCTGGTGTGTGTGTGTGTGTGTGTGTGTGTGTGTGTGTGCCCGGGCGTGTGGCCGTGCATTGTGCCCCGCTGCGGGACCGCTGTGTGAGCCGGCTGTCAGCCTGTTCTCGCTCTTCCCCCCTCCCTTCCCGTTTCCCTTGTGTGGGCGTTCCCTTGTGTGCCTTGTGGCTTCGTTTGCCCTCAGTCGGCCATGTCTGTGTCCCGCCCCTGCCCGGTGCCTTGTGGGGGTTTAGCGCCCGGCGGGGGTTCGGCTGCACGTCTGTTGTGCTGCCACGGCCCGCGATGGTGCGGCCCGGTTCCGGCCCGTGGTCCCGTTCCCGGCACGTCTGTTTAGGTCGTTTTCCAACCCCCGGGCGTGGTTGTGCTGTTCGCCCCCCCGGTGGTTCGCTGTGGTGAACCGGCCGCCCGTAACGTCTGAAAGTACCCATTATCTAACCAGGACCAGGGATTAGGAACTGGAAGAATTCTTTCCAATTCTGAAGCGCTCTCTCTCTCTCTCTCTCTCTCTCTCTCTGATATAATTCAAGTCAAGTAAGCAAAAATGTTTCAGTGTATGTGCTTAAAGTTAGGTATCCAAACTCAGCTTTTGGAACCCAGCTGAGAGTATTCATTTATGGCTCACTTTAACCACAAGTTCAGAGTAACTACGTTGTAATAGCTTGTATTTCTGTACCTTTTAGGTTATACAGCTGGACACAGTAGAAAACAGTAGGGTGAAGACTACCCTAGACAGAGATTGATGGAACTTTCTGTATGATATCGGTACGAATACACAAAGTAATCCAATAAATCTATTATTTCCATTTCAGCATGAAGAGCATGTGATCACAAATGCTATAGGAGAAAAACAGAGTAATGTGATCATTTTGTATTAAACAAAAATAAGAAAGCATCCATGATAATGCCTCTTCAGCAGTTCTTAACCCACCACTAGTTTTAAAGATCAGCATACGCACCTGTACTCTCTGAAGAGAGATACATTGCCATTGGTATGTTTATTTCTTTATTTAAATTTATATGCTACCCTTCTCTAAGACTCAGGGCATCTCACAACTGTACAAATATTAAAACACATACAATAAAAATACCCTTAAAACCCCAACACTCCAAATAACCCCCATAAAACCCACCCAATACAACCCAATTCCCCACATACAACCCCCCTCACAACTCTACCCCAGAAACCACCCATCAAAACCCATCCCAATCTCCTATCCCCACCTACCAGATGCTATTCCAAATAAAAAAGTCTTACACCACCTCCAAAAGAATCCCAGGCTCAGGCTCAGGCTCAACTGAACCTCCAGGGGAAGGGAGTTCCATAATATTGGGGCAGCAACCGAGAACACCTCCCTGTGAGCTCTTGTTGTATGGGCAAGGCTAACAGACAGTACCCACAGGAAGGTGCTCCCGGATGGTCGCAGGGGCCACAATGGGGCATGGAAGGACAGGTGGTCTTTCAGATATATGGGGCCCAAACCATTTATGGCTTTAAAGGTCAAAACCACCACCTTGAATTGTGCCCAGAAAGATATAGGGAGCAGTGCAGACTTCGGAGCACCGGTGTAATGTGCTCCTGCTACCTTGTCCCGAAAAGAAGTCGTTTATGTTTGTTTACTTCTCAGGATAACGATACCACTCTTCTGATTTACCTGGATGCACCAAAATCATACCTGCCTAGTTACATTTATTCATGATCTTTATGTATCAGAGTTGGAACTTCACACAAGTCAAGTAATATGTGTAAAGTAAAGCTTGGTGAGTTTACAGATTTAAAATTTAAAATTTAAATGTTTAACTTTTGAGGGGTTTTTAAAAGTCATTTAAACTGCATTTTAATTGCATGTTCAACAAACAGTATGGTTTGTATCCATAGCTGGAGCCAGGGGTCAGTGATTATTGTGGCTTTCTCCATATTGCTCATGATGTCTGGAAATTAGAATGTGGAAGGCAGTTCAGTCCAGCAATGAAAATACAGGGAAGTAAAAGGGAGTCAGTGGGAAGGATCAGGTTTGGCTGCTGGAGTAACAAAAAATTTCCTTAGTTGTTGACTGAGTTGCTTGAACTGGATAGAAAGGGGAGGGGAGGGAAGAATTGACAAGTCCAGTTTTGTTAATTGAAGTAGCAATTTTCAACAGTTGTGGGTAACAAGAGAGAACTGCCAAGTTATATACTGAATCTGTGAAGTGCCATGACTGAAGGAAGGGATTGTTCATCTGCAGCAGCCAGGAGCTGCGGAGGACTACTGGATTTGCATTTGAGAATGCACTTTTTCATGTTTAGCAACTGAGGACTGTAATTTTCCAAATATCAGCTCAAGCAGGCAGAAATTAATCAGAATTCAAAGTAGCCTTGATTGGAGACCAAGGCTGATTGAAACAGGTTGGGATTTTTGCATGATGATTGTAGTTATTTTCCTTGGGAAAATGAGCAGTAGTGGCTTGATTCGGATCTTGCAGATGTTGGCTTTACACTAGTGTAACTGAACTAGCTCCCCTGAAATTTTCACTGCTTTACACAAATGTTAAGAGGAAAATCATGGCCGAATTTATTATATTGCAAAACTAAAATTATTTACATTGGCTCACCAGAGAATTGAACTCATTTATCATTTTTATTGGGTGCTGCTAGTGTATTTCTGCCCATGTTGGGCTGTGGTTGCATGATACTGTTATTTTCATTAGCAGGTTGCCTTTTGCAGAGTTCATGCTTGGCTGCTTGCTAAAGAAATTTAGTGTTGATAAACCCGGAGAATGCATGATCAACTTTGTAGCCTGCTATAATCCCAGTTCAGTAAAGTGGAAGCTCTAATTCTCTGCCAAATACCATCATCTGCAAACCAAGCCTTACTGTTGTCGATATTGCTGAGCACTGGATAGAGACACCATGTAAGCCATTAAGTCCTACTGTCTTCATTCATAGTAGGGCACTAGGCATGTTCTAATGCAACAACAATTTAATTTGGTGAAGAATGGTGTGGGAAGTTTTTGTGCACGCACCACCCATACGAACAGACAGAGACATGCTCTGGGGTAAAAAAGGCCTTGACCGCAACTTGATAACAACATAATTTACACATACATAACAAACAATAGTAAAGAACCTGTGTTCATAATAGCGGGGCGGAACCATGCTACATCAAGCAGGCAAAAGGGGGTTGAGCTAAATCTTGCTCCCCCTGCCTGGGTGAATCGACCCTTCAAGTTCACCCTCCCCTTGTGTCAGGATAGGTTTGCAGCCCCATAACCAGCTGTTCCGAGCCTGGGATGAGGCCACTGGCCTTAAGACCCCCCCACTCCCCTAGTGGTAATGGGTACAAGCGCGGCCCCTCAGTTCATAGGGAGCCTTTCCACAGCATGGTTCCTACCCCACTAACCGCCATGAAAAGGGGGGAGGCAACTCGCTACTCCACCCCTTTCCCTTACACAGGTAACCCAAAATGCAAATGGATTACCGCCCTCAAGTTTTCTAGCCAGAGCATGTTCCCCTGAACCGACAAATGCATGCCATCATGCCGGAAAAGACCTGCTTGCCAGCTCACGATCCTTTCATGGTGCACTACCCAGCCCCCCAAGCGCCCAACAAAAGCCCACATGGCCCGGTTGATTTTTTGCTTGGCAAGCTCTATCTTGCCAGGCATAGCGGTATACCTCCAAACCCTAAGGGCAAACAAATCCGACCAACAAATGAGTGCCCATGGCCACCGAGCCGCCAATTCTGAGATGTCATCCTTCATTGCTCCAGTGAGTTCCCAAGCGCTGCGCAATCCGAGATCGTTTTCGCCCAGATGGATGACAAGGATGGCAGGCAGCCCGAACTGCTCAGCCCTGAGGAGGAGCGAAGGTAACAGATGCTCCCAGTGCATGCCGCTGCTCCCAAACCAGTAAAGTCGGGCAGCCTGAAATTGAGGAGAGAGGAAGAGGCACCTGGCTGCTACAGGTATATATACCTGTCCAATGCCCCCCGCCCACCAGGTGCCCCTCCTCTCTCCCCATTGGCCTACCTGTGCCGCTGCCCATGAGCAGGCAGGAAGGAGGGCAAAAGGAACCCTTTGCCCAGGGGCGGGCAGGCCCAAACTCACCCTCCTGCTTAGGGCTGAGGGGTGTCCCTTCAGATGTCTGGAAGAGGCTTTGCAATGTAGCACCTTCTCCATTCCCAAATATGCTCTGTGAGCAGGAGGGTACGGGGTAGAAATAGAACAAAATAAAAATATGGGTACCTAATTTGGGTCTTTTAACTTCCAAATATGGATACCTTATGCGGTCACAACTTTTTAATGGGACAAATCACACTATATAAGTCCCAGGTTCAGGTATGTTACTCATGGGAAAAAATAGTTGAGTGGCTTCCAGAAAATTTCACCAAACCAGCTCTAAATCTGAAACTTGCAGCAGTTGAACAGTCCACCATTTGAAAAAAAGAAACACATGGGTTGTCCATCTCTACTTTGGAGGTGGTCATTCTACTTATCTTCATATATTGGTGGTTAGCTGCTTTCTACAGGCTTGGTTGGCATTATATGATACCAATTAATTAATTAATTAATTAATTAATTAATTAATTAATTTCCTGCCCTATCCCTAGGCCTCAGTGCAGGTGACAACATTTTAAAAAACAACTACAAAGAAAGTAAGTATAAAATGCAGACACATAAGATATAAGATACAAGATATAATTCAATATAAATATACCCTCACAAACACAACCTAACCCATCACCCTTCCAAATCCTATCTCCACCAGTCAACCTCCTGGCAAAATACATTGCCTTCAGAAAAAGGTCAGGATCTGATGAAGTTCCAGTGGAAGAGAGTTCCATAGTTGTGGAGCAGCAACTGAGAACAACTCCCTGTTGGGCCTTGCTTCACAAACATGACCTAAAGGACTATGATGGAGCACAGGGAATGAGGGGGTCATTCAGATATGCAGGACCCAAGTTATTTAGGACTTTATAGGTCAATACCAGCACCAAGAATTGTGTCCAAAAAACTCTTGGATACCACTGCAGACTCTGAAACAAAGGTGTAATGTGTTCTTAATGACTCATCTCCATCAGAAGGTAGGCTGCTAGGCAGTCCCATGTACTGCACACTACAGTAGTCTAGCCTCAAGGTTACAAAGCTATGGATGACAGTGGTATGGTGGCTAGGTCTAATTTTGAAAGAAAAGGGAGATGGTGAAAAGTACTTCTAGCCATCAGCACAACCTGATGTTCCAGGCACAGCAGTGGATCCAGGAACATCCCAAGGCTGCAAATCTGAGTAACTAAAGGAGGCTGAACCACTTTGATAAAAAGTGTTCATATCCTCTTAGGTCACAAGACCAGTCCACCATCATCTCTTCAGTCTTACTACTACTTCTTATCATTTCTAAAGCGCTACTAGTCATACTCAGTGTACGCAGTCGTACGCAGTCTTACGCAGTCGTACACCATGTTGGAATCAGTTTCAGTTAGTTCAGTTGCATCCAGTCCTCAATGATACTAAGTAAGCACTGAGACTGCTGGATAGGGATGGGCGAACAGAATGCGGTTCAGATGTTTGGACATTCGATTGTTCGATTCGAAACCCAAGTTCAGGTTCGATGGTTTGGTTCAGCCAAGTTCGGTTTGGCCGAACTTGGTCGAATGTTCAAAAATAGCGCTATAGATACCAAAACCAAATTTTTGGCCCTGAAAAGACGTTTTTTCCACCCCCAAACTCATCCGAACACGACCAAACTGTTCGGTCGTTCGAGAGTTCGGTTCGGACGTTTGGTTCAGACGTCCAAACAGACCGAGTTTGGTCCAAACTCTGAACATCCGAACCGCGTTCGCCCATCCCTACTGCTGGACCCTGGTTGGATCAAAAGTATAGACGGCAGTTCTATACTTTTGATGGCATACTCTAGCATATTTGATACTCTAGCATATTGATGGCAGTTCATACCATATCTACATACAATTTTGCCCAGTGGTCTCAGATACACATTAAACAAGAGGGGAGACAACATGGAACCCTGTGAGACCCAACATGATAAGTCCTAATGGGATGACGAGCAACAACATACCCTCCCTCTGAGATCTCCCTGGCTGGAATGAGTGGAACCAAGCTAAAGCAGTCCCATAGACTCTGCTAACATAGCCAATGCGCCATGGTGAACTGCATCAAAGGCTGCTTAACCTCATCAACACATAATGGAGAACTGCATCAAAGGCTGTTTAAAGGTCTTATAAGATCAACAGGGTAGAATTTCCCCTGATGATCTCAAAAGGTAAAATTAGACAAAAAGGGGGCAAGGCGCCTCCCCAGCCTGACCTGGGGTGGGAAACTTCAGCCACCACTCCCCAGGTCAGGAAAGAGTGCTGAACAGACGCACCTGCAACCCCTGGCAGCAGGAGAGCCTTCTCAATGACTCTACACCCAGGGTAGGGTGGAGGACCATAAGATGTGGGTGGAGGACCACAACATGTGGGTGGCCACCCCTGCCCCACCCAGCTATGGCAACCAGCCATGCAGGGTTAGGCAGGGACGAACAAACTTGTGAGGATGAGTTGGTCCATGGGGGTGATCCTTGGCTCAGGATTGTTTCTCGGAATCAGTCCCAGAGCACATCCTGGGTCAGCCACCTACCTGCCCCAGGGCAGACATGGGCCAATATCTGGTGGCAGGCCAACAGACAAGGGTGTGAGTCCCAGGCCAGTGAGGGCTACAGCGGGCCATTGCAGGTCACTGTCTCATCTATTTTTACCCTAAGTGCCACATATTGTTGACCATGGCCACAGACATAAGACACTTTCAGACCCACCCACCCCCACACGCGCGCACATACTTTGGCTGCAGAAGGGAATGCACATGCCAGGATATGCACGGGGTTTGGCCGGTCTGAAAGTCCCCCTGCGCAGCTTTGTCAGCAAACACTGCAGCAATACAGTGCTGGATTTCCTGCTCTGTATCTCTGTGGGTGTTTGCCGGCAAAGCCATGCAGGGGGGCTTTCAAACTGGCCAAACCCCATGCATATCCTGGCTTGTGCATTCCCTCTCACAGCCAAAATATGCTCAGGGGGGAAGGTCTGAAAATGGCTATAGTCGCATTACCATTATAGGTAGGATGAAAGCCAGACTGACATGGTCCCAGGAATCTGATAGCATCCAGGTGTGTCTAAAGCCGCAAGGCAACAGCCTGTTTAATAGCTAGGGGTGTGCATGTCATTTTCATTATTACAATAATGATAACGAAAATTGTCATTTCCATTATCGTTATTGCAATAATGAAAACAACAAATAATAATACTGAAAATAGAAAGGAAAATGACATTTTGTTTCTAAGGGAAAAAACTGAGAAACATATTTCCGGCTATAACTTTTTCTGTTCCCTATTTGATTCTGATGAAACTTGGGGGATTGTAACCCCAACAGAGGGCACTATGTGTACCAATTTTCAATGATTATATAAAGGGAACCAATTGTAGAAGCAATTGAATGCTGTGATTTTAAGAAAAGCTCCATACACATTCATGACTACAACGTCTTTATCTTCCATCCAATTTGCATGAAACCTGTGACATATATGTCCCGCCACATGCTGAACACGCCTGCCAATGTTCAGAATGTTTGGATAGAGGGTCCTGATGGTATAAGACATTAACTTTAAAATACATGTCCAGCTGTAACATTTTTATATTCCATCCTGTTTACAAGATATTTGGCAGGAATGTAGGACATACCTTTCCTGTCATTTCTACCAAACTACAGGACAAGTTGATAAAGGGACCCAATTTTATAAGCAATTGAAGTTGTCCCCTTGAAGACCATTATTCAGATAAATAGCAGCACATGCAGTGCCAGTCAGAGGCAGGCACCTGGCGTGGCAGGGAGAGAGAGGCTTCAGGAGGGAGGATATGGAGTAACACAAAAGACTGGCATTCACATTCACTGGCCAATTACTGCATGCTTCTAGTTTTACAGGACCAATCAGTAGTGGCTTTAAGGCGGGCATAGGGGGCGGACCTGAGGTGGGCATAGAAGGGACATAACTGGGACTTTGGGGATAGCATCCCAGAAATCAGGAGACATGGTTTCAGACGTTACGAGATCACAGTCTCGTATTTTCAGATGTTACGAGATCACAGTCAACCACAGTGAACCATGGTCAATGTCGCTGCGGGGCCAAAGCGCCCTGAACGTTTGTTTGGCGGCCGCCAGATGTTCATCACGGCCAATTCCCACATGGGGTCAATTTCAACCACGCTTCCCGGGCTCCACGCGGGACGAGCTCCGAAAGCGTGGACAAAGTGATTCCTGGCAGGAAGCAATAAAAAGTAACATCTGTCCAGCAATCACAGCCCAGAATCCCAGGATTCCAGGCCATGGTCAAAGCGGCTGGGTGCTGCAGCTGTATTGGCTGCGGCGCCCGCCTGTCTCCCCAGAGGGCGGGCTGTGGGGGAGCATGGGGGGGCGAGGCCGTGTGTACGCACATTGCGCCGCGCGGCCCCGCCCCCTCCCCAATTCCCCGCCAGGATCAGCCAGCACGTCTATTCGGGCCGTTTTTTGACCACGGGGGTGGTTATTTCATTCCCCCCCATTGGGGATTCGCTGTGGTGAATCGTCCCAGCATAACGTCTGAAAATACACTTGGTCACATACAGGTTGGCCTATTATCATCACAATTACATCCTACAGCACTGTGACAGAGGTCATAAGAGAATCTCTATTGGCTCTTTCCTAAACAGATGCTTCTGACTTCCTAGTAACAAGTGGGGGAGAGATGATGGGATGGTCACAGCATAAAATGAGGATATTTGGTTGACATTTCTGTTGGCCAATTGGCATCACAAACCGATCTTATTCCACAGTGACACGCAAGAGAATCCCTGGCATAGGCTCCTTCTCTTCATATGCTGTGCAGGCATATAAAATTGGGACCCTTTATCACATCTTTCTGATATTTGGCAGATATGATCAAGAAAGTGTGATATAGATCCTTGCCAAATTTCATGTACACTGGTCGGACTATAAAGTTGTTACAGCCAGACATACATGTATAGGTTAATTGCTCATACCACCAGGACCCTTTATCCAATCCTTTTGAAAGTTGCTATGGATAATAAATATCATGCCAATTTTCATCTACATTAAACGTGAGGCAAAGAAGTTACACCTAAGAATTTATATGAAGAGATTTGCAAAATAAAATAATTCAACTGCTTCTACAATTGGATTCTTTTATCCAATCTTTTTGGAATTTAGTACACATAATGCCTTCCATTTGAGGTAAAATCACTCCAAGTTTCAACCAAATATAGTGAAACACAACAATGTTACAGACAAACATGTGTTTTCCATTGAAAACAATGGAAAACAAAAACGAAAGCAAAAACGAAAATGACAATTTGATATTTATGAAAATGAAAATGACAGATTTAAATAACGAAAATGAAAAATGAAAAAGAAAACTACATGGGCCCTGGTGCACACCTCTATTAATAGCCTTCTCCCAAAAGGGGAGGTTAGAAACAGGATGAAAAAAACTGGCCATGGAGTAAACATCACATTTCTTTCTCTGTTATTTCTTTGACTGTAAGGCAGTAAGGTTACTTTGGGACACTGATTTACTTGAGGCTTGAAGTCTTTCACCCCTTAGGTATCCCTTAGCACTTGAAAAACCTTTGATCCAATCTTCATTGGGGCATATTTCCTAATTTATAATGATAAAAAAGCAGAACATTAATGATTAGCCAAGTAGTGACAGATTGCCACTTGGCCACCACAACTATCGTGGGCATTCATGGACTTTGAAAGCCTTATTGTTTGCCTAATTTGAGTTAATTAACATTCATTTGTGTGCTTTGGGGAGAATAGCAGATGTGCTCTGAAGCTATTTGTTGATGCCATTGGTAATCAAGTGACAAACAAAATATGTACAGTGAGGAATAGAAAATATAACTCTTCAACTGTATGAAAACTTTTGGATTATAAAATTGTAGCTCAAATGCTGATACAATATGAGAAGTTCCAGTTAGCTTGAACCTTGGAAAGGCTACAAGGCAATCTGCAGCGTATGCCTGCTCTACAATATGGCTGGGAAAAGGCAAATGTTCATATCTTAGTAGCCTGAGCAAACTATGAAAAGTGAACAAGAAAAGAAAACAAGAATCCCTCTCCACAACTTCAGGGGGAGTGTCCTTCTCCTCAGCTCCTTGAGTCCTTGTCCCCACCTCCTCCTTGAGAAGGGAGCAAGGACAGGGAATGGCTGCAGCTGGACTGTGGAGACAGGCATACCCAGCAGGGGTTGCCTAGCAACTCCTGCTTTCAGCACAATCGCAATTTCGTTCCCCAGCGAGCTCTACAGCGTGATGGTAGGAGAGCCGGACATGTGAGTAGCTCACGCTGTCCAGCTCAGCACCAGCAGGGAGAAGCAGTGGAGCCATGTACCTCACGGCCTCTTCCCCCACTGCCAAACAGCTGATAAACGCTGGGGTGCTAGCAGGTGGTGCAGCCTAGGTGGCAGTGGAGCTGTTGTCAGCAGAGCCAGTGAATCTCCTGGACCCCACGCTTCCTTCCTCCTCACTGGCTGGGGCAGCCTTTGTGTAGGGCAGCCGAGTAGTCCCCCCAAAGCTCACCCCTCTCGTTTATGGAAGGGTGGTGGGGTGAGTGGAGTGAGGTTGGGCCAAGGGAAGCGGGACTATTCTCCCCCCCCTCTTCACACCCCGTCCGTCCCCTAAACCCCCGCCCCTGGCTTACCCCTACCATCCGCTACCTCTGCTCTTGCACCCGGGCTGCCGAACGCCTCTGACGCAAATCCCGCTCCCTCCCTGACTTCCTCCACTACAAATTCTCCCTCTCCTCGGCTATCTCCCTAGCTAGGCAATGCTATTATGCCTCTAGGATCGAATCTTTCTCTCGTGACCCTCGCCGCCTGTTCTCTACTTTCGACTCCCTTCTTAAACCCCCCTGCCCTCCTCCACCCTCTTCCCTTGCTGCTCAGGATCTTGCATCGTTCTTCACCTCCAAGATTGACAAGATCCGTCGGGATATTGCCTCCCTCCGCCCCCCGCCCCCCTCCCTCCTCGCATCCTTCCCTCCTGCCTCTCTCCAGGAAATCTCTGCTCTTCTCTCTTCATCCAACCCCTCCACCTGCCCCCTTGACCCGATCCCCTCCCGCCTCCTGACCTCTATTGCTCCCACTGTCGCTCCCCCCCTTCTGCATGTTGTCAATCTCTCCCTTTCCACAGGCTCCTTCCCCTCTGCCTTCAAACATGCCACTGTCTCCCCCATCCTCAAAAAGCCTACCCTGGACCCTTTCGATCCCTCTAGTTACCGGCCGGTCTCCCTCCTTCCCTTTGCTTCGAAGCTCCTGGAACGTGTCGTCTACTCCCGCTGCCTGAACCTCCTCTCTGCCAACTCCTCCCTCGACCCTCTCCAGTCCGGCTTCCGCCCCCTCCACTCTACTGAAACTGCCCTGGCCAAGATCACCAATGATCTACTTGTCGCTAAATCGAAGCGCCACTACTCCGTTCTTGTCCTCCTTGACCTCTCTGCTGCCTTTGACACTGTCGACCACTCGCTCCTCTTGGACTCGCTTTACTCTTTGGGCTTCCGTGGCTCTGTCTTTGACTGGTTCTCCTCCTACCTCTCTGACCGCTCCTTTAATGTCTCCCTCCCCGAGTCGACCTCCCCCTCCCTTCCCCTCTCGGTTGGGGTTCCCCAAGGTTCTGTCCTTGGCCCTCTCCTCTTCTCTATCTACACCCTGTCCCTTGGCGAAATTATTGCCTCCCACGGATTCCAATACCATCTCTATGCTGATGACACCCAACTCTATCTCTCTACCCCCTCTCTCTCCTCCTCTATCCGCTCACGCCTCGTCGACTGCCTCTCTGATATCTCCGCCTGGATGTCCCGACGCCAACTCAAACTGAACATGGCCAAGACTGAACTCCTCATTTTTCCTCCATCCCCCTCCTCTCCCTCTGACCTGACCGTCTGCATTGATGGGGTCACCATCCGTCCTGTTCTCCGTGCCCGCAGCTTGGGCTTCATTTTTGACACGCACCTCTCCTTTAAACCTTACATTGACTCTGTGGCCAAATCCTGCCGATTCGCTCTCCTCAACATTGCCCGCATACGCCCCTTTCTATCTATCTCCTCGGCCAAAATCCTTGTTCATGCCATGGTTATCTCTCGCCTCGACTACTGCAACCTCCTCCTTGCTGGCCTCCCTCGCTCCCACCTGTCCCCCCTTGTTGCGATCCAAAACTCTGCCGCCAAGATCATTCACTCTGCCCGTCGCTTCGACCATGTAACGCCTCTCCTCCTCTCCCTTCACTGGCTCCCCCTTCCTGAACGTATCCTGTTCAAACTCCTGGTTTTCACGTTCAAATCGCTCCATGACCAAGCTCCCCCTTACCTCTCGGACCTAATCGCCCTACGCACTCCTGCACGCGCTCTCCGCTCTTCCTCTGTCCCCTCCCTCACTCTCCCTCGTTTCTCCTGCTCGCCCAACCGCCTTCGTCCCTTCTCCCTCGCTGCCCCACATGCCTGGAACTCCCTCCCTGCCAACATCCGCCTTGCCTCCTCCCTCCGCTCCTTCAAATCCCTCCTCAAGACCCACCTTTTCCATGCTGCCTTTCCCAATGCCCGCTAGCCTTTCCCCTTACTCTTACTGTCGGCCCTCCTCTGCTGACTGCTGCTACCAACTTCCTTGTAACCAAGCCAAGTACACGCACCTGAGACTTCGCATCCGCCTGAATGTTTGTTTGTCTTCTCCCATGTCTCTCCCACTGTCCCCTCTCCCTGTCTCCCCCCCCTTTGTTTTTGTCTTTTAGATTGTAAGCCACAGGCAGGGACCGCGTCTAATTCTATGTTCTGAACAGCACCAGGTCATACGACTGGCGCTTTATAAATGTCTAATAATAATAATAATAATAATCTCTAATTGAGACGTTAAAAGCAAAATCATGTCATCTGCATACATTAAAATTGGTAGTCTCCTAGCACCAATTTTAGAGGCCATATACTCATCCTTTTCTCATAGCTGTTCAATCAGGTCATTAACATATCCGTTAAAAAGAGTCAGGGCTAGTAGGCATCCCTGTCTAACTCCAGCAGATATCAAGATTGATTCTTAAAGGGTGCCTCTCCAATCCAGGCGGACTCATAAGTTGGTATTGGTATATAAAGATCTTATAGGAAACAGCAATCTCCCATCAATTTGAAATGCCTCTAACTTAGCCCAAAGTCTATTTCAATTAATCAAATCAAAGGCTGATGAAAAGTCCATGAGTACTGCAAATAGCTTCTGCTTCCTCTTCCTATATTTCTCCAGTAGATGTGATCATACAAAGCAATGATCTATGGTGGCTTTGCCAGATCGGAACGTTACCTGTTCCTTAGTCAGTATTCCTTTCTCACAAATCCAGTCATTCAACCTATCCAAAAGTAGTTTAGCATATAATTTAGCAATGATAAATAAAAGGCAAATAGATTGGTAGTTATGGGGGTCATTCCTACACCCTTTTTTATAGATTGGTACAATCACCCCAGTATTCCAACTCTCAGGTATTTTACCAGTAATTAATTTGGGTAAACAGGTTCACGAGGGCATCAGCCCACTATTCAGAGAACTGAGTAAAAAACTCCCCGGGGACCTGATCCACCCCTGGGGCTTTCCCATTCTTCAAACTATTGATTAGCCCCTTCACTGCCATTCCTGATATCCGCTCCCAGGCAGGGACTTCCCTCAAATCCACTGGGTCTTTAGTACAAGGCCCAGGTTTTGAGGCATTAAAGAGCTCATAAAGGTGCCTCTCCCAAACTGACTGGGCAATTTTAGGTTCTCGGTACAAATGACCTTTGCTGAGAATTCTATTAATTATGGCCCAACTAGTTTATATATGGTATTTTGAAGAAAAGAACAGGATAAATATGTGAGAAGAATGTGAGAATTAGAGTGGGTTATGTGTAGCATGATGGGAATGGGATTTTTAACTGCTCCCATTAAAATATTCACAATCAACAGATGGAGTAAAATATTCATGAAATTAGTGGAGACTTGACCACTGAAGTCAATAGTAAAGCACCTATTAACTATGACAGGATCTGCATATGAATAAATTAAAAGAATTTATACTGCAAGCAGAAACAGGGCTGTTTATGTTGAATATATTGTCCACTTCAAATTATTTTCTTTGTTCTAGCTGTGATGTACATTAATTTAAGAAACATTCTGCATATATCATTTATGCAGTGTTGGTGCTGGGCAAACTGGTGGAAACTAGAGCTAAAGCGAACAACTAAAATTCTACTGAGAAATTTCACAGTATCAAGAAATGGGATCAATTTCTCAACTGTTTCTTGATACAGGTACAATTTCTCAATACTTGAATACTGCGAAATACTGTCTTTGTTCACCTACTTACTGAATACTATTTACTGCATGCCGTTTACTGTTAATATAACGCGTACTGGTTACCGCATTAACGAGGATACTGTTTTACTTCTGGATTTTTGTCCATTAGTTCTTTACTACATTCCTTCCTAAGAAAATGAGTATGCTTGCCACCTAGCCATCTGCTGTCCCCAGACATGCATGCCATTGCCACCTAACCATCTGCCATCCCCAAACATGCTTGCCATTGCCATCCAGGCATCTGCCAGCTCCAAATGCAGTTTGCCCTTCCCAGAGAGAAATATAGCGAGAGATCCAGAGAAAAGGAGCACAAAACCTCACATTGGGGTGCAATCATGGTGTATCATTTTTCTGAGACCTGGATGGCTGAGGATTGTGAATGAGACAGCTCAATCCATGCCAGATGCCACCCATCTGCAATTTGTAAGAAAGAAAGAAAGAAAGAAAGAAAGTCCATGTCTATGATTAGCAAAATGCAAGAATTTGAAACACATACAAATACTACGTAGTAGGGATATGTGAACACGGTTCGGATGTTCAGAGTTCAGACCGAACTCGGTCTGTTCGGATGACTGAACCAAACTTCCGAACCAGAACTGAACTCAATCCAAACTCGAAAATGACCTAACAGTTCAGCTGCGTTCTGGTGAGTTTGGATGAGTTCGGGTAGGAAAAACATGACTGGAAGGCCCAGGGAGGGGGAAGCAGCTGAGGAGCAGACTTCCTGGCACCAGGGGTGGAGAGGCTTGGAGTAGCAGCCAGCCTGCCCAATCAACATCCCTTTTCTCCTCAGACCGCTGGCTTCACAGTCTGCGACTGGACATGGGGGATGGTGTGTGTGTGGTGTGGTCTAGGCTGCACAGAGCCAATGGAGCTTGCGGGTAAGGCGGGCACAGCAAGTAACAAAAGTCATTGCCCTCCCCCCTTCCAAAACCTTCTGAGCTAGTAGCCACTGTTCCTGATAGCAGGAGTTTTCAGAAGTCTCCCTCTTCCAGCAGTTTGTGATCCTAATCCATTGCCATCCTCCTATTTCACCCATTTGCCTCCCGAGTATAATTTATTTGGATTAGATTAGATAGATTTAGGTGTTGTTTTTATTTTTTACCCATCCCTTTGTTTTTTCTCCCTACACTCCATTGAATCCTTCCCTCCTCCCACTATATATTCCATCCCTGATTCCCTTCTCCTGTTTTTGGATTTATTTAGAGTAGGATTAGATTGATTTAGGTTTCATTTCAGTTTTATACCCCACCCTGTGTTGTTTGGTATGAGCTGTCTGTGTCTCCCCCCCATCCCTGTGTATATTATTATTTATCATATATAGATAGATAGATATTAGATATTGCATATTTACTATAGATATAGATAGTTGTAGGAGTTAGCTTAGTTATATAGACAGAGATATATTAGATAGAGATAGTGTGTTGTAGTTATTCAGTTTTAATATTTTATAGTGTGTTTGTAGGACTAGGCCTTTGTAGATAATATATTAGATTTAGTTCCACAGGTTTTAGAATAGTAATATTTAGCAGTTAGACTAAACAGAAAACGATACCGATACCGATACCACCACAACCCCGAACATTCGGCTGAACCAAAATCTGCTGAACTGAATGACCAAATCCAAACTCGGATCCNTTGGAAGACATCGAGAAGCGAAGTAGGAAAGGCCGGTCTGCTGCACATAATGCAGCACAGAGGGGTAAAAGATTGGACAGGTCAACTCAGCTGGTAACATATAATAATTTAAAAAAAAAATATATTAACACTATAACAAGACATAAAAATAACAAACTTATTAGTGTCTCAGAGCCAAACAATACCGATACAAAAAATAAAATCTTAAAAATTGGTATCGGTATCGGCACCGATATTGATACCGATTTCTGAATGTTTGGCTGAACTGAACTCCGCTGAAACGAACAACCGAACACACTCGGTTCCCGAACTGAACGACTGAACCCAAACTCGGTTCCCAAACTGAACGGCTGAAGATCCGAACCACGTTCTGTTTGCACATCCCTATTCTGTAGAAGTTCCAAGTTATGCCACAAAAATATAAGAGTTGTGTGTGCCTTGAGCACACTTGCCCCTTGCAGACACTGCAAAGCAAAAGAGGAGGGAAATGGCACTGCAATAGCCATTGTCCCCTGGAAACCAAGCAGAATTGTCCCATGCCCTACAATTCTGAATTGTCCCCTCACAAACAGAATTGGTTGCCTTACCAATAAGAATTGTCCCCTCCAGATTGTTGACCAAAAAAGGAAGAATGGAATGCAGTGACAATTGACATCAGTATTATGTCAGAATTAGAACTTTATGGCAAAGTGGAAAGCAGTACGGCAAAGCGGTAAATGGTTCAATGGGATCCTGGTAAGCAAATTATCAGTAAAATGAGACCTGAAATCTCAGCTTGAGACATTCCCAAGTACTGGGAAGTTCTCAATTCGCTGAATCCAGTATCAAGAACCAGGACTTTGATGAGATTACTCACATATGCGAGATGTTGTTTCAGACCTAGTGGAGATTTGTAAAAAGCGGACTGATGGGTATATTGATAAACATGACATAATATGGAGCCAACATGATTTTAACAAAGGGAAGTCATGCCTTACTAATCTCGTGGAAGTTTTTGAGGGTGTCAACAAGCATGTGGATTAGGATGATCGGGTTAATATAGTGTATCTGTCACAGCTGGGTCTTGAACCCTTGGCTTAGGGAGCTGGGTCTTGGGCCCTTGGCCTGAGGGGGGTGCTGCCTTAGAGGCTGGTGCCACCTCAGGCCTTGCTGGTGTCATGGCCAGGCCTTGAACCCCTGGTCTTGGGGCTTCTAGGAAGTACTCTTTGCAGCTTGCGCTATTGGTAATGTGCTGCAGGGGGCGGTTCTCTCACTGTTCATGGCATCCTCCCTCTCTCTCTCTTGCCTTGCTCACCGCTTACACCTGGTGGTGGGCGTGGCCACACTTGCCATGGTCTGATTGGCTCTGTGGAGTATTTGGGACTGCTGAGGGCGGGGGCAGGTGTGGAGCTTCAAGTCACTTCCTCTTGGACTTGTGCTTGGCCCACTCACCTTGTTCTTCTTTTCTATATGCACCTTGTTACCCTTTGTATTTGTTGTGAGTAGTGTCTGGTGGTGGTAAGTTTCTGTGTACTGACTCCCCTCTTTGTGTTCTGAGTGTGTGATTCTGCCTAATTCCCTCCACCCTTGTTTACCCACACTAGGGTGGAGGTTGTTTGTTTCTCTATCACACCCTGCCTTGTCTTTATGTTAATCTGTCTCCCTGTTGTGACTGCAATGTCCTATTGTTAGTTTCCTATTGTCGGCTGTCTTAGTCTCCCTGTTCCTTCCTATTGTTGCCCCCTAGCTTCTGTGTAGCCTGGTGTCTCTGTGTTCTAGTTGTTCTCTTTATTCTAGTCCCTCACTCCCCTGAGTTTCTGTGTACTCCCCTGAGTGAGGGACAAGAATAAAGAGAACAACTAGAACACAGAGACACCAGGCTACACAGAAGCTAGGGGGCAACAATAGGAAGGAACAGGGAGACTAAGACAGCAGACAATAGGAAACTAACAATAGGACATTGCAGTCACAACAGGGAGACAGACTAACATAAATACTCCCTGGAGCAAGGGAGTATACTGGAGGCACGGGGAGCGAGGGACACCCTAGGAACGAGGAGGGCCTCGTTCCTAGGGTGTCCCTCGCTCCCTGTGCCTCCAGTATACTCCCTTGCTTCAGGGTTCCCTCACTCCCTAGTCTTGGCCCCTTGCTCCCTAGTCTTGGCCCCTTGCCCCATTGTCCCCTTGCTCCCTAGTCTTGGCCCCTTGCTCCCTAGTCTTGGTTTCTTGCTCCCTAGTCTTGGCCCCTCGCTCCCTTTCCCCTGGTTCCTTGTTCCTTACCCCTGACCCCTTGCTCCCCTGCCTTTGGTTCCTTGTTTCCTTGTTCTTTACCCCATATTTCTCATTCCCTTTCCCCTGGTTCCTTGTTCCTTACCCCTGACCCCTTGCTCCCCTGCCTTTGGTTCCTTGTTTCCTTGTTCTTTACCCCATATCCCTCGTTCCCTTTCCCCTGGTTCAGTGTTTCTTACCTCTGACCCCTTGCTCCCCTGCCTTTGGTTCCTTGTTTCCTTGTTCTTTACCCCATATCCCTCGTTCCCCTGCCCCTGGTTCCTTGTTCCTTATCTCTCGCTCCCCTGCTTCTAGTTCCTTGATCCCTCGCTTCTGGCTTCCCGTCCCTCAACCTCGATGATGAGCTGTAAGCCTTCTTAGTCCAGCTTGGCTGGTCCTTATGCTGAATGCTTAATCTCCTTGGTATTGGAGAGCGGCTGAGAGGTTTCCTCGTTTAATCTGAGGGACAGCCCAGACTCCCTACACCCTGTCCCCCCTCCTGCCTACCTGCTTCCCCTCCCCTGTCCCTGAATCTGCCCCTGGAGTCCTCTGGTTCCCCTTCCACCTGCCCCTTTTCCCCTTCCCTTTCCCCGGCTCTGCCCCTGGAGCCTGACAGTTGGTCAACCAGCTTCCCCTTTCTATGTTGTTTCTTGAGTCTCTGTTCTCCTGTGTTGCCATGCCCGTTCCCCAGCTGTACCCTGTCTCCTTTGTTCTGGCTCCCAGCTTCCTGATTGGCCACTATTATTATTTAAGCCAGGGTGTGGCCACAGGAAGCTGTGGGAGCAACTTCTCTTACCCATGTGTGTGTTGGTGGACTGTAGTGCTCTCTCTGCGTATGTTTTTCCCCCTGTCTGTCAGTCTGCCTGTTTTGCCTGCTTGTCTAGTTGTTGTCTCCCGTGCTAATACCTTGTGAACCCAGCTATTCCCCCTTGTGTTTATGGTATTGTGCTGAGTCTCCCTCCTCCCCCCCTGTATTGGGGACCCTGCTCTTCCTCTGTGTGACCCAGTGTAGGTCTTGTTGATTATCTGTCATAATCTGGTTTCCCCCTCTTGTCATAGTTCTTGCCCTCTTCAGTCTTGCTCTTTCCCTGGTCCTGTTCCCCTCTCTTGTCATCGCTCTGGTCCCCCATAGCCTTGACTCCGTTGGAGCTCCCATTGCCAGAGTCGTTTCCTAGCCTTGAGTCTCCTGCAAGGTCCTAGTCTTGCTCCCTAGCCTTGAGTCCCCCCACATAGTCACAGTCTTGCCTCCAGGCTCTGAGTTTCCCCTCATAGGGTGATTTCAGACGTTACGAGATCACGGTGAACCACACTGAACCACGCTCAACCCCCCCGCGGGGCCAAAGGGCCCGGAACGTCTGAACGGCGTGCGCCAGATGTTCATCACGCTCAATACCCACATGGGGTCA